>NW_021028742.1:435672-460293 GCF_004153795.1 Camellia sinensis | reverse complement strand
TCGCCGATCATTCCCATTAACTCAAACGTGGTGGGTTCACGAACTTGAAACATCTGGGGTTCCCAGATTGGGCGCGCAGCAGGCGACCTGGGCGGATGTGGTATTTCAACATTGGTCTCACTTTACAGGGTGATTCCTTGGTCTAATGCGGCTGTCATAACCACGATTTCCTTTGAACTTTGGGTCATCATAAGTCCGCTGAACCAAACGGAGATGATGCAACCGGCGATTGACGGATCAGACGTCTGCCTTGCCTCAACAAAGGAGAACACCAAATCTCTGAACCCAAATCTCTGAACTAAAAGGGAAAACAAGCAGCATTTCAGCCCAGACAGAACAGACACAGGCATAGCTGAAAAACTGTACTCTACTACTGATCGCTGTTCCCCAAAATCACTGCCCCAAAACTGAGTCTGATACCCGCAGATATAACTGATTCCCCAAACCACTGATACTAATGCCCTCAGGTCTGGTGCTTAAACTTGCAAATTGATATGTACATTCCTGTGGAGATACACTCTAAAAGCACATAACAAGTAAAAGAGAGCCAAAACACCCCTATGTTGGGGTAGGGTTTCCCTGTCCTATTTTGTCAGGAGCTAGGGTTTCACTACGTACGCAGCAGTTTCAAACAACCTATAATTGGGTAGCAACCTGTCCTAGATTGGAATGGTCACTATAGATTCCGAATATGCACTAGGTCGAATGGTCAAAAGGGTGCCCCGGTAAAAATCGGGGTTTGTGTTCCCATACTGGCAGAGCCCGCAACCGGTCAGCCTTATGGTCATGCCTTGACAAGGCAAGCCTCCAGCAAACCGTTCAGGAATAGCAGATGGCCAACACGGTATCCTAGGCGCACCAATGCAATGCAAAGAAACACATAAGTGTAGTCAAAACAAGATATCATGAGTTTGAGTCAAGTTCTTTATACTCCCCAACAGAGTCGCCAGAAACTGTGGACGCGCCCTCGGGCTTTATGCCACCACAGTTCGGACTCCCTTTTGTGTCACGGTTCTTAGTCTGAACCAAAGAGTCAAAATCTGGCAAATCGTTTTAAGAAAACAGATTTTTAGAAAAAAAGTGCCAAACATGGACTACTTTGCCAGATATAGAGTCGCCACCTAAATATTTTTTTAATGGGGGAATTTAGGAAACCCTGACTCATTTGCCTAAGGCCACGTGTCTGTCATTACTAGAGTTGTCTCGGCTCGGGAACTTGGGTACGATTGGGGAAGGTCAGCTATGAGCACGTCCTCTCGCCCGATCCGAAGATCGGCCTCTACTAACCATGATATCCAATTTTGAAAACGTTATGTGTTCTTATACCGGTTATTAGCCTAGAATTACTATGTGATGTGCACGGCAAGACAAGTATAGACTAAATTGCCTAAGTCGGAACGAAGCATCGCATTTCCGCTTGTTTGGAAAATGGTTTGAATTTTGCTACTCGCGAGTAGGCTAAAATACAGATTTCGATGAATTATCCCAACTCAAACAATCCAACCTTCACCCACAGGCATTCAGGCAGTTCATATCACATAAGCATCTAGCCACATGGTAACCATGCTGTCATGTTAACATTCACACTCGTGCGAGATGCTAAAGCACAAAATACTTACAGTGTACTCCAAGCCAAAACAAAGAACTCATTAGCAATCGATGTATGATCCAAGTCCATGTTAAGTGCCTAATGCAATGCATACAGAATGCAATTAGGATAGGCTCGGCTAATCCTAGGATGGCATGTGAAATGCAACCATTTGATGCACATATTCAAGTTAGATTTGAAATACTTATGCAGTTAGCATGATGCGCCGAGCCCGGTGCATGCAATACTGATGAATGATGCATGCATGCATAGCATAAGGTATGCTAAATTAGATATGCCCTAATACTAACCATCAAAGTAGGTAAGTAAAAGGGAGAAAGAAGTGGGGGTTGGAAAACATGCACACACGCACCCACACTTATTACAAATTCGCCCTCGCTCGGAGGGACCAAAAGAATAATACAGATTTAACTAACCTATAAGCTAATTAAATATTACAGACCACCCAATTAATTAACAAATCAAATAAGTAAAGAAAGCGATAAAAGGCCTTGGGAAGAGGGTCCAATGCATGCGTGCTCGGATTTGCTCAGAAACCCGTCGCCATGCACAAGTTACCTCTGTTTTCCCTGCTCTGCTCCTCTGAAAATTGCAAAAGTCCCAGGCAGCACTCTATGGACACTGTGGAACACCACCGGCTAAGACAAATGGTCACCGACCATGGCAGGATGGTCATCGACTATTGATTGAGCTCTCGGCCACAAACTTTTGGTCGATCGGTACTCTATGTAGTCGACCGGCCATCTTTGTTTGCAGAAACCTGTTTTGACAGCAGCAGAGGGCAAAACATGGCATGGCAATGCATTTCAAGCAATGTTTGCACTAACCACACTCCTTATCATATTCATGACTCAAAGGAGCATGGTACTTGATTCTTGGACCACCAATCGCGCATTTCAATGCGTGATGGCCCAAGGAACCAAGTTGTGCATTTTGATTTCAAATGTAATGCAAGCCAAACAAACGAATGAGGCCTAACTTCTATCATACTCAATTCAAGAGGCAAGGCATGCATGTCAAATACAACCTAAGCATGCACTCTAAACATGCAACATGAGCATGCAAATGGACATGCAAGGATGCAACTAACAAGCATGCAAAGTGTAATGTCAACATGCACACATGCAAGGCACATAACATGTTAGACAACTTAACAAGAAATGCATGCCAAACGCAACACTATTCAAGCATGCAACAACATGTCATGAACCAAGTATCTAAACATACAATCATGCATGCAAACATGGTTCGACACTTAAGCACAAAGAGGCAACTTTTAAGCGCACTTAAAAGGAGATAAACATGGGCATATAGCAAGCATGCCAGGCTCTGAAATTGCATGAAATAGAGGTGCCAAACCAACTAATTAAAGCAAGCAAAGCATGCAAGCAAAGCCAAAACTCAAGGCAAGCCAAAGATGTATTGAACTACACTTAGCAAAATCAAATATGACATGATTTGAACAACCAAAATCAAAGTCTTAGCATGTTAAAACAAATCCAAAAACACATCTAGATGGCATCTAAATGGTCTAAACATGCAAGCATACAAAAGAGGCCAAACATGGAGCATAAGATGACAACCTTATAAAACATTAAAGGGACATCAAATGCAAGCATACAAGCATTCCATGAGGACTGAAATGGTGCTATAAGTGGTTCTAAGCCACTGAAATGATGCAAGGATAGCATGCTAGAGGGTCCGATACTTAACGCCTACAAGAGGGATTACATGGTAGCTATACAAAGAAAATCATAGATGACCCAAACAACCAAAAACAGTCCTCAAGCACACTAAAATATGCATAAAAGCTTCACAAAGCTAGGCCAAAACAGGTAAGCATAGTGGTCTAAATGCTAGATACATGTTAAGGCAATTTCATGGTGTTGCAAGACAAGTATGCAAAGCAAGCATGGTGTGTCTAAACCAAGTAAAAACAGTGCTATATCATGGCAAAATAAGCACAAATAATACTTAAGACATGGCCAACATGAACTTAAAAAAGATGCTCACACATGAGGCAAAAATGGCCCTTTTCAAGGATAACAAGGAGAGGGGGTGGCCCTCTCCTTCTTAGGACCTCAAGGAACCATCCTCACCACTGAAATCCCTCAAGATTTCAGTAGTGAGGAGGCCCAAACAAGGTGGTCCCGGAGCTCACTCAAAATAGCACAAAATGGGGCCAGACAAGCCCTAAGAGGGGTCAAACGACCTTAAACAACAAAACACCCTGAAACAACTATTTAGAGCAGGCAAAAACAAGACTTTTATGTGTTATACATAGAGTCTAAAAAAGGTTTCAAGATAGGCAAAAAGACTATGCAAATATGGGGTAAAAAGGGCAAGAATCTTATCCTTGTTTACCCTCTTCAAGAATGATGCTCTAGCAGCTTCTTCAAGCTCAAAACCACCCAAAAACACTAAGAACAGCCTTCTGGTCCCTCAGCAACTAAGAGAAGGTGTAGGACTAGGTGTTTGTGTGCAATAGTAAGACTAAACACACACACAAGGCAAAAGAGATAGAATAGATATACTATGCTAACCCTAGAACTAGAGCTTCCCTGGGATTTTTCTAACCCTAATGGAGGGAGAAGAGGCTCCCTCTTATAGAGCTCACTCTTGCAAAGCTTCTCAAGTAAGCTAGTCAAGAGGGAGATCCCTCCATACACGTGTATGGAGGGGAGCAAAGTGGGTGATAGCTGGCACAAAATATCTGCCAAAAGCAGATGCACAGTGGTCGGCCGACAAAAAATGTAATTTGACCAAAATAGATGGCCGGTCGACCATCTAGAGTGCCGGTCGGCCAAACATTTGGCCGATGGCAACAAAACACAGCTGGTGGCCTCAAGCCATGGCCAGTGGAGTGTGGGGATGGCCAATAAGCCATTCCCTGCCCTCCAAAGCAAAAACACAAGTGTTTGGTGCAAAACCAAACATAAAATAGTCGAGTCGAGAGATCCTGAGGCAAGGCGCGTAGCCGAGACCTCTTGGAACACAAGACGAACACAAACAAGGATGATCACCGAGTGTTCAAACGGTGACGTCCAAGTCTTGAGGACGGTCAAAAATGGGGTGTCTACACTATGTTGTTCACATTGTTAGTTAGTACATGTCGCTCCTCGCACTCCCCATTATACTGCTCTACTCCGCATCCTTCGCTACCTCAAAGGCACTCTGTTCCATGGCCTCCACTACTCTGCTTCCTCATCTCTTGAACCGTGTGCTTTTTCTGATGCTGAATGGACTGGGGATCCTACGGATTGACACTCCACCACGGGTTTCTATTTTTTCTTAGAGGATTCTCTTCTTACTTGGCGTAGTAAGAAACAATCGCTCACTGCCCTCTCTAGTACCGAAGCTGAATACCGAGCTCTTGTTGATACTACTCAGGAACTTCTTTGGCTTCGCTTGCTCCTTGTTGATATGGGTGTTTCTTCTTCTGGTGCTACCTCTCTCTATTATGACAATCAGAGTGCCATTCAGATTGCTCACAATGATGTTTTCCATGATCACACCAAGCATATTGAGATTGATTGTCATTTTATTCGACAGCATGTTACCTTTGGTACTGTTCATCTTCTCCCTATTGCTTCTACCGATCAACCTACTGATATTTTCACCAAGGCTCAGCCTCCTCGGCGCTTCAATGATCTTGTTTCCAAACTCAACTTGGTGGATGCCTACCCTCCTTGAGTTTGCGGAGGGTTGTTAGTATATATATAATATACCTTGTTAGTATATATATATAAAATATACCTTAGATATCATATACATTAGACATATGCTGTAAATGCTGCAAAGGGAACACCACTCACACACACTTTCATTATTATACTTTCATAGTGCGTAGCTTTCATTATGCTATTTCTTTCTCCTTTCGGTGCTCTTCTCTATAAATGAGAATCATCCCTCTTGTACAAGATATACTGAATATAACTAAAACACTTCATTCAGTCTCTCTCTTTCTCTCTATCTCTACCAATCTTACATATTGAATTGAATAGAGAGAGAAGAAATGAGACGGTGATGTAGATTGAATATAGAGTGTCTAATACTGACATAATGAGTTAGTGTAATCAATGTTTGTAGAAGATAAGGGTCAAAGTCTTGAAAAATAGTCTTTATACTAACCTATTGAATGGAAACACACAGATAGATATAAATATAAAATATAAACAAATTACAGTCGGATCGGGTTAACCAATTTCAATTTTGTTAAAGTTAGTACCCGACCGAATCTCAACAAAATTTGAAAAATCCAAACTGCAACTGACCATTCAGGGCCTTGAAACTGTCCATTCTATAATTGGGTAAGTCGGTCCGGTTTGGATTAGTCGGGTAATTCGTTATATGCACACCCCTAGTATTTGTAGCACAATCGATATCTAATAAATATTCTGTATTTCTTATTGGTTTAAGTGGTACTTCTCTTAAAAATACTTCATTTCTAAGGATAAAGTTTGCATAATTAGATGTTCCTCTAACATATGATCCTCTATTTAGTAACTGTAGTGTCTCATTCTTCTCTTACAGTCATAATTTCTAGAATCATTTTCCAATTGTTGTTTGGTAAAATTTCTAAAATCTAGATGATTTGCACCAGTTGGGACAGAAGAACTGCTTTCTTCTTATTTTACCATTGTCATTTTAGCATCATTAACATTATTAGTTTCTTTGAAATCTTCTAGAACATTATTTTCTTTTTCTTTTTCTGCATCACTATTTCTCATTATTTATTCCAGGTCTTCAAGGGGAATGTGTTCCATTTCTCCAAGATTGATTAATCCTAGTTATTTATATATATATATATATATATATCTTCTTCTACTTCTATTATATTATTATTTATCTATTTTGTTATTTCTCCATCCACTTTATCTAATTGTTCAACTATTTTTGATATTATTTTATATTTTATTTCACTATCATTTTCTTTTTCGACCATTTCTTCTAACTATTCTAGATTATATTTACTTAATTCCATTATTTTTTTTTTGATTTTTAGGTGAAACTAATTCGAATGATTTTTCAGAATTATTTCCTTTATATGGGTAAGGATATAGATCTAATTCTTTTTGTTTTTGTTCAAAAATAGCTACTTGTTTTTCTGGATCTTGTATTAAATGTCTAATTTCGTTTATTATTTCTAAGGTTTTTGCTAATTTTTTGAATAGCCTAATTAAGGTATTATTTTGTTCCATTATTATTTGTAAAGAAGTACTATTATCTAGGTTATCAGATTCTATTTCTTCACTATATTTGATACTCATGCAAATGTTATTGGCAAAGCCGAGAAATTGTTTGATACCAATTTCAATTACGAATTCACAGATTTAATTTAATATTAACTCTTGCAAAATATTTCATTAGTAATCGACACTTGCCATTTCTAAGGATATTTTATCTTTAACACCAGCAAATCTTTGGCTATAATTTATTATATATTATCCGGAAGCAATAGCCAAAACAGAATTTAATCCATTTAACTCACTTTCTAATTCAGAAATATAATTTAAATTATCTTTTATTTCATCTCTAAGTGTTGTAAGTAAACGCATATAAATTCTAATTCTATATTTACTCAAAAATAAAATTTTTTGAAAATTTTTTAATACTTTTTTATGCTTTTTATAATTTTTTCAGGCTTACGGGGTCAATTTAGAATAATGGAAACTTTTAGTTAATGTGGCTTGATAAGATGGCTAGTTTGCTGAGGTGTGAGATTCCACCTATGTACGAGCTAATTCAAGCGGCTCAATTATCGGTTGATAAGGATTTATTGAATTGGAAAACATAAAAAGTATGAAACATTATGAAAAGCTTGTGTTCTTTACAAGCAATGAGAAGGACCATCACCATGCCATGCCAAATGAGCAGCATTCCCCCTCTCATATCAAAAGAAGAAGAAGAAGAAGAAAAAAAAAATGTTAGGAACCATAAAAATTTGTCAAGAATTTTATCACCAAAAGTGATATGTGGTCTACATTGAAGTATTGCATAATGAGATTCACACTTCAAACAAATTACAATTATATTTTGTCTTTTTTGATTATTTTTGTAGATAAATTTTCTAAGCTCATAGCATTACTGTTTGGAAAATACTAATGTATATACCTCAATAGTAATTTTGACAGCAAAACATACTATGAACTAATTTGTCAAGGCTAGGCTTCCCTAGACTAGAGAATGTTATCCGGGTTTGTGAGGTTCACTATGGGTCCTAATTTGATTCTTGGAGATAATTTTAGTAATAATTAATTAAAGCAAATAAAATAAATAAAGTAAACAACAAAATTAAACCTTACAGTACTTCTGTAGATGGTTTATGAACAAATTTATGATTGAGGCTAGTGTCTCTCCAATGGTGCTTGAGAACAATGGACATTCTGTCTCCAAGATACAATAATCACCACGAACGAGCGAGCACACTCTTCGATTGTACAGCGAACCAAAATTATGTTTTGCACTCACAAAATTCAGACTCACACAAATGAAGAATATAAGAAAAATGCTTGAACTTGAGAAATTTTCGAATGAAAAAAAAAATTGGAATGAGGGCTGCCTTTATATAGGCTTGTTAGTACCTATTCAGTTTGAATAGCAAAGGCACGAAGAAGGGACATCACCCTTCCTTTAAAATAAAGAGACACCATGAAAATATTATACCCTTTCATTCAAATGGAGTCTATTGCAATTCACCACTGCCTTTATAAATTTTTCAACAATCCCCCAAATGAATGAAATTGACGAAACGAGAAATACAACAACATGCAGACTATGTGAGTACAAACTGGAAATATCCTGCATAGGATAGGTAGTTTTTGGCCTTGAATCTTCTCTGTTCTGTTGTTGGTGTAAACCAAGACAATAGCCTGTCACATAGTTTTATTTCCATACACAACTTGATTCTATTGGTTGTGTCTATTTTGGCCCTGGATAATTCGTAGATTCATGAGTGCGTTAGAGAATTTAGCCTTTTCAATTCTCATAGAACCGGCCTAGTTCACACTCATATGGGTGATTCCCATTAAAAGTATCCTACTATACCCCACTTGAATTTTCAAGCTATGAGTCTCATTGAAAGGAAAGCTTAACCTATTTATCGTTGTAGGTAATCACTATCTCATCATAGAAATGGGTAGGAGTATTACTCCTTAGTGATTCTAATGAGTCATTCTTAATTCAATTGTTCCTTTGAACCTAGATCTTGGTATCTCTAATCAACTAGGTTGGGTTGCCATTAAGATAACTCTTAAGTAATAGGCTTTAATCCCATTCCGCTTGATGATTGCAACACTTGCTCTCTGGTCAAAGTCTTTGTTAACGGATCTGTATGTTTCCTTTTGACCTTATAAACTCAATGGAAATTATTCCATTAGAGAGAAATTGCCTAACAGTGTTACGTCTACGACAAATGTGATGAGACTTACCATTATACATATAATTCTGTGCCTTAGCCATTACGGTTTGACTATCGTAATGAATGCAAATCACTGGCACATGTTTCGACCATATGGAATATCTTTTAAGAAATTACAAAGTCATTTTGTTTCTTCTCCTGCTTTGTCTAAAGCAATAAATTCATATTCCATTGTGGATCTAGCTATACAAGTCTGTTTAGAAGATTTCCAAGAGACTGTTCCACCTCCTAAGGTAAAGACATATCCATTACTAGATTTAGAATCCTTAGTATCAGATATCCAATTAGCATTGCCATACCCTTCTAGGACCACTGGATATTCAGTATAGTATAGCCCATAGTTACATGTGTATTTTAGGTATCTAAGAACCCAACAATTGCTATCCAATGGTCTGTTCCCGGGTTACTAGTGTATCTACTCAATTTATTTATTGCATACGCTATATCAAGACGCATGCAACTCATGAGATACATTAGACTTCCAATTATAAGGGAGTATTCCAATTGTGATATGCTTTCACCCTTATTTTTCATTAAATGAAGGTTAGCATCTACATGTGTCTTTACATGATAGTCGTCATGCTAATTGAATTTCTCAAGAATTTTGTCAATATAATGAGTTTGAGGCAAAACATATCCTTCAGATGTTTTAGTAATTTTCATTCCTAAAATCACATATGCTACTCCCATATCTTTCATGTCAAACTTAGTATTCAACATTTTCTTAGTAGAATTGATCATTCCACTATTGCTACCAATTTTAGCATATTATCTACATATAGGCAAACAATGACATAACCTTTATCAGTGTTTTTAACATAAACACATTCGTCACACTCATTGATTTTAAATCCATTTATTGTCATGACGTTGTCAAATTTTTCATGCCATTACTTTGTTGTTTGTTTCATGCCATACAATGATTTTACTAATTTGCACACTTTCTTCTCTTAGCCTAGAATGACAAAACCTTTTGGTTGTTCCATGTAGATTTCTTCATTCAGATCACCATTCAGGAATGCAGTCTTTACATCCATTTGATGTATCTATAGATTGTTTAAAGCAACAATTGCAATTAACATTCTAATGGATGTGATCCTTGTTATGGTGAATAGGTATCGAAGTAATCTACTCCTTCAGTTTGCCTATAACTCTTGACCACAATTCTTGCTTTGTACTTGTCAATTGATCTATCCGGTCTCATTTTCCATTTGAATATCCATTTATATCTAAGAGGTTTACAACCTGGTGGAAGATATACCAATTCCCAAGTATGATTTTGTAGAATAGATTCAATTTCACTGTTAAGATCTTCTTTCCATAAAGGAGCTTCCGGAGTTGACATTGCTTCTTTGAAAGCTTGAGGCTCTTTCTCGATTAGAAATGTTAAGAAGTCAGGACCAGAAGTTTTCGCAACTCTAGCCCTTTTACTTCGTCTAGGTTGTTCATCAAACTCTCCTTTATGGTTTTCTTCAACCAATTCTTAACTATTGTCAAATGCAATATCATGAGTCCAATTAGGAATAATCTCTTGAGCGGATTTGCAAGGAAAAATATTTTTGAAAAATGAAGCATTCCTTGACTCAATGATTGTATTAACATGGACCTCTGAGTTGTCACTTTTATGTACTAAAAATCGATAAGCACTATTGTTATTTGCATATCCAATAAATACACAATCAATTGTTTTAGGACCAATCTTGACCTTTTTAGGGTCTGGTAATTCTACCTTAGCCAAACATCCTCACACTTTTAAATATTTATAGGAAGGTTTTTGGCCTTCCATAATTCATAATGTGTTTGAAGGGTTTTCTTGTGAGGTGTTTTATTCAAAATATAATTGGCAGAAAAAATAGCTTCCCCCCATAAGTTCTGAGATAGTCCCAAACTTATTAACATAGCATTCATCATTTCTTTTAAAGTTCGGTTTTTCCTCAAGGCAACTCCATTGTGTTGAGGTGTATAAGGCGTAGTAGTTTGGTGCACAATTTCGAGTTGTGAACATAAGTCACCAGAAGGCGCATCATATTCACCACCTCTATCACTTCTTAATACCTTAATTTTTCTACCTGGTTATAATTCAACCTCATTCTTATATTGAATGAATTTTTCCAAGGCTTCATCCTTGCTTCGTAGCAAGTACACATAGCAAAATCTAGTGCTATCATCAATAAAAGTAACGGAATACTTTTTGCCACCCCGTGTCTGAACAAATTTAAAATCACAAATATCACTATAGACTAAGTCCAATGGCTCAGTTTTCCTTTCAATTAATTGAAATGGTGCTTTATTTAATTTTGCTTCAACATACACTTCACATTTGTGATTTGAATCAATTTGAAATTTAGGCAAATAATCTAGGTAAATTAATCTTCACAAAGTATCTTAATTTACATGACCTAATCTTCCATGCCACACACAAGAAGACTCAAGCAAGTAAGCTGAAGATGTGTTAATTTTATTAAACTTTGGAACAACTGTCATTACATTAAGTTTAAAGAGCCCATTGCTCATGTACCCCTTTCCTACATACATTCCATTTTTGGTGAGTACAAACTTATCAGACTCAAACACTAATTTAAATCCATTCTTGCTCAGCAACGATCTAAAAACGAAGTTCTTTTGAATATTTGGTACATACAACACATCTTTGAGAGTGAGTTCTTTGCTTGACGTCATCTTTGGCACCACGTTCCTTTGTCCTTCAACTTTGGAAGTCGAAGAATTCCCCATGTAGAGTTGTTCTCCATCTTCTGCTGCATGATATGATAAGAACATTTTTTTCTTGGAACAAATGTAGCGATTAGAGCCTATGTCCACCTACCATGCTTTGCGGTTGTCCACCAAATTGACTTCATACACGACACCAGATACCTTTAGGTGCGAAACCATTGCACAGAGACTTTCTTCTTCTGTTAAGTTGGCTTGAGTGGGTTTTTTCTTATAGTTCCCTTGAGTCCTCCTCTTGCAACAATCCTTGGCACGATGTCCCATTTTGTCACACAAAAAGCACTTGCCATTAAAATTCTGACTATCTCCACTTTTAACACCTTGCCAGGAGCACCTTCCGGGATGCTTCCTTTTCTTATTGTTGAACTTTGGCTTATGTTCCACAATGTTTGCCTTGGATTCCATGAAATGATGTCCATTTTTCTTTTCAAAACCACGATTATCCTCTTCAATCCGCAAGCGAACAATCAAATCATCTAGTGACATCTCTTTGCATTTATGTTTTAAATAGTTTTTGAAATCCCCCCAAGTCAGTGGTAATTTTTCAATAATCACCGCCACTTGAAAAGATTCTCTTAGAGACATTCCTTCTGCATGAATTTCATGTAGGATAACTTGAAGTTCTTGGACTTGATTGATCACTGTTTTGGAATCTGCCATCTTAAAATCAAGGAAGTAACTGACAATAAATTTCTTTGTTCTGACATCTTCTGTTTTATATTTGTGATCAAGCGAATCCCATAATACGTTTGTAGTCTTGATTGGACTATACACATTGTATAATGTGTTATCCAACTGATTGAGAATATAGTTCCTGCAGAGAAAATCTGCATGTTTCCACGCATCCACTATTGCAACAACTTGTACATCACTTTCATTCTCACTAAGAGATAGAGCATTTTCTCTCAAAAACCTTGCCAAATTCAAGGTGGTTAGATAAAATAACATTTTCTATTGCCAACGTTTAAAATCTGTCCCACTAAATTTTTCAAGTTTTTTCCCATGATTGATAGGAACATGACCATGTCCAACAACCGTCGAAATGGAAGCAACCGATGTAGACACAACGGGTAGGGGCAGTATTTTTTGATGTAACATTACTTTCTGTAGCCATTTTTTATTAACAATTTTCCCCCCTTTTTTATGTTAAACGGAAGATTCCCCTATATATAACTATAAAAATAAATTTATATATATAGAGAGTAAACTTCACAATACCAGAATAATATAAAAATAAGTGTCCAAATAATCTAGTATACTACAAATTATTAGGACAACAAAACAGAGTTCTATTGCAAAGAGAATTTGGGTAAAGAATTTTTTATTTTTTTTTCAAATTAAAAATGTCCACCAAACAATAACCAAATACAATCAGTCAACAACCGCGTTCCCAAAAAATAGTATTCTGGAAAATTAACACTAGAACCAGAATACAAAAGAATAGAGTTTCACTATAACACTGTTACAGCTAAAACAATATTGAAAGGTCACACGTATAACAATTATCCTGACAGAGTCCCACAATAATGCGATAAAGAAATTTAAAAAAAAAAATAGTACAGTACAAAAAATCAAACCAAATTTTTACTGTAAAGGAAATGCAAGAGAAAAAAAAATAGTAAACCAGAAACAAATATTGCAGGATTCTGTAAACCTAAAACCAAAATTTAATAAAAAAAGAGTTATACTCAAATACAGATTCGGGTAAATATTAGTCAACAAATGTGTAATAATAAACCAAACAGTATAAACCTAGAGTTTTATACATTGTGTATAAGAAAAAAATTTACTAAACATTAATTTTAATAAAAAAAACAATATTATAATACAGAAACCAGTATATGAATTTTTGTCTTAAATTTCTTGATGATAATTTTGGCAATAATTAATTAAGGAAAATTAAATAAATAGAGTAAACAACAAAATTAAACCTTATAGTACTTTTGTAGATGGTTTATGAACAAATTTGTGATTGAGACCAATGTTTGAACACTGTATCTTTAAGATAAAATTTCATCCTCTCCAATGGTGCTTGATAGGAATGGCAACGGGGCAGGGCAGGGCCGGGGATCGCCCTCCCCGTCCCCGATCCCCGAAGGCACAAAAGTCCCCGTCCCCGTCCCCGATCCCCGGCGGGGAACCAATCACCCTCCCTAGGCCCGCCCCCTAATGGGGATCGGGGATCCCCGACCCCGAAAAATCCCCGTACAAAAACAACGTCCACAACAAACAACAACCACCCCAACAAATCAACAACCACAACATTACAACAGATGAACCAAAAAAAAAAATGATGAACCAAAAACAACAGATGAACAAACAACAACCCAACACAACAACAGATGTATATATATAACTTAAAAAAAAAATTATTCATCAACAAGAGGGAGAGAGAGAGGGCTTCTGCAGCTTCAGCTTCAAAAAAATTGTTCATCAACGAGAGAGAGAGATCGGTAGCTTCAGATCGAACCACGGTCTATCCAAATCGAACCAACCACGATCTTGGTCCTGTGTACGGATGAAAGATGGTGAAGAAGAAATGATCGAACAACGATCTAAGTGAAAAAAAGCTTCAGATCGAGCCACGATCCCGTGAGTGAGGGAGAGAGAGACGATGGCGATGTGATCCGTGGAGGAGGAGGATCCTGTGAGTAAGGGAGAGAGAGAGACGATGGCGATGTGATCCGTGGAGGAGGAGGGAGGAGGGGAGTGGTGGGAGTATTAGTGGAGGAGGAGGTGGCGGTGAGAGATGGTGAAGAAGGAAGAGAGACCAGAGGTGGAGAGGAAGAGAGATATGAGGAATGGAGAGAGAGTAGATCTACATCAATGAATGAGAGAGAGAGTAGATGGAGATGAGAATAAAAAAAGTATATATACCTAAATGAATAAAAGATAGGGATGACTCATCAGGGATATATAATATATATATATATCATTCGGGGGAACAAACGGGGCGGGGCTCGGGGCCGGGGGCGGGGCGGGCCGAGACTGAAATATGTATCCCCGTCCCCAGCCCGAATATCATCGAGAATTTTTTTTTTATCACCATCCTCGGCCCGTCGGGGATATTTTTCAGGGAATAACCGTTATATTCGGGATCGAGGGGTCGGGTCCCCATCGGGTCGGTTTCAGATTGCCATCCCTAGTGCTTGAGAACAATGGACATCCTGTCTCTAGGATATAACAATCACCACAAACGAAGAGAGGACACTCTTTGATTATACAGCAAACTAAAATTATGTTTTGTACTCACAAAATTCAGACTCACACAAATGAAGAATACAAGAAGAATGCTTGAACTTGAGGAATTTTCGAATGAAAAAAATTGGAATGGGGGCTACCTTTATATAGGCTTGTTGGTACCTGTTTAGCTTGAATAGAAAATGCACGAAGAAGGGACATGACCCTTCCTTTAAAATAAAGAGAAAACATGAAAGGATTGCACCCTTTCATTCAAATGGAGGGCTGCGCCCTTTCATTCAAATGGAGTCTATTGCAATTCACCATTGCCTTTATAAATTTTTCAATAATTTGATGATTTGGCTCATTCATTTTATAGAGCCTTTCGTGTATATGTAGTGTTTCGGGTCTCAAATCCAACTTGTTTATGTTAATTGATACCTGTTACCTTGTACTTGTATTGCTTTTCAGACTTTTGGAATTGATGGGTTTACATTTGACCTTTAGTTATTATAATTGGGACCTTCGTCTAGATGTTTAGAGCTTTGATTGATGTATTAACATGATGGTTAGGCAAGATTGGACAAAAAATTTCAAATTTGAATGTTTATTTTTGAGTAGTATTAACCTTTTTATTTTTTTTGAGTAGTATTACGTTGGAGAGTTTACTTTCGGGACTTCAATTTAAACACAAAATTGAACAAATCCTTACTCCGAAAGAGAGAAAGATATGTCTATTTGAAATTTATCCTGTGAAATTGTTTGGATCAATCTGCACATGCAGAATCTTTATTCCACGCGAGCAGATTATCCAAGCTTGAGAGCAAAATTTGCCATCCAGCTAAATATTTTTTGGCCTTTTTCCTTTATATTTTGACTCTCTTTCCTCACTTTTTCACTCAGTCTACATTTCTTTTTTCTGTCTAAAACCATAGTCGACCATTTATCTCATTTACCTGGAAGGAGGTTTTCATAATAGTTCATTTATTAAAGTTGTAGAGCAAGACGAGAGCTACGTTCTCACCAAAGAAAATCAAAATTTGGGCAACTTTAAAATTTGAAGCTCTTTGTCAGTTTTGACGTAGAGATTTTTTGGCTTTTGTTAAATATGAGCAACAATGTGAATGTATAGTTTGTTTTTTTTTTTAATAATGAAAATTGTGAAAGATTTCCCATGCCTTACATGAGAAGTGTGATTTGGTTTAAAGCTTGAAATTTCTTTGCTATATATCATCTCAAAATTTCAATTTGGACAATCTACTTCCTTTCTATTTGTGCAAAGGTGAAATGCCATAATTTTTAGAAAAAACCCCTAATTGTATGAGTTCAAAAAATTGTAGAAAATAGTCCACAAAGAGAGTGGTGAGAGCTTCTCTCTTTAGGAGATTTTCGACAGTACTCTGATGACCACCTTTACAGTTTTAAAATGTACACTCTTAGAGTATATATCTACACTTCTAGAATGTAGATCTGGATTTTTTTATGTCTGGAATAGCGGTTTTGAGTATTTCTCCTATGATTTCGGCATAAATATTTTGATATTCAACATCTATAATGGTTCCCTCTTCTCTCAAACCTTCTTCTATATTATTATCTATTTTCTTCCTCTCTAACTCCAACTTCTGGCGATGTCCAAAGTACCGCGACGACGGTGGTGGAGTTGAGCACCGATGACGATGACGGCAATGGTAGGTGTTCATGCAGATCTTGATTGGTTTGATGCAAATCTAGCTTTGTAAACCATATCTATGAGATGAGAGGATTGGTGGTTTTTCCTAGATTGTAACTAATTTTTTTGATGGATTTGTTCTTTTATGTTGTTTGTAGTTTGTTATATGCTTGTTTGTTTGGCCCTTTAGAGTCTTGTTATTTTTTTTCCTTGTTGTATATTGTTTGTTTTATTTTAATATAACTACTTTTTTATGTTCTCAAAAAAAAAAAATGTAAAAAATTAGAAATGACACTTTATAAGTGAAATTGAGGATCAACATTGTTAATTGAATATATTTTCAAAATGTGGAAATTGAAACATGAGAATGGAATTATGTTTTATTGAAAGCTTTGAAGGTATTGCATATATTATGGAAATTGAATTTGGAACTCATCACAGGTCCATTTTGATAATTTGAATTGTTCAGTTTGTAAGGATCTCAATGTGTATCAATCATGAAAAAAATTAGGTCTATTTGATAATTGTAACCTTTTTCATATTTTATCATATTTCGTTATGAAATAATTGACAATTATATTTTTGAACATAGACCATTTATTTTTTTATGAGACAAACATGACAAAATAAAAAAGGTAAATTATGATGTAGTCCCTGTACTTTGTTTCTTATGTCATTTTGGTCCTTGTGATTTTAATTGGCTCGATTTTGACCTTAAATTTATGACTTTGTCTCAATTTGATCCAATTGATTATAACTTTTGACATTTTTTTTTCATGAAAAATACATACATAAGAGGCATGTGTCATAATTTTAAGAGCAAAAGTATAAACTTATTGAACTCAGTGAGTTAATCTTAACCAATTTAGTGATAATTTTTTGTCAAAAATACTACCAACATTATCAATTGGATCAAATTGGCATAAAATCTAAAATTAAGGGTCAAATTTGATCTAATTGAAGTGTAGGAACTAAAATGACCCAATGAATAAAATGTAGAGACCAGTAGTGTAATTTGCCCAAATAAAAATGTTATGATCATCAAAATAACTCTTTTTTTTTTGTAAGGAAAAATTATTGGAAAATCCCATTTGGGAGAGTTTTAGTCCAACAAGTCCTTGTTTTAAAATAATATACATAGGCGTCCTCTTTTTTTGGTATTGTGTTTCGCAAGATCCCATTTAGTTTTGTGGAATGGATTTTCTAACTTTTGTGCCTTTTATTTTTAGTGAATGAAAACGTATATGGGAAGATTTGTTTCAATCCAATTGATTACATTGGTTTGGTGTAGATGTTATGGAAATATCATATATGGGTAGATTTTTAGGGATGCTAAGATTTGTCAGTATTTGAATATTTCATGGGGGGTGGGGGTAATGTTCAAGGGTTGCGTTAGTATTGTATTAAGCAGTTTATTTGTGTTGCGTAGTCTGTGGTGCAACATTCTTTGAGTTCGTTGATGGTAATGTATTGATTAGTTGTTCGTTTTTGTTTTGTTTGTAGTTTGGGGGATTCAACGTTGGTATACGGTTTGTGATTATCATGTTGTGGCATCCATACTGTCATGACCCGAACCCGCCCCTATGGGTAAAGGCCATAACTGGACAGTAATCACGAGATTACCTACGGCTTCAAACCAAATAAGACAAAACTTATCAGAGTAAAGGGGCCAAACGGAAGCAAATTTAAAACTTTGTCCATAGAGCCATGCTTATATGCACATCATAACATTCCATACATACATATGTTAATAACTCACAACAGAAAGTATAGTAACATAATGTTCTATACAGACAGGATCATTCAAATCTAAGTTAGCCAAAACAAAGCTATATACAGACGTACACCAAAGTCCTCGCCAACATGACAAAATAATATAGAATGGCAGAAGGGCGAAGACGTGTCTCGTGCGTGAGATGCAAGGGCTGACTCTTCAAAACCTTAGTAAGCGAAAACCCAGTGAATAATATCAAATAAAGAATACACATTAGAACAATATACACCAAACGACCTTGGGCCCAATTTATAGTTCTACCAATACATACATACATAGACATATGTAAGTTAAGTAACTGCGGTTCCAAACACATCATACGGCCTTAGGCCCAATTCACTAGTGTTAAACTGCTATTCGTGTCAAACTGTTATTCGTGTCAAGCTGGACTTTGGCCTTTTCAAACTTCCATATCAAACTGGCCTTTAGGCCTTTCAAACTTTCATTTCAAACTGGCCTTTAGGCCTTTCAAACTTTCATTCATGTCAATTTGGCCTCTGGCCCATTCATGCATGCCAAACTGGCCTCTGGTCCATTCATGCATGTCAAACTTTCATTTGTGTTAGAACGGACTTTGGCCCAACCATTTATGTCAATCGGCCTTTGGCCCAATCATTCATGTCAATCGGCCTTCGGCCCAATCATTTATTCTTGTCAAAACGGCTTTCGGCCCATTCATTCATGTCAATCGGCCTTCGGGCCAATAATTTATTCTTGTCAAAACGGCCTTCGGCCCATTCATTCATGTCAAAACGGCCTTCGGTCCATTCATCCATGTCAAAACGGCCTTCGGCCCATTCATTAATGTCAAAACGGCCTTCGGCCCATTCATCCATGACAAAACGACCTTTGGCCCATTCATTAATGTCAAAACGGCCTTCGGCCTATTCATTCATTCTTATCAAAACAGCCTCTAGTCCATTCATTTATTCTTATCAAAACGGCCTCTGGCCCATTCATTTATTCTTATCAAAACGGTCTCTAGCCCATTCATTTATTCTTACAACCATTGTCCACCAAACGAATCAATGAACTTATAAGACTTACATAGAATTAAGCAATCTAGACAACAACATAATTTAGATATCTTCGTTAAGATGTTACTCACAGTGATCAGCTCGTGGATTTTCCCTAGAGCTTGACCCTACACATCATCTAACACATATGGGTCACAAACGATTCAATCCGTTCTTTAATTCACATATTCCTCTTTAGGCTTCATTCTTATCTCTTTAACTCAATTACAGTGCTTAATGCATGCCTAAGGGTGCTTGCAAGTGAAAGAGAACGAAAAATGAAACACAGAACGATCACACAAAATTTTCAGAAACAGGGTCCCTACTCCAGCGTGAACTTACCCGCTCGAGCGGACCCATAAGGTTTGCAAAAGTACTGGTTATGTCATTTTTACGCTCGAGCGTGGAACTTGGACGCTCGAGCGGAAGTTCATCTTACATAGCTCATCGCTCGAGCGTGGACTTTCCCGCTCGAGCGGATATCATGGTCTGCAGAAAATACTGGGAGCACGAAATCCACGCTCGAGCGGCGGTTTCCCCGCTCAAGCGGACATCAAATTTCTGGGTTTTCCAGAATGTGTTCTTGAGCTCAAATTCGACATTCCAACCACATTCCTTGCATATTATGGCTCCAATTTCATATATACTTGTATTAACATGGTACCAACACTAAAACACATCAACATGGAGCTCAATTTCATGACTCAAACACATGCATGGCTCATTTTCCACCAAACTCATTACCAATATAACAATTTCATGCATTCAACACTTACACCCTTGTAATTTGCACATGCATGTGGTATATTATTCTCATTCTCAACTTATATGATGAAGAGGTGGTCAAGAACATAATCTTCAACTAAAAACTCACATAGATCATGCATTTGGTGCTCAAATACGCAAATTCAAGGCAACTACATACATGCATGCAACGTTGACCTTCAATTCAACATGATCAACTCAATTTCATTTTAATTCTTGTTCTTGACCGTTAATCAACTTTGAGCACACAAGATTACACATTACACTCACGAATTCAAGAATCAATTGCTTACCTAGTGGCTCAATTTTTCCAATCAATAGCAAATTCTTGAATAATCTTCAAGATCACCAAGCTTTGAGCTAAATTGCACAATTCTCTCCCTTTCTCTGTCTCTACAGTCGACTCTCCCTCCCTCTCTTGGAGCCAAAATCAGCCAAATGATAAGAATAGGGATTTTGAGTGTATAGTGCCTTTTTACAACATTCTCCACTAATTTCATTATAATAATAATAACAATTGGGCACTAATTCATTAATTTCGTCTTTATAAGTCCAATAGTCACAATTAATTAAGATTAAATAATTGAGCACCATAACACCAATTTAATCTATTTTATTTGATCTGAATCAATTTTCAATTAAATTTCACTGTAGGCTCTAAAAATTACGCTAATTACAATGGCGTAATCAATTTCGGGTTTCGTGGCTGATAGGGCCTTCAATTTAAATTCTAAAGTAGATAATCAAACAGATATTCCTACGATAAACAGATAGAAATTCAAAACCACATATTTTCACATACTTGCACACAAAATCATATTAAACACATAATCATACTCATTTTAAGGACCAATTAACATATTACGGAACAGGAATATCACAGTCTTCCCCCTTTTAGGAAGTTTGGTCCTCCAAACTTACTTCACCTTTAGTCGAAAACAATTCGGAACACTTTTCATTCAATGGTTCTAATCCTTTTTTATAGTCATTTACTTAGTCTCAAAATCAAGCAACACTCTGTTCTCCATCAGTCAGAGACTTACCTTTCCCGCCATACAAGGCTTGTATGGTGCCATGCCGAAACTAGAGTGTGAGCCGTTGTTGTAAGCAAAGTCTGCCAACGATGGATAGATTTTTCCAATGCCCCGAAAGTCTAAGGTACACATTTGGAGCATTCCTCCCAGAGTCTAGATAGTTCTTTCTGATTATACATCAATTAATGGATGGAAGGTAGTGCTGACTCACAATCCAGTTCTCATCGCCTCTTGATGGCTTGTCAGAATTCAAACACATTTTAGGATCCTTGTCCAAACAATAGATACTAGGGTCCCATGCAAACGAGCAATCTTGTCGATGTAAACAGTTGCTAGTCTATAAGTATCACACGAAGATTTTACAGGGAGGATATGAACAAACTTAGTAATCCTATATACAATAACCCAAACGGGACTTATACCCTAGGTGTCCAAGGCAGCCCCACAATAAAATTCGTAGTCACATATCCCCATTTCCATTCTGAAATAGAGAGAGGTCGAAGTAGTTCCGCCAATATCTGATATTCGGCTTTGACTTGTTAGCACCGAAAATATTTAGACACAATTTCACCAATTGCCCTCTTCAAGGTAGGTTACCAACATATTTATTTCGGATGCCAGCTAACTTTATCACAGAAGTTCGGTCTATTCCCTTGTCACAAAAGTTCAATTAATTCTTCAATAATTCCACTATTCACAATCCGATTCGGTATTTAGTTCAGTGACCCGTCACAGTTATCCAACGTTAATCAAAAGTCTTCAGGAATATGAAGTGGATCTAGATACGGATTCATAAATCAACAAAGGTAGAATCTAAGCAATCAATTTCTAGCACAATACACGTGTCCTCAATTCATTCAACAGTTTACGGTTTACAATTTAGTCCACATTCAATCCCCTGTTCTATCGAGTCTGTCCATATTATCTGATAATCATCAAAAGCATAAGGCAATTCATCTATTAATCCCCATGATGTCAAAGATGATATCAAAACATTCAATCACATGTTAAACACAATTTACACATCCTCAGAGCCCCAATTACAGAATATAATGGCATTGAGCAGTTATTTACGCAAGGCGTAATGAATTCACATACTTTCGGATAATCAGGGTTTTTAAAAGCTCCTTTGATGCTAATAACATCCACATAATACCAAAGGATAACATTTCCGGGAAAAACAAAGAAATAATCGTCTCGGAATCAAAACACACCCGTTCACAACCGTCAGTGGCCGACTCGAGATCGATTAAACAAACCCACCCGTACAAAACCGTCAGTGGCAAAAGAGATATCTCAACAAGGGTGCTACATAGGCTTAACTTCCCCTAGCATGAAAGGACACCCCAAGAATGTCATCAAAACAAACATAATAGCACTCATCATAACCTGATTTCCCAAAATCCGATAACACTGAAGCAACTACTCTCCCATACAGAACATATTTTGATCAGTCAAGGACAAATGTTCAGTACCATTTACAATCAAATCAATCCGCTGTCATCGGTTTCCATAACGTCAAATAAGCAAGAACATGATAGCACACAAGCATTGTTTCTTACGACACCCAGCCACTGGATTCGCACAACCCAGTTCGTTTTTAACACATATGTCCTCAATAGTTGAAGGTTGGTTCTCAACGGTGTTCATGGTTAGATCAATCTATTGATAGCCCACTAAAGGTCTTTCACGTAAGTCAAGTACTCCAAACGGATTCAAGTCTTGGGTCTATCAATTTTCCTGCCAAGAATAATCTAGCTATTTATTCATACGCAATCCGTACTTCCCTTTAACAGGGTCAAATCAGATAGAAGGTCTCATCAAATTAATCCCGTCAAAGGTCTTGCCAAACCAAATCGAGCAATGGTCCCATCAAATTATATCAAATGAGGGTTCTATCAAGGCAATATCAAACAAAGTTCTATCGGATCAAATCAGATAAAAGTCTTCCCAAATAGGGTACATGGTTGATAGTTTCACAACTGTCCTAAGTTCATCACAACTAGTCATAACAAGGTATCTCAAGTCAGATACAATATGGCATTGTCCACATAAGTTCCGGTGTAGTTACATATACGTGCAATTATTCATATCAGATGGTATGTATCATAATCAATATAGCAGTTCTCAAATAAGTCTTAGATGCAAGCACATGGTACACAGTAATACATTAAACAAAGTTCTTCGATTACTCATAATATAGGATTTGTCACGCAGAGGTTCCCAATCAGTCACAAACATAGGTTGACGAGTCAAGCTTAATATAGTCACATAGTCCAGTCAATTTTCTACCAATCAGAATACATGATCTCGCAATTTTAGAGTTCGTCCTTTAGGGTGCTCAACTCAGTCACACAATCATAGAGTCAATCAATATCCCAATACATATTTCACAATTTCCCAAATGGAGCACATATATATATATTCAATAAATACAGTCTTGATCTTGTGGGTCTGACCAATCCAAACACACAGGCAGCAAATATGAAAGGACATGCTGATCTGAATCAAACGATACCCCAAGCAAAGGTGTACACATGCACTAATTCAGAATCAATCACATATAGGCATTCATTTATAAACAGTATAGATACCTGGAATAACGGTTGCAGCATTCTGAGTACTTTCTGAGACGAGTGCAATTACTATATCTCGACTAGGAATTCCTACCATTGGTACGAATCTAGCTGAGGCAAAAGATTTATTCACATTTTGTTCAGTTCGGGGACAGTTCCTTACCATATGGTCCACTTTACCACACCTATAACGAGCCCCAGAGATCCGATAACAAACTCCTCGGTGTTTCTTACACTGGTGGTGGCAAGGTTCTTGCCGTAACGGCAACTGACGTTGTTGTCTTAAGATCTCTGCCATTTCTTGTACTATTCTTTCCAGTCTATCAAATTGGGCAATAGAAGAGTCTGCCAACTCGTATGCCCTTACTTTATCCGTGTTCTACACAAACTCTTCTTAAACCTTGCCAATTATGGGGGTGCCCAATACAAAAATAAACACAGATACACATGGGTACATTCGCACGTTGTTATATACTCATTTCATGTATCATCAAGATACAATTAATCACATACGTAACAGACGATTGCATACTTATCAGATATCGCATGCTGAACATTTACTAAGTAATTATATACTCAAATCATGTTCATATTTCACATAGACACCCATTTGCAGAGTCGAATGCACATAGGCAACTTTTCATGATTCATGTGTTCATGTATGTGCATTATAACAAAACAAACTCATTATACACGTTAGTGCAACAATTCATATCTCATATAATCACATGTTTTCAACATTTGATTAAACTTGCATTATGCTTTATACAAAAGATTCACAGGTATGCATATACAAAGGAGCATACGTATTCAAATATTTTGCAATGCAAGCAATTCACAAACTTATA
>NW_021028742.1:411598-435647 GCF_004153795.1 Camellia sinensis | reverse complement strand
TATAGCACATAATCGTTCATATCAAAACAGTTAGGCATATTCTCGATGCTTCCAAATTCATACTTATCATATGAATGCATCCTAGATCTTCTCTAGATGCTTATGCTCTTTTGGACAAGTGTGTGAGTTATTAACTCGTGCTCTGATACCACTTGTAGACGCGCCCGCGTGGGGCCCTCGCTACATTCGGACTCGATTTGTTGTCACGGTTCTTAATCTGAACCAAAAAGTCCAAATCTGGAAATCGTTTTAGAAAACAGATTTTTAGAAAAAGAAGTGCCAAACATGGACTGCTTTGCCAGATACAGAGTCGCCACCTAAATATTTTTTAATGGGAGAATTTAGGAAACCCTGACTCGGTGCCGAAGGCCACGTGTCCGTCATTGCCAAAGTTGCCTCAGCTCGGGAGCTTGGGTACGATTGGGGAAGGTCAGCTATGAGCACCCCCTCTCGCCCGGTCTGAAGACCGGCCTCTACTAACCGTGATATCCGTTCTTGAAAACGTTATGTGTTCTTATTCCAATTATTAGCTAGCATTACTATGTTATGCACAAGCACACAAGTATAGACTAGATCGCCTAACTTGGAAATAAGCATTGCATATCCGTTTGTTTTGGAAATGTTTTGGAATTTGCTGCTCGCAAGTAGGCTAAAACACGGATTTCAACGAGTTTTTCCAACTCAGGCAATCCAACCTTACCCACAGGCATTCAAACAGTTTATCACGTAAGCATTTAGCCGCATGGTAAGCATACTGTCATGGCAACACTCAACGCATGCGGTATGCTAAAGCATCAAAATACTTACATTGTACTCCATGCCAAAAACAATAAACTAGTTAGCAAACATGCGTGATCCTAGTTCATGTCAAATTTGACAATGCAACACATACAGGATGCATTTAGGATAGGCTCGGCTAACCTAAGCATGGCATGGAAATGAGTCAATTGATGCACGTATTCAAATTGGAATTGAAGTACAAATGCAGTTAGCGTGATGTACCGAGCCTGTTATATGCAATACAAGATGCATGAATGCACGCATGCATAGCACGAGGTATGCTAATTTAAACATGCCCTATTACTAACCATCAAAGCAGGTAAGTAAAAAGGAAAAAAGAAGTGGGGATTGGAAGACATGCACACACACGCACCACACTTATTACAGATTTGCCCTCGCTCGAGGGACCGAATGAATATTACAAATTGATTAATGAATTAACTATCCTAGCTAATTAATTATTACAAATTACCTAATTAATTATAAAAGTAACTAAGCTAGGAAAAGCGGTAAACGCTCGGGAAGAGAGCTCGATGTAATGCATGTTCGGTCTTGCGGCGAAGTGCACCGCCATGCATAGGCTGCCTCTGTTTTCTTTGATATCTCCTCCAGAGACTTCCAAAGTCTCAGGACTGCTTCCTTGGACATTGGGGGACACCACCGGCTGGATGGAATTTCCACCGGCAGTGGTATGTGATCACCGGCACACAATGAATCCATCGGAGAGGGAGGATTGCCGGTCGGCACTTGACACTGCCGGTCGTAGAGAGTTCCTGCAGAACCTGCACTTGATAGCAACAGAGGGCAAGCAAGAACATGGCGATACAATTCAAGCAATGTATGCACCAATCATGTCCTTATCATGGTAATGACTCAAAGAACATGCTCCTTGGTTCTCAGACCATCAATCGCGTATTTCCATGCGTGATGGCCCAAGAGACCAAGCATGCGCATTTGATGTCAAATGTAATGCAAACCACAAACCAAAGAGACTCAACCTCTATCACAAACATTTCAAGAGGCCAAGCATGCATGCCAATGCAATGCAACCTAAGCATGTTAACTAGGCATGCAATACGGCAATGCAAATGAGCATGCAAGAAATGCAAGGCATAGAGCAATGGACTAACAAGTGTGCAAGGCTAATGTAGGCATTCAAGCATGTAAGCCAACATGTGATTTCATTCAATCATGTGATTTCAAACATGCAACAACTCACCAATATGCTACAATATACAAGGAGAGCATGCAACAAACAAAGAGATGGACTAAACATGATTTGGGCAGCTCTAATTAGGCCCAAAACAGTGGCCAAAAACTTAAGAAAAGGGACAAACACACTTACACACATGCACATGTTAATGGCCTATACTTAAGCAAACAAGGGGACTTTCAAGCACATTTAAAAGAGGCTAAGCATGGACTAATGGCATGCAATGTGAGCTCTGGAATCATGTTAAGATGGTGTCAAACCAAGCAAACAAATAGGCTAAGCATACAATAAAGGCCCAAAACTTAAGGCTACAAACCAAAAATGCAAAGGAGCTATGCAATACATGGCAAGTATGACTCAAGCAATTTAAAACAGAGCTAAAGCATACAAAAACATGCACCAAAGCTTCACAAAGCTAGGCCTAAAACATGCTTGAACAAAGGTTTACAACCTAAGGCATATTAAGGCCTAAACATGGCATTACAAGGTAGGTATGCTAAGCATGCATGGTGTACAAAACCAATTAAAAACAGAGGTATATTATGACATATTAAGCAAAAAAACAGCCAAGGCATGGTCAACATGAAGCTTAGCTAGGGTCCCTCAGAGGCCAAAAATGGTCCATTTCAAGGACAACAAGGAGAGGGGGTGGCCCTCTCCTTCTTGGACTTCAAGGACCATCCTTACCACTGAAATCCCTCAAGATTTCAGTGGTGAGGAGGCCCAAACACCAAAGTCCCGGAGCTCACTCAAAATGGCCCAAAATGGGGCCTTTCAAGGCCTAGGAGGGGTCAAACTCCTCCAAACCACAAAATACTCTAAACAAACTATTTAGAGGGCCTAAAAAAAGAACTTTTTTGTATTATACACTAAGCAACAAAAATAGTTCGAAGATGGGTAAAAATACAATGCAAAAAAGGGGAATAAGGGACAAAAATCTCACCCTTGTAGCCTTTCTTCACTAATGGTGGACCAGCTGGTTCTTCAAGCTCAAAACCACCCAAGAACATCAGAACAACCTCTTGGAACCTCAGTAGCCAAGGGAAGGTGAAACACTATGTGTTTGTGTGCAATAGTAAGACACAAATGCACCTAGACACACACAAGAGGGAAAAAGGGAGAGAGAATGTGTATCAAACCCTAACCCTAAAACCAGAGCTCTCCTCTGTATTTTTTAACTCTAAAATGTCTAACCTAGAACAAGGAGAAGAGCCCTCCTCTTATAGGAGTCCTCCTTTGCAAAGCTTTCCAAACAAGCTTCTTAGAGGGAAATCCCTCCATACACGTATATGGAGGGAAGCAGAGTCGGTGCCAGCTATCACAGCTGGCACAAAATATCTACATAAAGTAGATGAACAGTAGTCGGCTGCTCAAAATTGTCATTTTGACAAAATTGAGTGCCAACTGGCAACAAACAATGCCGATCGGCAATATACTTGCGATGGCAACAAAAATACCAGCCGGTGGCCTCTGGCCATGGCCGATGATGTGTGGGGATACCTCACAAGGCATTCCCTGCCCTCCAAGGCAAAACACAAGTGTTTGGTGCAAAACCAGACACTAAACAGTCGAGTCGAGAGATCCTGAGGCAGGCGCGCGAGCCGAGACCTTCGGGAACTCAAGACGAACACAAACATGGATGATCACTGAGTGTTCAAACGGTGACGTCCAAGTCTTGAGGACGGTCAAAAATGGGGTGTCTACAGTTGCCCCTCTTTGACAAAACTCGAAAGTCATAACAATGACGGGAGTGAATGCAAAGCCCAGAGACGAACCTATTTTTGACGAGGCCGAAGACTTGGACAAACATGCAAGACAAACAAGGTATGCGCCCGAAGGCAGGGGCAAAATGCAAGACAATGCACAGAGCCGGACATAACTTATGATCATGCAAAGAAAGCTGTAACGAAGTATACATGTGACAATTTTAAGCTAGCACACATCAAACTACACCACAATGCAGAAAGGATGTAAGAGAATTATGTAATTCTCAATACGTCTCACTCGGAGGATACAATACCTGTGCGGCTCGTCTGGTTGTACCAGCTTAAATGAACCGTACATACAATATCGTGCCTGAAAAGAAAAACTCACAGGTACGATGTTATTAGCAACATGCATGACAATGCAAAAGTGGATGCAAAATGATATGCAATGTATACAAAACCATGTATAAACAATGCAAATGAAAATGCAATGTAATTGAAACAATGCAAACTACATGCAAAACATTTGAATCATGATCCAATCAGAGCGGTTCAAAACCACACATATGTCAAATAGATTGATAGAGGTAACAAGTCCGTCTACCATAGAACGGTCCACTGAACTATGAGTAGTGTAGACGGACACAAGAACAAGTATTGGGGGGAATGACATAAGTGGGGAAACGACCCGCTGGGGAAAGGACAACGATCCTAATGCCGGATGCAAAAATTACACTACAATGTAATATATGATGAAAATGCTGGGGAAATGGCAATGGATAGGCACGCGGACTAAACCAAATCTTGCCTAGGCAAGGCATGTAGCATACAAGCCATGTTTAACATAGAACGGTCTACTGAACTATGCTTCGACACGAGAAGTATGGGCACATACCAGACCAAGCTCAACATGGAAAGGCGCAGCCATAGATAGAAGTGATGCAATGAATGCATGCAATCTAAAATGCAATGAAATGGAAATGGATACAATGGATATGGACGCAAGCCAAACAAAATCTTGCCTAGGAAAAGCATGTACGCATACGAGCATGTCTGACACAGAAAAGGTGCCGCAACCCTCAAACCAACATACCAGCGTGGAATAGGCGCGTGCACATGCAGACTGTTTGAACCGTTCACATTTTAGAATACATCAAGTAGAAGATACACAAATTAATCGGATATCGTTTACCCATTCATCCACTCATATTTGTATTTATTTTAATACTTTAGATTACAATTAAACAAGTATAGACTAGATTGCCTAATTTGGGAATAAGCATTGCATATCCGTCTGTTTTGGAAAATGTTTTGGAATTTGCTGCTCGCAAGTAGGCTAAAACACGGATTTCAACGAGTTTTTCCAACTCAGGCAATCCAACCTTTACCCACAGGCATTCAAACAGTTTATCACGTAAGCATTTAGCCGCATGGTAAGCATACTGTCATGGCAACACTCATACGCATGCGGTATGCTAAAGCATCAAAATACTTACATCGTACTCCATGCCAAAACAATAAACTAGTTAGCAAACATGCGTGATCCTAGTTCATGTCAAATTTGACCAATGCAACACATACAGGATGCATTTAGGATAGGCTCGGCTAACCTAAGCATGGCATGCGAAATGTAGTCAATTGATGCACGTATTCAAATTGGAATTGAAGTACAAATGCAGTTAGCGTGATGTACCGAGCCTGTTATATGCAATACAAGATGCATGAATGCACGCATGCATAGCACGAGGTATGCTAAATTAAACATGCCCTATTACTAACCATCAAAGCAGGTAAGTAAAAAGGAAGAGGAAGAAAGAAGTGGGGTTGGAAGACATGCACACACACTCACCCACACTTATTACAGATTCGCCCTCGCCCGGAGGGACCAAAAGAATAATACAGATAATTAACCTACAAGCTAATTAATTATTACAAATTGCCTAATTAGTTAACAAACTAACTAAAATAGGAAAAATAGTAAACCGCCTCGGGAAGAGAGCTCGATGTAATGCATGTTCGGTCTTGCGCGGAAGTGCACCGCCATGCATAGGCTGCCTCTGTTTTCTTTGATATGCTCCTCCAGAGACTTCCAAAGTCTCAGGACTGCTTCCTTGGACATTGGGGGACACCACCGGCTGGATGGAATTTCCACCGGCAGTGGTATGTGATCACCGGCACACAATGAATCCATCGGTAGAGGGAGGATTGCCGGTCGGCACTTGACACTGCCGGTCGGTAGAGAGTTCCTGCAGAACCTGCACTTGATAGCAACAGAGGGCAAGGCAGAACATGGCGATACAATTCAAGCAATGTATGCACCAATCATGTCCCTTATCATGGTAATGACTCAAAAGAACATGCTCCTTGGTTCTCGGACCATCAATCGCGTATTTCCATGCGTGATGGCCCAAGAGACCAAGCATGCGCATTTGATGTCAAATGTAATGCAAACCAACAAACCAAAGAGACTCAACCTCTATCACAAACATTTCAAGAGGCCAAGCATGCATGCCAATGCAATGCAACCTAAGCATGTTAACTAGGCATGCAATACGGCAATGCAAATGAGCATGCAAGAAATGCAAGGCATAGAGCAATGCGACTAACAAGTGTGCAAGGCTAATGTAGGCATTCAAGCATGTAAGCCAACATGTGATTTCATTCAATCATGTGATTTCAAACATGCAACAACTCACCAATATGCTACAATATACAAGGAGAGCATGCAACAAACAAAGAGATGGACTGAAACATGATTTGGGCAGCTCTAATTAGGCCCAAAACAGTGGCCAAAAACTTAAGAAAAGGGACCAAACACACTTACACACATGCACATGTTAATGGGCCTATACTTAAGCAAACAAGGGTGACTTTCAAGCACATTTAAAAGAGGCTAAGCATGGACTAATGGCATGCAATGTGAGCTCTGGAATCATGTTAAGATGGTGTCAAACCAAGCAAACAAGATAGGCTAAGCATACAATAAAGGCCCAAAACTTAAGGCTGACAAACCAAAAATGCAAAGGAGCTATGCAATACATGGCAAGTATGACTCAAGCAATTTAAAACAGAGCTAAAGCATACAAAAACATGCACCAAAGCTTCACAAAGCTAGGCCTAAAACATGCTTGAACAAAGGTTTACAACCTAAGGCATATTAAGGCCTAAACATGGCATTACAAGGTAGGTATACTAAGCATGCATGGTGTAGCAAAACCAACAAAAAACAGAGGTATATTATGACATATTAAGCATAAAAAACAGCCAAGGCATGGTCAACATGAAGCTTAGCTAGGTGCTCCCTCAAGAGGCCAAAAATGGTCCATTTCAAGGACAACAAGGAGAGGGGGTGGCCCTCTCCTTCTTGGGACTTCAAGGCACCATCCTTACCACTGAAATCCCTCAAGATTTCAGTGGTGAGGAGGCCCAAACACCAAAGTCCCGGAGCTCACTCAAAATGGCCCAAAATGGGGCCTTTCAAGGCCTAGGAGGGGTCAAACTCCTCCAAACCACAAAATACTCTAAACAAACTATTTAGAGGGCCTAAAAAAAGAACTTTTTTGTATTATACACTAAGCACAAAAATAGTTCGAAGATGGGTAAAAATACAATGCAAAAAAGGGGAATAAAGGGACAAAAATCTCACCCTTGTAGCCTTTCTTCACTAATGGTGGACCAGCTGGTTCTTCAAGCTCAAAACCACCCAAGAACATCAAGAACAACCTCTTGGAACCTCAGTAGCCAAGGGAAGGTGAAACACTATGTGTTTGTGTGCAATAGTAAGACACAAATGCACCTAGACACACACAAGAGGGAAAAAGGGAGAGAGAATGTGTATCAAACCCTAACCCTAAAACCAGAGCTCTCCTCTGTATTTTTTAACTCTAAAATGTCTAACCCTAGAACAAGGAGAAGAGCCCTCCTCTTATAGGAGTCCTCCTTTGCAAAGCTTTCCAAACAAGCTTCTTAGAGGGAAATCCCTCCATACACGTATATGGAGGGAAGCAGAGTCGGTGCCAGCTATCACAGCTGGCACAAAATATCTACATAAAGTAGATGAACAGTAGTCGGCTGCTCAAAATTGTCATTTTGACAAAATTGAGTGCCAACTGGCAACAAACAATGCCGATCGGCAATATACATTGTCGATGGCAACAAAATACCAGCCGGTGGCCTCTGGCCATGGCCGATGATGTGTGGGGATACCTCACAAGGCATTCCCTGCCCCTCCAAGGCAAAACACAAGTGTTTGGTGCAAAACCAGACACTAAACAGTCGAGTTCGGAGATCCTGAGGCAAGGCGCGTGAGACGAGACCTCCGAGAACTCCGAACGAACACAAACATGGATAATCACCGAGTGTTCAAATGGTGGCGTCCAAGTCTTGAGGACGGTCAAAAATGGGGTGTCTACAGTTGCCCCTCTTTGACAGAACTCGAAAGTCATAACAATGACGGGAGTGAATGTCAAAGCCCAGAGACGACCTATTTTTGACGAGGCCGAAGACTTGGACAAACATGCAAGACAAACAAGGTATGCGCCCGAAGGCAGGGGCAAAATGCAAGACAATGCACAGAGCCGGACATAACTTATGATCATGCAAAGAAAGCTGTAACGAAGTATACATGTGACAATTTTAAGCTAGCACACATCAAACTACACCACAATGCAGAAAGGATGTAAGAGAATTATGTAATTCTCAATACGTCTCACTCGGAGGATACAATACCTGTGCGGCTCGTCTGGTTGTACCAGCCTTAAATGAACCGTACATACAATATCGTGCCTGAAAAGAAAATAACTCAACAGGTACGATGTTATTAGCAACATGCATGACAATGCAAAAGTGGATGCAAAATGATATGCAATGTATACAAAACCATGTATAAACAATGCAAATGAAAATGCAATGTAATTGAAACAATGCAAACTACATGCAAAACATTTGAATCATGATCCAATCACGAGCGGTTCAAAACCACACATATGTCAAATAGATTGATAGAGGTAACAAGTCCGTCTACCATAGAACGGTCCACTGAACTATGAGTAGTGTAGACGGACACAAGAACAAGTATTGGGGGGAATGACATAAGTGGGGAAACGACCCGCTGGGGAAAGGACAACGATCCTAATGCCGGATGCAAAAATTACACTACAATGTAATATATGATGAAAATGCTGGGGAAATGGCAATGGATATGGCACGCGGACTAAACCAAATCTTGCCTAGGCAAGGCATGTATGCATACAAGCCATGTTTAACATAGAACGGTCTACTGAACTATGCTTCGACACGAGAAGTATGGGCACATACCAGACCAAGCTCAACATGGAAAGGCGCAAGCCATAGATAGAAGTGATGCAATGAATGCATGCAATCTAAAATGCAATGGAATGGAAATGGATACAATGGATATGGTACGCAAGCCAAACCAAATCTTGCCTAGGAAAAGCATGTACGCATACGAGCCATGTCTGACACAGAAAAGGTGCCGCAACCCTCAAACCAACATACCAGCTTGGAATAGGCGCGTGCACATGCAGAACTATGCTTTAACGTGAAAGTAAGGGCACATACCAGACCAAGCTCAACCTGGAAAGGCGCAAGCCATAGGTGGAAGGTGATGCAATGAATGCATGCAAACTATAATGCAATATCTACAAATATGCAATGGAATGGGTATTTACAAAAATGCATGACAATGCAGTATGATGCGGTCTACCGGGGGAAATGCAATGGATGCATGCAAGCTACAATGGAAATGCATGACAATGCATATTTATGATGCAACGGCTATGATCGAAGCTTTCCCTATCTTACCAACAGGGCGACATACTAGGTTGGTTCAGTATCCAGAACTGAGGCGTAGACAAGCTGCCTCAATCTATGGGGCTTCCATACAGATTTCAAGCCGAGGATACACCCCTGGGTATTTAAACCGGACTTTAGTCTCAGAACTCCCGAACCTTTGCGTTCTAGGCATAAGCCATTCGAACTCTAGTTTCCACCGCCCCAGTTGGTCTTCTAGGAACTCACCGCAAACATAGGCAGGCGGCTTTACCAGACCACCGAAAGTCGTTCGGGCACAACAAACACCAAAGGAATTGCACCTTTAGAGGATTTAAGGTCTCCTAGACCGTGATGCAAAATGTATGCATGACAATGCCTGTTTTTGTTTGTTTTCATTTTTGTTATGCAAATGATGTATAAAATGCATGTTGCATGGAATGCGCAACAACACGCGGCTTAAGATACATGTATGATGCAACTTATCAAAAGTCGTTCGGGCACGACAAACACCGAAGGACTTGCACCTTCAGAGGATTTAGGGTCTCCTAGACCGTGCGTACTTAAGGTCTCGCCAGACCATGATACAATACCTGTGCGGTTCGTCTGGTTGCCCCAGCCTCAAATGAACCGTACATACAATATCGTGCCTGAAAAGAAAACAAACTTAACAGGTACAATGCATATTGATGTATTTGAAAATGCGTGACAACGCAAAGTAAGTGGGAAGTTATGACAATGTTGTGAAAGCACAGACATGTAAGTGGAGCACGCGGTCTACGCAGGCAACAAAATTGATCATAAACATGCGGTCTACGCAGGTAATGAAATTGAACATAAACATGCGGTCTACGCAAGCAGAACATGCGGTCTACGCAAGTAATGGAATTGATTGCAAGTATGCGGTCTACGCAAGCAAAACATGCGGTCTACGCAGGTAATGAAATTGCACAATCATGCGGTCTACGCAAGCAAAACATGCGGTCTACGCAGGTAATGAAATTATTACGAACATGCAGTCTACGCAAGTAATGAATTTGAACAAACATGCGGTCTACGCAAGCAAAACATGCAGTCTACGCAGGTAATGAAATGAACAATCATGCGGTCTACGCAAGCAAAACATGCGGTCTACGCAGGTAATGAATTGAACAAAGATGCGGTCTACGCAAGTAATGAAATTGAGCAAACGTGCGGTCTACGCAAGCAAAACATGCGGTCTACGCAGGTAACAAAATTTGAACAATTATGCAGTCTACGCAAGTAATGAATTTGAACAAACATGCGGTCTACGCAGGTAATGAATTGAACAAAGATGCGGTCTACGCAAATAATGAAATTGAACAAACGTACGGTCTACGCAAGAAAAACATGCGGTCTATGCAGGTAATGAAATTTGAACAATTATGCGGTCTACGCAAGCAAAACATGCGGTCTACGCAGGTAATGAATTGAACAAAGATGCGGTCTACGCAAGTTATGAAATTTGAATAAACATGCGGTCTACGCAGGTAATGAAATTGATTACAAACATGCGGTATGCGATGAGATGCGCAAAACCGCGCGATTGAATGCATGCAAAATGCAATGAGATGCGCATAACAGCGCGATGCGTTAGACAACGCGAGTGCACAAGACAGTGCAATTGATTTGAAATGCACAAGACAGTGCGATTGATACGCGATGCACATGGGGCAACTTTTGAATTTTGTAAAAGCCAAAAGGATATGAAAAGGATACACCTTGCACGAATTCGAGTGCCACGCACAGAAGACATGGCCCGAGGTCAAAACGGAGGCCGGTTGAGCATCAGAAATGCACTGTTTTGCACTATTTCGAGCACTAAAGGCCCTGGACCCCACACATGACTAAAACAAGGGTGTAGGAAGCTCCAAAATCACTGTAGAAGACCACTGGATGTCCACCGGCCATCAAAATGAGTCACCGACCGTCCATCGGCACTGATACAATGCCATCGGCACAATATTTTGCCGACCGGCAAAGAATTGCTGAATCAGGGCAGTTCTGTCATTTCGGTTCGGGTGTTTTAAAATAGGGTTTCTAACCCTATTTTTTTCATTTCCTTTTGGTCGAAAACTGCCTCTCTCCCTCTCTAAAGTGTTTTTGTCCTTTGATTCTCTCATTTTCTCGCATTCTAGCTCCCGTTTCGTCGTTCGATTCGCGATCTCCTTCGCGTTTTGGACATTTTCAACCGAACAAAACTTCATTTCGGTGTTTCTTTCTTGGTTTTCGCCACTCGGGGCTTGTTTCCCTCGAGTTTTCCTCGATACCCGTGCCTTTTCCATATTCCGGCTTTTCCAGCCTTTTCTGACCCTCTCGGGGTTTGACTTTTCGTTGACTTTTCGCCTTCTCGCCCGTTTTTTCATCTTCCGGTCATTTTCACGTCCTCTTCGAGATGGCAGATGATCTTCCATAGGGCGGAGCCCCTCCCGAGCTCAAGATGGACCCCGAGGTCGAGCCCCTGCCACTCCGTGTCCGGCCGTTCGATCCGGAGACCTACAGGCCCGCAGTTCACGTGATGCTCCTCGACGGACTACGCCAGTTCAGGAGCTTTGATAGGCATGTGCCTCCCGAGCTACTACTGCGTGAGCCCACCTCCCACCTGTCCTTCGACGCTTCCGAGGTAACTTTCTTTCTCTGCTTTACTTTCTGCAATGTAGGATGCAAAACTGCCGTAGCTAGTTATGCTCTTTAACTGCTTAATTCTGATATACTGTATACTGTAGTTGATTGTAAACACACATGCAACTGATATCTGTTAGAGACTGACACATGCACACACACTGCACTGACCCCGAATCACCCGAACACACGGCGCACACTGTATTTCACTGCATACACACTGGTACTCGGTATTGGCTTGAGTCTGAAAACATGCACGCATGCCATATTTGCACAGCGTCACACGTCGTAGTTCACTATAAGGACACCGGCACCTGGTATCCTTTTGAATCTGAAAACATGCACGCATGCCACATCTGCCCTGAACCATCCAAACACGCTGACACATCACACGTTATAGTTCACTACAAGCACACCGGCACCCGGTATTTGTTTGAATCTGAAAACATGCACGCATGCTGTATCTGCCCTGAACCATCCAAACACGCTGACATATCACACGTTGTAGTTCACTCTGAGCACACCGGCACCCGGTATTTGTTTGAATCCGAAAACATGCACACATGTTGTATCTCTAGATGCTTCTTAGAACTGCATTTTGAATATTGCCTTGCAATTGTTGTTTTTGATTATAGGGAGATTCCCATACCATTCGCGGGTATGGGAACACCGGCACTCGGGACTGGTACCTCGAGCTACCAGATGCGGTCTGCGACATTGTCGACGAGGCCGGCTTTGGCATCTTCTGCGGGGGGCTCTCTCCACTGGCTACCTGCAGGCCCTTGTTCGCTGCTCTGGCGGAGAGATAATGGGATACCACCGATTCCTTCCACTTCTCCGTCGCAGGGGACATGACGATGACCCCTTACGACTTCTCGATGCTTGCTGGCATTGGGGTAGGGGGTGATCCGATCCCCTTCGACACGGATATGGACGAGTGGGACGCTGCCCAGCTGTACCTACTCGGTACTCAGCCTCCCCTCGCTCGAGTGGGGTTTGTTAGGTACTCGTGGTTTGAGAGCCACTTTCGGGTCCAGCCGGCTTTGGCAGAGGAGGCGCAGATGTCTTCAGAGGAGGTGGACCAGTATGCTCAGGGCTTCATCATGTTCCTCTTTGGGACGACACTGTTCGCCGATCGGGCGAACACCGTGCCCTTATGCCTGCTGAGCGCGCTGGTGGACGTCAGGCAGATCCGCCATTACGACTGGGGTGGCGCTGCTCTGGCCACATTGTACAGTTATATGTGCTCCTCTTCCCGCCTCAGCAGACAGCTCCTTGGTGGCTACTGGCGAGCCTGGGAGGTACGTCTTCTTCCCATTTTTACATTTCTGCTTCTTGCCTTCTGTATTCTGCACACTGCACATATATTGTACACTGCACACCCGGCACTTTGCTTTACACTGATTGCACACTGCTCACACTGTACACTCTGCACAATACACTGCACAACACACGGTTCTGTCATTTCTGCTTTATTCTGTATTCTGCCTTATCCGATAGTCATACTGACATCTATTCTGCAGTTATGGGTGTATGCCTACTTTCCTAGGCTTGCCCCAGTACCCGTTGAGGAGATCCTGCTCGGCGTCCCCTTCTCCCATCGCTTCGATGTGCGGTGTGTACGGAGAACACGGGAGTCTCTCGTTTTCTTCCGCTGATACTTCGACACCATCACCGCCGCGGAGGTATGTTCAACTTTAGAGTTTACTTTTTTTGGCTTTGCTTTGCACCGTATGTTTTCAATAACGGTAGATAATAAACTGCATTTCATTTTCAGATCACCTGGCAACCCTGGGCCCCGTTGCCGGCTGTGGTGAGGGATCATTATGAGGGCTCAGAGGAGACTTCTCGCTGTCGGATTCTGCTAGAGGGCCCGGTCTGTCGGGCTTGGTACCTGGGCGAGCGCTTCTTGCGCCAGACCCTAGGTTTACCGGAGCAGATAGTGCCGGGTCCACCTCCTTCCCACATGAGAGATACAGAGGGACACTCCCTTAGGCACATGAGGGAGTTCACCACAGGCTGGGGTGAGGAGCATCATCGAGGCGAGGGTGACTACGCAGAGTACGTTCGGACCTATATCATGCGACCCTTGAGCGGTGGTCGCCGAGCTCAGGGAGAGAGGCCAGCGGCGCAGGCAGCTGGAGCGAGAGTTGGAGCTAGAGCGGGCACATCGAGGAGGGCTCGAGGGCATGGCAGGAGCGGAGCTCGGGGGGGACGGGAGATTGGCTGGCCCGCCCTGCCCACTGCACTATCATATAGAGGGTAGGATGGGGCGATCTACCAGATCCCTTTTGCTCCTCCCCCGGCTGGTCATGAGTTAGCCGGCATCCCCGACTTGCCTCCGGTATGTACTACTTCATTCTACATCTTGCATCTAGCATTTCATTTCAGTTTATTTTGATATTCCACAGAACACTGATGTATCTTACTCTCTTGCAAGCGTCCTCCGGGTACACCCGGCAGTCCGTGGAGTTGAACGCCTCCATGATGGGGATGCTGCAGCGGACCTTTGACCTCCTGGCCCTTTACAGTATTCCGGTATGTTCTTCTGACAATGGCCTCAAACCATTCATACACTGCTTCACGTAATCTGATGCACGACACAACACCTGGCACACTGATCTCACAGCATCTGATACACTGCACACACTGCATTTATACACTATACTCTGTAATGATGAACTGCCCACGGCATTCGCACACTGTATACTGCATTCTGCACCGATAAACTGCTCACGGCATTCTCACACTGTACGCATACACTGCATTCTGCACTGATACATTGCTCACGGCATTCTGACACTGTACTCATGCACTGCATTCTGCACTGATAAACTGCTCACAGCATCCTCACACTGTACCCATACACTGCATTCTGCACTGATAAACGGTCCACAGTATACTGATGCATTTGCCTTTTGTGATTTTCAGCCTCCCTTCCAGATCCCTCCGGTGGGCGGCGCTCTAGCTGGGCCTTCTTTTCCTGCTCGGGGAGGGCGTGGAGACACTACACGTCCCCGTACCAGGGGAGGGCGTACTCACGTCGGGAGTAGTTCTCGGGCGCCGACCCCTGATGATGATGATGACGACGATGATGAGTCTAAGGCAGAGGCAGAGGCCGGGTCATCTGAGGAGGCTGGAGATGACTCAGACTCAGGCTCAGACGACGACGCTGATGATGCTTCTGGACCTTCGTCCAGGAAGAGGGCGAGGGCAGACCCCCGGGCTTGAGACTACTGACGATGATACACTGCATTCTGCACTGATAAACTGTCCACAGTATACTGATGCATTTGCCTTTTGTGATTTTTAGCCTCCCTTCCAGATCCCTCTGGTGGGCGGTGCTCCAGCTGGGCCTTCTATTCCTACTCGGGGAGGGCGTGGAGACAGTGCACGTCCCCGTACCAGGGGAGGGCGTACTCATGTCGGGAGTAGTTCTCGGGCGCCGACCCCTGATGACGATGATGATGACGACGATGATGAGTCCAAGGCAGAGGCAGAGGCCGGGTCATCTGAGGAGGCTGGAGATGACTCAGACTCAGGCTCAGACGGCGACGCTGATGATGCTCCTGGACCTTCGTCCAGGAAGAGGGAGAGGGAAGACCCCCGAGCTCGAGACTACTGACGATGACCCAGATTGCTGCTTTTCTTCCTTCTTTTTGTACTTTTTCTTCTTGTTTTCTCTTTTTTGTTGGTAGATAGATTACCTTGTACTGCCGCAGGCAGATTTTTGTTTTCCTCAAAACTTTGTACTTAAAAGATTATGAAATGAAACGAACTTTTTGTTTAAAAAGTGTTACATTTACATATCTCATGTATTGCATGGCATCACATCATGTTACACCTCAATGTAAATGGAATTGATCTGTGGTCTGAATGTTGAACACTTGCATTGTAATAACAAGATAACCAAACTGAGTAACAGCAAAGCAACCGATACAAACCACTGCTTAACCTGAACACACGGCCCACACTCTGCTGAAGATTAATCTACATACAGCCCATAACCCAACACTTGGTTTATTCTGCACACGGCAAACTTTAAACAAAATAGCCCAATCTGACAAGACGGCCTTCAAAGGTGAAACCGGCTAGGGTTGAAACCTGCTCGGATGCCCCCATTTTTTTGTTCTTTTGCTTCGCACAAATGTAGAGAATGGCACAACATTCCAAGCATAAACGATTAATTTTCGAAATTAAATAAGGGTTTTCAACCGGGGTATCGAGCCTACAACTGAACACAGCGGGGAGGACTCAAACAAAAAAGGGTACACGAGCTAAACACAACGAGACACGCTCGGAAGAGACCTAAAACAAAGGTTGAGGTAAACAAAACAAGAGACACGACATACAGACGCGTCAACGAAGACGGGGGGCCTCAAATGACGAGGAGCCAGTTTCTCTGGGTATTGTTTCCCACCATTTTCTCATTTGTGATTCTCACATCACTCTGGCACTTAAGCTCGGTTTTTCTCTCAAAACCCTTTGGCTCGCTTTTTCTCTCAACTTACACCTCTCTATTCTTTACTCTCTCACTTTTCGTCCCTCCCCAAGGTGATTAATGGATGAATAGGAAGTTGCGGGTTCACGCCCGATGCCATTAGCTCACAGCTATTTCTTCTGGTGGGTAGAGTGCCCTCCTGGCAAGTACGTGGACGACGGGGGAAAGACAGAACACTTGACTCAACTGTGCCCCTAGTTCATCATTTTGACTATTTTTTGCTTTCTACTAAAACAGTTTTGATCAAAATGAGAGTTAGATTAACACACTTGTTCGTGAGAAAATAGTCAACCTCAGTAAAAGTTTTCAAAAACTATTTTGCAAACGGCTGATGCTCAACGAGCATGGAACTTATCTCTTTGAGATACGCAACCTCGGATCGGAGGCGCAATGGAAAATTGCCCTGGCTTGAAGAACGCCGCACCACAACGGAAAGTTGCCCCTTGTTTAGATGGTGCCGCAGCAGTCCGCAAACAGTCTTCATCGGTGATGGTCGAACTCTTGGACACAGAGATGATGAAGACGGTTATAACAGATATAATGGACACAATCACCTTGGAAGGTTATCGGCGACTAGACTTGGGATGAAGTCGAAACCATTGCATGGACTGAGATGCTATGAAAGCGTTGGGGGGCTGGACTTCAGGATGAAGTTGCCTACGTATCCAAACATGGGAATCAAGCCTTACGTAGTTCCGGTTAAGGTACACTCGGTATTTTAACCTTCACTTTTTAGGCTTCTACTTTGCCAAGGCGCCCGATGCGGGTTTTCGACCTTGCGAGCTTCTTTTCATTTCTTTTTTTTTTGTTTATTTCTTTTTCTTTCTTTTTCACATTTTTTTTCTTTCTTTTTTGTATTTTTTTTTTTCATATTTTTCTCTTGCTCTAACTTTTGCCTAGGTCACCCTTCCGGGTTTTCGGCCAGCGAGCCTTCAAAGGTAAAAGTGTAACAAGTCCATGCCAAATGGTTTATGAAGTTGAAGCCTCTCTGTAATCTAGGAGAACGGCTGTTGCAATGAGTTGTAGAAGAATCCATCCCGGTTGCTCCACAAGCTCCTTCCGGCGAGATCTAGTCCTTCTGATTCGGCTTCGGTGCCTCTTGTTCGAGGGCTGCTTCAAAACTGGCCACACGGCCTCCTCCGACAGTTGACTGCTGAATGTTTCTGATGTGTTCGAGTTCAAACAAACAGGTCGAATCTTGAGGACGAGAGCGATCCTAGGCTGCACAATCTCAAGAGCGGTTCCAACAGGTCTTCACAGGGTCGTGTAAAACATTTGTTTTTGAAAGTTTTTTAAGAAAAGCGACGAATCGTGTGCCGAAGATAGTGTGGAACCAATCTGGATCAAGCTAGGGTCCTCTCCAGTACTCACGCTGACAAGCATGGTTTCATTCATTAAAAAGGCTTAGCATGCTTCTCTTTCTCTCAAAATGATCAAAATTTACAAAAACCCGAGGAATTCCTTCCTCTTTGTTTTTTTTATCACCGTAGTGTTCAAAAGGTTTTTGAAGAACTCAGGTTAATGAATGAGTTTGGCACACAGAGAGCAGGCGAGATGTACATGTCGGTCCATTCAAGTCCTCTGGCACAATTAACTTATACTGAACAAGCATGAAAATGAGATAGCCACCCTGTTTCATCAGATTTGTTGGTATAACTGGCCCTCGCAGAAACAGACTCAAAAACAAAAACGGGTAATTAGCAAGACAAAACGGTGTTCGAGGCAACAACCCGAATCACCTGGATTCTATACAAAGGGGACTGACTCAATACAACAAGACAGACCCTTAAGTGACTCGTTTGCCTAAGGCCACGTGTCCGTCATCACCAAAGTTGCCTCGGCTCGGGAACTTGGGTACGATCGGGGAAGGTCAGCTATGAGCACCCCCTTTCAAAAAAGACTGACTCAAGACAGAGAGACAGACTCAAAACAAAAGACTGACTCGATACCCAAGCTAGAATTTACAAAGCTAGCATTCACAGATGCTCAAAAATGCGTGCCAGACGCCACATCCAAAATATACCGAATGCCACCCGCAGGTGGTTCACTTTCCGATTACATACTTGCAGTATCTGTGTCCTCAAAATCCAATAACTGGGTGGTAACGGACTTGGCTGAGGTGGGCGGGAGGATAACCTCGTTGTCAATCAAATCTTGCACCTCATGACGGAGGCGGAAACAATTGTCGGTTGCATGGCCTGTCTGCTGGTGGTACATGCAGTACTGAGCAGCATCATGCGTGGCAGGGAGATTCTTCGGGAGTGGCCGAGGCTCCAAGGGTTTAAGGTGTCCCCTCTCGGCAAGGATCTAAAGTGCCTTGGACAAAGGCATGTAAAGAGCATGAAAGACCCTGCACCCTCGGGGCAGGTATTTTGAAGTCTGAGCGCTCTTATTAGACGCACAAGCAAAAGGGTCGGCAGGCGCTACCTTAGCTTTCTGATCCTTTCCCGGTGCAGGGCTGGGAATAGGAGGAACTGTTCTGGCATGACGGGGCCTGTCCCGATTTTCTGACTGACTCGAACTACCCTCAGGTGGAGTGGGGAAAGCATCCTCCATAGTTTTTGCCACAATTGCGGATATCTGTTGCTTATTCATCCCCCCGGCTTTCAAAGCCTCGACTGCCCTCAGCAGTTGTTCAATAGAATCGGTATCTGCCTTAACTTTGTCTTTTCCTCTGGCCTCAGCCTGATCAAGGGTTTGGGTTGATGTTGATATGTCATTACCATAGCTGGAGGCCATCTCCGGTTGGCTAAGCTCAATCACAATGCGCCCCAATAGCGGGGGCTCCTGGGGTACAAAACTCCCGGCATATGGTGCGGCTGGAGGTGAAGCTGACATTCCATAGGCGAGATCTGCCACAGACCTCTGGAGATCACCTATCATTCCCATCAGCTCGAATGTAGTAGGCTCGCGGGCCTGGTATAGCTGGGGGGTCCAGACCGGGTGTGCAACAGGCGACCTGGGTGGATGTGACATGTCAATGTTGATCTCACTTTGCAGAGCGATCCCTTGATATAATGCGGCCGTCATAACCACGATCTCTTCGGAATTCTGCGTCGTCATAAGTCCTGCCTCAGCAAGGGGGAGCACTAGCTATTCTATATCAACCCTCTGAACTCTCTGAACTGAAAGGGAAAACAAGCAGCATTTCAGCCCAAATGGATCAAATACAGGTGTAGCCGAACAACTGCACTCCACTACTGATCACTGTTCCCCAGAATCACTGTCCCCAAAACTGAACTGATACCCGCAGATATAACTGATTCTCAACAATACTGATACTGGTGCCCTCGGGCCCGATACTCAAACTTGCAAACTGGTATGTACGTTCCTGTAGAGAAACGCTCTAAAAGCACATAGCAAGCAAAGAGAGCCAAAACACCCCTATGTTGGGGTAGGGTTTCCCTGTCCTATTTTGTCAGGAGCTAGGGTTTCACTATGCACGCAGCAGTTTCAAACAACCTATGATCGGGTAAGCAACCTGCCCTAGCTTGGAATGGTCACTATGGATCCGAATATGCACTAGGTCGAATGGTCGAAAAGGGAGGAGCTAGGGTTTCACTATGCACGCAGCGGTTTCAAAACAACCTATAAACGGGTAAGCAACCTGTCCTAATTGAGATGGTCACTATGGATTCCGAATATGCACTAGGTCGAATGGTCAAAGAGGGTGCCCTGGTAAAACCGGGGTTTGTGTTCCCATACTGTCAGAGCCCATAACCGGTCAGCCTTATGGTCATGCCTTGACAAGACAAGCCTCCGGCAAACCGTTCAGGAATGGCAGATGGCAAACACGGTGTCCTAGGCGCACCAATGCACATGCAATGCAAAGAGACACATAAATGAAATCAAAACAGGATATCACGAGTTCGAGTCAAGCTCTCTAACTCCCCAGCAGAGTCGCCAGAAACTGTAGACGCGCCCGCGTGGGGCCCTCGCTACAATTCGGACTCGATTTGTTGTCACGGTTCTTAATCTGAACCAAAGAGTCCAAATCTGGCAAATCGTTTTGAGAAAATAGATTTTTAGAAAAAGAAGTGTCAAACATGGACTGCTTTGCCAGATATAGAGTCGCCACCTAAATATTTTTTAATCGGAGAATTTAGGAAACCCTAACTCGGTGCCGAAGGCCACGTGTCCGTCATTGCCAAAGTTGCCTCGGCTCGGGAGCTTGGGTACGATTGGGGAAGGTCAGCTATGAGCACCCCCTCTCGCCCAGTTTGAAGACCGGCCTCTACTAACCGTGATATCCGTTCTTGAAAACGTTATGTGTTATTATTCCAATTATTAGCCTAGCATTACTATGTTATGCACACAGCACACAAGTATAGACTAGATCGCCTAACTTGGAAATAAGCATTGCATATCCGTTTGTTTTGGAAAATGTTTTGGAATTTGCTGCTCGCAAGTAGGCTAAAACACGGATTTCAACGAGTTTTTCCAACTCAGGCAATCCAACCTTCACCCATAGGCATTCAAACAGTTTATCACGTAAGCATTTAGCCGCATAGTAAGCATACTGTCATGGCAACACTCACACGCATGCGGTATACTAAAGCATCAAAATACTTACATCGTACTCCGTGCCAAAACAATAAACTAGTTAGCAAACATGCGTGATCCTAGTTCATGTCAAATTTGACTAATGCAACACATACAGGATGCATTTAGGACAGGCTCAGCTAACCTAAGCATGGCATGCGAAATGCAGTCAATTGATGCACGTATTCAAATTGGAATTGAAGTACAAATGCAGTTAGCGTGATGTACCGAGCCTGTTGTATGCAATACAAGATGCATGAATGCACGCATGCATAGCATAAGGTATGCTAAATTAAATATGCCCTAGTACTAACCATCAAAAGTAGGTAAGTAAAAGGGAGAAAGAAATGGGGGTTGGAAGACATGCACACACGCACCTACACTTATTACAAATTTGCCCTCGCTCGGGGGGACCGAATAAATATTACAAATTAACTAACTCGCGAGCTAATTAATTATTACAAATTGCCTAATTAGTTAACAAACTAACTAAGCTAGGAAAAATAGTAAACCGCCTCGGGAAGAGAGTTCGATGCACGCATGCTCGGGTCTTGCTCGGAAGTGCACTGCCATGCATAGGCTGCCTCTGTTTTCTTTGATATACTCCTCCAGAGACTTCCAAAGTCTCAGGACTGCTTCCTTGGACATTGGGGGACACCACCGGCTGGATGGAATTTCCACCGGCAGTGGTATGTGATCACCGGCACACAATGAATCCATCGGTAGAGGGAGGATTGCCGGTCGGCACTTGACACTGCCGGTCGGTAGAGAGTTCCTGCAGAACCTGCACTTGATAGCAACAGAGGGCAAGGCAGAACATGGCGATACAATTCAAGCAATGTATGCACCAATCATGTCCCTTATCATGGTAATGACTCAAAAGAACATGCTCCTTGGTTCTCGGACCATCAATCGCGTATTTCCATGCGTGATGGCCCAAGAGACCAAGCATGCGCATTTGATGTCAAATGTAATGCAAACCAACAAACCAAAGAGACTCAACCTCTATCACAAACATTTCAAGAGGCCAAGAATGCATGCCAATGCAATGCAACCTAAGCATGTTAACTAGGCATGCAATACGGCAATGCAAATGGGCATGCAAGAAATGCAAGGCATAGAGCAATGCGACTAACAAGTGTGCAAGGCTAATGTAGGCATTCAAGCATGTAAGCCAACATGTGATTTCATTCAATCATGTGCTTTCAAACATGCAACAACTCACCAATATGCTACAATATACAAGGAGAGCATGCAACAAACAAAGAGATGGACTTAAACATGATTTGGGCAGCTCCAATTAGGCCCAAAACAGTGGCCAAAAACTTAAGAAAAGGGACCAAACACACTTACACACATGCACATGTTAATGGGCCTATACTTAAGCAAACAAGGGCGACTTTCAAGCACATTTAAAAGAGGCTAAGCATGGACTAATGGCATGCAATGTGAGCTCTGGAATCATGTTAAGATGGTGTCAAACCAAGCAAACAAGATAGGCTAAGCATACAATAAAGGCCCAAAACTTAAGGCTAACAAACCAAAAATGTAAAGGAGCTATGCAATACATGGCAAGTATGACTCAAGCAATTTAAAACAGAGCTAAAGCATACAAAAACATGCACCAAAGCTTCACAAAGCTAGGCCTAAAACATGCTTGAACAAAGGTTTACAACCTAAGGCATATTAAGGCCTAAACATGGCATTACAAGGTAGGTATGCTAAGCATGCATGGTGTACCAAAACCAATTAAAAACATAAGTATATTATGACATATTAAGCATAAAAAACAGCCAAGGCATGGTCAACATGAAGCTTAGCTAGGCGCTCCCTCAAGAGGCCAAAAATGGTCCATTTCAAGGACAACAAGGAGAGGGGGTGGCCCTCTCCTTCTTGGGACTTCAAGGAACCATTCTTACCACTGAAATCCCTCAAGATTTCAGTGGTGAGGAGGCCCAAACACCAAAGTCCCGGAGCTCACTCAAAATGGCCCAAAATGGGGCCTTTCAAGGCCTAGGAGGGGTCAAACTCCTCCAAACCACAAAACACTCTAAACAAACTATTTAGAGGGCCTAAAAACAGAACTTTTTTGTATTATACACTAAGCACAAAAATAGTTCGAAGATGGGTAAAAATACAATGCAAAAAAGGGGAATAAAGAGACAAAAATCTCACCCTTGTAGCCTTTCTTCACTAATGGTGGACCAGCTGGTTCTTCAAGCTCAAAACCACCCAAGAACATCAAAAACAACCTCTTGGAACCTCAGTAGCCAAGGGAAGGTGAAACACTATGTGTTTGTGTGCAATAGTAAGACACAAATGCATCTAGACACACACAAGAGGGAAAAAGGGAGAGAGAATGTGTATCAAATCCTAACCCTAAAACCAGAGCTCTCCTCTGTATTTTTTAACTCTAAAATGTCTAACCCTAGAACAAGGAGAAGAGGCCTCCTCTTATAGGAGTCCTCCTTTGCAAAGCTTTCCAAACAAGCTTCTTAGAGGGAAATCCCTCCATACACGTATATGGAGGGAAGTAGAGTCGGTGCCAACTATCACAGCTGGCACAAAATATCTACATAAAGTAGATGAACAGTAGTCGGCTGCTCAAAATTGTCATTTTGACAAAATTGAGGGCCAACCGGCAACAAACAATGCCGATCGGCAATATACATTGCCGATGGCAACAAAATACCAGCCGGTGGCCTCTGGCCATGGCCGATGATGTGTGGGGATGCCTCACAAGGCATTCCCTGCCCCTCCAAGGCAAAACACAAGTGTTTGGTGCAAAACCAGACACTAAACAGTCGAGTTCGGAGATCCTGAGGCAAGGCGCGTAGCCGAGACCTCCGGGGACTCCAAACGAACACAAACAAA
>NW_021028742.1:382152-411573 GCF_004153795.1 Camellia sinensis | reverse complement strand
CAACTGGATGATCACCGAGTGTTCAAACGGTGACGTCCAAGTCTTGAGGACGGTCAAAAATGGGGTGTCTACACCACTCTGTCACGACCCGAACCTGCCCCTATGGGTAAAGCCATAACCGGCCAGTAATCACGAGATTACCTACGGCCTCAAACCAATAAGACAAAACTCATCAGAGTAAAGGGGCCAAACGGAGCAAATTTAAAACTTTGTCCATAGAGCCGTGCTTATATGCACATCATAACATTCCATACATACATATGTTAATAACTCATAACAGAAAGTATAGTAACATAATGTTCTATACAGACAGGATCATTCAAATCTAAGTCAGCCAAAACAAAGCTATATACAGACGTACACCAAAGTCCTCCACCAACATGACAAAATAACATAGAATGGCGAGGGCGAAGACGTGTCTCGTGTGTGAGACGCAAGGGCTGACTCTTCAAAACCTTAGTTTTCCAAACAGACTTCACTGGGGCTGGTTTGGACTTCTCTTGGCCACCTACAAACACATGAATGAGAGTGAGCGAAAACCCAGTGAATAATATCAAATAAAGAATACACATTGGAACAATATACACCAAACGCCTTGGGCCAATTTATAGTTCTACCAATACATACATACATAGACATATGTAAGTTAAGTAACTGCGGTTCCAAATACATCAACGGCCTTGGGCCCAATTCATTAGTGTTAAACTGCTATTCGTGTCAAACTGTTATTCGTGTCAAGCTGGACTTTGGCCTTTTCAAACTGGCCTTTAGGCCTTTCAAACTTTCATTTCAAACTGGCCTTTAGGCCTTTCAAACTTTCATTCATGTCAATCTGGCCTCTGGCCTATTCATGCATGTCAAACTTTCATTTGTGTCAGAACGGCCTTTGGCCCAACCATTTATGTCAATCGACCTTTGGCCCAATCATTTTTGTCAATCGGCTTCGGCCCAATCATTTATTCTTGTCAAAACGGCATTCAGCCCATTCATTCATGTCAATCGGCCTTCGGCCCAATCATTTATTCTTGTCAAAACGGCCTTTGGCCCATTCATTCATGTCAAAACGGCCTTCGGCCCATTCATCCATGTCAAAAGGCCTTTGGCCCATTCATTAATGTCAAAACGGCCTTCGACCCATTCATCCATGTGAAAACGGCCTTTGGCCCATTCATAAATGTCAAAATGGCCTTCGGCCTATTCATTCATTCTTATCAAAACGGCCTCTGGCCCATTTTATTTTTATCAAAACGGCCTCTGGCCCATTCATTTATTCTTATCAAAACGGCCTCTGGCCCATTCATTTATTCTTACAACCATTGTCCACCAAACGAATCACTGAACTTATAAGACTTACATAGAAGTAAGCAATTTGGAACACAACATAATTCAGATATCTCTTTAAGATATTACTCACAGTGATCGGCTCGTGGATTTGCCTTAGAACTTGACCCTACACATCATATAACATATATGGGTCACAAGATTCAATCCGTTCTTTAATTCACATATTCCTCTTTAGGCTTCATTCTTATCTCTTTAACTCAATTATAATGCTTAATGCATGCCTAAGGGTGTTTGCAAGTGAAAGAGAACGGAAAATGAAACACAGAATGTCACACAAAATTTTCTGAAACAGGGTCCCCGCTCGAGCGTGAACTTACCTGCTTGAGCGGACCCTTGAGGTCTGCAAAAGTACTGGTTATGTCATTTTTATGCTCGAGCGTGGACTTGGACGCTCGAGCGGAAGTCCATATACATAGCTCCTCGCTCGAGTGGATATCATGGTTGTAGAAAATACTGGGAGCACAAAATTCACGCTCGAGCGGCGGTTTCCGCTCGAGCGGACATCAAATTTCTGGGTTTTTCAGAATGTGTTCTTGAGCTCAAATTCGACATTCCAACTACATTCCTTGCATATTATGGCTCCAATTTCACATATACTTGTTCTAACATGGTATAACCACCAAATTACACCACAATGAAGCTCAATTTCATGACTCAAACACATGCATGGCTCATTTTCCACCAAACTCATTTCCAACATAACAATTTCATGCATTCAACACTTACACCCTTGTAATTTGCACATGCATGTGGTATATTATTCTCATTCTAACTTATATGATGAAGAGGTGGTCAAGAACATAATCTTCAACTAAAAACTCACATAGATCATGCATTTGGTGCTCAAATACGCAAATTCAAGGCAACTACATACATGCATGCAATATTGACCTTCAATTCAACATGATCAACTCAATTTCATTTCAATTCTTGTTCTTGACCATTAATCAATTTTGAACACACAAGATTACACATTACACTCATGAATTCAAGAATCAATTGCTTACCTAGGGCTCAATTTTTCCAATCAATAGCAAATTCTTGAATAATCTTCAGATCACCAAGCTTTGAGCTAAATTGCACAATTCTCTCCCTTTCTCTGCCTCTACGGCCGACTCTCCCTCCCTCTCTTGGAGCCAAAATAGCAAAATGATAAAAAGAGGGATTTTGAGTGTATAGTGCCTTTTTACAACACTCTCCACTAATTTCATTATATAATAATCATACAATTGGGCACTAATTCATTAATTTAATCAACTTAATCTGGTTTGAATCAATTTTTCAATTAAACTTCACCGTAGGCCTCTAAAAATTATGCCAATCACAATGGCGTAATCAATTTCGGGTTCTATGGCCGATAAGGCCTTCAATTTAATTCCCAAAGCAGATAAGCAAACAGATATTCCTACGGTGAACAGATAGAAATTCAAAATCACACTTTTCACATAATGGCACACAAAATCATATTAAACATATAATCAAACTCATAATAAGGACCAATTAGCTAATTACGGACAGGGTTATCACACATATCCTACAAACAACCGATTCGTTCGATACGTTTCAGTGGAAAGCATAGTAATAGTATACATATAATACAGACTCGATGAACATGAGTTCATATTTAAGTTACATTTGTTTTTTTGTTTCCGTGTAGGAATGAGGAATAGTATAATGTTGTTATGTTCATACGGAATAACAATGGCAGATTGGCCACTCATGTGTGCGAACATTTCAATGGACTCACGCTTGATTTGGTTTCCATGATATCAAGATTCTCGAGTACAATAATTTCAAATTGGAAAACAACTCAAACTTTGAAAACATGTTATGTCTTGCCAGGTCATTTCGACAGGATCATATCGATGTCATTTTGGAAGTTCAGGGTGAAACTCAAGGGTTTGAGACTTGTTCATGAGCTTTTTTCTTTTGTTACCATATTGTGTTACATATCATAACCGAACACATTTACAGGGCAACCGTTACGGCAAGATGTGCTCCAACATTGCCAAATCATTTAGCAATTAGATAAAGGAAGCACGCCATTTATCAATCACCTAAATGGTTAACGTAATTAGGACATAGATTATGAATCAAATGTCTGACCGAGGGAAGCGTCAAGTTCGTGGGCTGGTGTAATATGTCCAAAGATGGAGTAAAATTAGACAAGGCATACAAAAGGAGATCATGAATTGTCACCAGACTAACAATGATGTGTACAAAGTCCACTCACACCCTTTTGTTTTGGTAGTCACTGGTAGGCGTATATGCTCATGTTTCAATGGCAAATTAACCCTTGGAACATGCAATGGTCGTTATCCCCAATAGTAGCAATGATTTGAATGCATTGGTTGAACCTTATTTCCACGTCTCCAACTACCAGTCAGTATACTCCCAACACATATCCAATAGTAATAGTTAAGAAACCACAGGCTAATCAGGAAATTTATGGTATTCTACCTCTGGTTGTGCGGCGACCACTTGGCAGACCAAAGAAGAAGAGGACATCGTCCAAAGGTAAAGAAGTGTAACAAATTCGGTGTGGGGTCGTGGCAGATGGGGAACCATAATAGGAAAATATGTACGGAACCAATATAGTGCATATACTATGCGGGGGAAACATTCAATTCAAACCATTTCACTACATTTTCATTTTTTTTCGTCGTTCGCAATAATATGTGTCAATTCGTTTTCAATTTGTCGTTTCAAAATAAATTTGGTTAGGTTGAGACATGTATTGGTGTATGTTTTAATGTTATTTTTTTATTAATTTCAATTCAAACCATTCACCGATTTTAAACAAGTCCACTTGTTGTATGTCTACCAAGGTAATACCCACACTATGACGATGGCAACAAACCAAGTGTTGCTCAAAATAATTTTGGATCATTCCATTCGGATTGATATTATGGTTAAATGTTAGGTCATGCTCTTCCATCTTGAGGACATTTTATTCGACAACCCATGAGCCATTCCACCAAAACAGGAATAACCCATCTATTGTATGAGACCCAAAGCTAGTACCCACACAATGTCCAATGGTAAAGTGTCATACATTGTGCAAGTGAAACGATCAGTTCCAACCATTTCACAATATTCAAATGCTTTGTTCAATTTTTATCGTTTGTGTTCACACTTTCTATTACGTTATATATTTTGTCACATCTCTCCGACATGAAGGATTTTTATTCAATGCCACATGCGCCATTGTACCCAATGGAGAAATGCAACCTGCTGTATGTGACCCGAATGCAACACCATACAATGCACGTCTTACACGCATTTTGTGGTCTTGCCACAAGCATGCCCTATCGTCAACGAACACTTGCTTTGACACACAAGCTCACACCATCATCATTTCAATTCTATACTTTCATAATAGACAAATGTGTAACCAAGATCCCATAGCTTCGCAGTCCTGAATTTGGCTACATGTACACGTAGGCATTTTTTATGAGTTCATACATGTGACACATCTAGTCCTGATCAACAACAATATGTTCACAAAACGTTAACAACATACACTACCATCAATGCATGTTTACATACCACAAAACTGCCCCTGGAAGTCAGTAAAAAAACTCACTTTCCCCATTACATATACAATAAATTACTATGTCGTTTGGGAGTCACACAGACTATTTCTGAACCTATAAAAAACTATTTGAAAACTTATTATCACAAACACCACATCATCTGATCATATACATGTCACACCAACAAACACAAACAAAGCTGATCACACACACACACACACACACACAACCAACATCATTACTACACAAACATTGATATCCAACGACACATAATTAACAATATCAATCTCCAATGTTGCAACATAAAACCTGGATGTATTGTGTTAGGGCACACAAAAAAATATTGTCCTTCAATTTGACAAGCAAGCAATGTATAATCCAAATTTATTTTACTGAACTGATAACAATTCCCAATTAAAACAAAAAAATAATCACCCGAAAAAAAAAAAAACATAATGATTGAAGACAGTCACACTATTCGCTTCCCACATCTTTCAGTCCCTTATTGGGGTCTCCATAAATGTTTCCACCACAGTCGCAGTGCACTGTAGTACCTTCCATTCGCTCTGTATCCCGAAGTGGTGTACAGATTACCACCTTAAGTAACATACTATGATTGTGTAGTCAGGCCTGCTATGGACAACCACAACACACATAGAGACAAGAACACTCCAACAACAAAAAAGGACAAAGTATGGAAACAAATTTAAACTTCTCTTATGCATGACACTTACCAATCTGGTCGCTGCTGTGGGCATTCATTTATTGCCTTCAATACATCGTCCCGATTTTACGTCCAAACCAATCAACATTCATGGCTGATTGACGAGTTTGCCGAAAGTATTCCAAGACATTTTGTTTTGTCACATAAACAAAGAAATACCAGTCGTGTATCCTACCACGCTATCCCCATTCACTACGCACCCACCATATCGAAAAAAACATAACTACTCACAAGCTCACATTTTTGAAAAAAATAAAAATAAAAAATACAAAAGACTGACCTACGTTTTAATGTATGTCTTCTATATCGATTCACATCCGTAGCAAATTGTAATGTTTCTACGTGCCAACTTCTGTATCATACACCACTAACGTCTAATGCAATCTGTGGCATATAGGAAAATACAAGTACCTATAGCCAACACATGTGCACAGGTTGGCCTCTAGATATTGTTCCCTTGACGTTTTACTTACGTTAATCACCATATCCTAGCTCCAAATTCTGTCTACCATTTTAAACAACAACAATAACATATCCTAAAAACATATTTTTTCAAAAACACTTACCAAACATATACCACTGAAAAAGTATGACTTTTTTGGGAAAACCACTCCCGCCAACATCACATTCTGCATACTCACCAAAAGCACCGCACATGCATCGACGACATGCCACCAACCAAAATGATATTCAGCACAACTACACATTACTTAAATGTGCTAAAGAACAGTACAACAACACGAACATGTGCATCGAGGGTGGGGGGAAAATGAATAAAACATGCATATTCAACTAGATGCTACTGTTGGTGACATACATTCCCTCTAACCAGAGACTGTGAACTAAAATTTTAATGTTTGAAAAATAAACGAACACATCTCTGTTGTCTCTAGTCCATATGATAGCCTTGCAAAAAAAATAAAAAAAAAAAAAAATCATGCATTACATAATGTTGGTCGCAAAAACAAAAAATAAAAATAAATAAATAAATACAATTGTGACATGTGGCTTACTTGTCTCTGTCACGGTCATATGTTGTATTAAGTTTTACACTTCACATATTCTTTTACTAATTTCCATACAGCAAGTCATTATTTTCAACCCAAACCCCGATCTCTTTTTATTATGCTCACCAATCTCGTCAAAAACTAAAACTTCATTGCACAAATCAATATCAAAATTACTTTCACCATCGCCAAGTAGACATTGCCCCTCATTTCCATCCACCTTACGAAGACACCCATAAAGCATAGGTACTCATATTTAGTAACTTCCTTTCCTGCTTAACCTTATCTTTGATTTTTCTGACAAATGAATTCTGTAAAACAATGCCGGTCAAGACCTCGTCAGACTTACCCCCTAGCATTTGCATGTCTGTTCCGTTCGTAACGTCAACATCAAACATTTTTTTGTCTGTACGCGTTGTCCCACTACCGTTTCTGCATCCCTTTGGGTTCTGGTGCCAATATTGACCTGACACACAGCCCTCTACGTAACATCGTAGATCATCTCCTCCACATTCTCCGCATCCCAAAGGTGAAGAAGTCTGACTCATTCCCACTGTTATCTCTATACATACTTCTTCTAAGGGACGTCCAGCGGGGACAACGAGCTGCTCCTCAAGACCAATTATGGTCCTCCGCAGATCACTAGTAATAGCTTCAACAGTGCAAATTTTATCCACTTTCACCTTCAAGCAACCGTTGAACCAAACAAACAAATAACGCTTTGTTGCTCAAGTGCTTTCATCAGTTTTAAAAACCTGGTCCTCCAATTTAGCGATCACAAAATCTTTTCTTTTGCTCTCCAACTTTAAGCAATGATTATCTCTGTGCATGTTCAAGGTAGGTGGAACGATGAACCCTCATAACTTCTCAAACGGGGTACGCTACCCTCTACTGTCTCAGCCCCATTCAATCTATCATTTGTGGCTCATTGCAACTGCTCCTCTACGTACATACCAACTGAACTCCACCAGCATTATATTAACACTAGATTTTTTGTTCACTTACTGTTTTTGTTTCGCTGTACAATCCCATTGTTGCCATCATATATGTCATTCCCACACAAAAATCATCATCACCCATTCCACCATGTCTACCCCAAGCAGTTGAGCCCTTTCATACGACATCACTTGTAGTCTACCCAGTAGAACTTGTTTATACATGCCACAAACCAAGCAATTAAACATGGATACGGTCCATATATTGTCAAAAATCACACTACTAGGCAAATTACAAACGGATATATTGGGGGAGAGGAGTTAATCAAATATTCACTATCATCCAGTGTCACAGTACGCATCTTTGTTAACAAAGCACTAACATTCCACTTGAGGAATCTGGGAAACACCCCGGGGCTGTTGGCCACCTACATCGTCGTGTGTTCAACAAAGGAAATATTGCATGTTCCACGTAAACTGATTAGCACATATAGAGAACATTACAACCAAAATAAAACAGCAAAAACAAAAAATTAAAATAAATGTTTCCACTTACCAGCAGTACAACAACACACCATGTTTCTTTTTCAGGGGTACCAATGGAACTCTCTCACTAATCATTGGTGCGCTCCTGTAGACGCGCCCGCGGGCCTCGTCTCAGCTCGGACTCAATTTGTGTCACGGTCCTTAATCTGAACCAAGAAGTCCAAATCCGGCAAATCGTTTTGAGAAACAGATTTTTTGAAAAGAAGCGCCAAACATGGATTGCTTGCCAGATTAGCAGTCGCCACCTAAATATTTTATTTTGGGGGAATTTAGGAAACCCTGATCGGTGCCAAAGGCTACGTGTTCGTCATCACCAAGTTGCCTCGAGCTCGGAGCTTGGGTCTTCGATTGGGGAAGGTCAGCTATGGACACCTCTCGCCCGATCCAAAGATCGGCCTCTAACCCGTGATATTTTTTGAAAAACGTTATGTGTTTATTCCGGTTATTAGCCTAGATTTACTATGTTATGCGCGCATAGCAAACAGTATAGACCAAATCATCTAAATTGGCAACAACAACATAGCATGTTTGTTTTGAAAAATGGTTGCTACTCGCAAGTAGGCTAAAATGATGGGTTTTGCCACTTCGAGTGGGTTTTTTAGAAAAACATGATTTTGCCACTATCTAGTGGCTTAAAACTCACAGTTTTAATGCATTATCCAACTTAACAATTCGACCTTCATCACAGGCATTCAAGCAGTTATATCACATAAGCAGCTAGCCTCATGGTAATCGTAACAATTATGTTAACATTCCACCATGCGAGATGCTAAAAAGCATAAATACTTACAATGTGTACTCCGTGCCAAAACAATAAACAGTTAGCAAACATGCGTGATCCTAGTTCATGTTAAAGTGGCTAAATGCAACGCATACAGAATGCAACTAGAGTAGGCTCGGCAGTCTATAAATGACATGTGAAAATGCACAAGTATCAGTATTCAAGTTAGATTTGAAATCTTATGCAGTTAGTATGATGCGCCGAGCCTGGTGCTGCAATACTGATGAATGATGTACGCATGCAATAGCATAGGTCCTTTGTGCTAGAGGACTCTAAAATTACAACACAACTTTGTTTGAGATATCTCTTTTGCCACCGACAGTCTTGTACGGGTGGGTTTGTCTAATCGATTTCGGGTTGGCCACCGACGGTCGTGAACGGGTGTGCTTCAATTCCGAGATGATTATTTCCTTGTTTTGCCACTGACGGTTTTCTGGGTGGGTTGTCTAACCGATTCTGGGTCTGTCACGACCCGAACCCGCCCTTATGGGTTAAGGCCATAACCGGCCAATAATCACGAGATTACCTACGGCCTCCAACCAAATAAGACAAAACTCATCAGAGTAAAAGGGCCAAACGGAAGCAAATTTAAAACTTTGTCCATAGAGCCGTGCTTATATGCACATCATAACATTCCATACATACATATGTTAATAACTCACAACAGAAAGTATAGTAACATAAAGTTCTATACAGACAGGATCATTCAAATCTAAGTCATCCAAAACAAAGCTATATACAGACGTACACCAAAGTCCTCACCAACATGACAAAATAACATAGAATGGCAGAAGGGCGAAGACGTGTCTCGTGTGTGAGACGCAAGGGCTGACTCTTCAAAACCTTAGTTATTCCAAACAGACTTCACTGGGGCTGGGTTTGGACTTCTCTTGGCCCACCTACAAACACATGAATGAGAGTGAGCGAAAACCCAGTGAATAATATCAAATAAAGAATACACATTGGAACAATATACACCAAACGGCCTTGAGCCCAATTTATAGGTCTACCAATACATACATACATAGACATATGTAAGTTAAGTAACTGCGGTTCCAAATACATCATACGGCCTTGGGCCCAATTCATTAGTGTTAAACTGCTATTCGTGTCAAACTGTTATTCGTGTCAAGCTGGACTTTGGCCTTTTCAAACTGGCCTTTAGGCCTTTCAAACTTTCATTTCAAACTGGCCTTTAGGCCTTTCAAACTTTCATTCATGTCAATCTGGCCTCTGGCCCATTCATGCATGTCAAACTTTCATTTGTGTCAGAACGGCCTTTGGCCCAACCATTTATGTCAATCGACCTTTGGCCCAATCATTTTTGTCAATCGGCCTTCGGCCCAATCATTTATTCTTGTCAAAACGGCATTCAGCCCATTCATTCATGTCAATCGGCCTTCGGCCCAATCATTTATTCTTGTCAAAACGGCCTTTGGCCCATTCATTCATGTCAAAACGGCCTTCGGCCCATTCATCCATGTCAAAACGGCCTTTGGCCCATTCATTAATGTCAAAACGGCCTTCGACCCATTCATCCATGTGAAAACGGCCTTTGGCCCATTCATAAATGTCAAAATGGCCTTCGGCCTATTCATTCATTCTTATCAAAACGGCCTCTGGCCCATTCATTTATTTTTATCAAAACGGCCTCTGGCCCATTCATTTATTCTTATCAAAACGGCCTCTGGCCCATTCATTTATTCTTACAACCATTGTCCACCAAACGAATCACTGAACTTATAAGACTTACATAGAAGTAAGCAATTTGGACAACAACATAATTCAGATATCTTCTTTAAGATATTACTCACAGTGATCGGCTCGTGGATTTGCCTTAGAACTTGACCCTACACATCATATAACATATATGGGTCACAAATGATTCAATCCGTTCTTTAATTCACATATTCCTCTTTAGGCTTCATTCTTATCTCTTTAACTCAATTATAATGCTTAATGCATGCCTAAGGGTGTTTGCAAGTGAAAGAGAACGGAAAATGAAACACAGAATGCAAAAACAGAATTTTCAGAAACAGGGTCCCCGCTCGAGCGTGAACTTACCCACTTGAGCGGACCTTGAGGTCTGCAAAAGTACTGGTTTATGTCATTTTTATGCCGAGCGTGGAACTTGACGCATTCGACGGAAGCTCCATCATACATAGCTCTTTTATTTCGAGTGATATCATGTATGTAGAATAATCGCTGGGCACGAAATTCACGCTCGAGCGCGTTTCCGCCCTCGAGTACATCAAGATTTCTGGTTTTTCACAATGTGCTTCTTGAGCCTCAAATTCGAACATTCCAACACAATTCTTGCCATATATGCTCCAATTTCAACATATACTTGTTCTACATGTATAACCCACCAAATTACAAAGCAACAATGAAGCCTCCAATTTCATGACTCAAACACAATCCATGGCTCATTTCCAGCACCAAACTCATTTCCCAACATATACAATTCAATGCATTCAACACTACCCCTGTAATTTGCACATGCATGTGGTATATTCTTCTCATTCTCAACTTATATGATGAAGAGGTGGTCAAGAACATAATCTTCAACTAAAAACTCACATAGATCATGCATTTGGTGCTCAAATACGCAAATTCAAAGCAACTACATACATGCATGCAACATTGACCTTCAATTCAACATGATCAACTCAATTTCATTTCAATTCTTGTTCTTGACCATTAATCAACTTTGAACACACAAGATTACACATTACACTCATGAATTCAAGAATCAATTGCTTACCTAGTGGCTCAATTTTTCCAATCAATAGCAAATTCTTGAATAATCTTCAAGATCACCAAGCTTTGAGCTAAATTGCACAATTCTCTCCCTTTCTCTGCCTCTACGGCCGACTCTCCCTCCCTCTCTTGGAGCCAAAATCAGCCAAATGATAAAAAGGAGGGATTTTGAGTGTATAGTGCCTTTTTACAACACTCTCCACTAATTTCATTATAATAATCATAACAATTGGGCACTAATTCATTAATTTAATCAACTTAATCTGGTCTGAATCAATTTTTCAATTAAACTTCACCGTAGGCTCTAAAAATTATGCTAATCACAATGGCGTAATCAATTTCGGGTTCTGTGGCCTTAATTTAATTCCCAGAGTAGATAAGCAAACAGATATTCCTACGGTGAACAGATAGAAATTCAAAATCACACATTTTCACATAATGGCACACAAAATCATATTAAACATATAATCAAACTCATAATAAGGACCAATTAGCTAATTACGGAACAGGGTTATCACACATATCCTACAAACAACCGATTCGTTCGATACGTTTCAGTGGAAAGCATAGTAATAGTATACATATAATACAGACTCGATGAACATGAGTTGCATATTTAAGTTACATTTGTTTTTCTGTTTCCGTGTAGGAATGAGGAATAGTATAATGTTGTTATGTTCATACGGGAATAACAATGGCAGATTGGCCACTCATGTGTGCGAACATTTCAATGGACTCACGCTTGATTTGGTTTCCATGATATCCAAGATTCTCGAGTACAATAATTTCAAATTGGAAAACAACTCAAACTTTGAAAACATGTTATGTCTTGCCAGGTCATTTCGACAGGATCATATCGATGTCATTTTGGAAGTTCAGGGTGAAACTCAAAGGGTTTGAGAACTTGTTCATGAGCTTTTTTCTTTTGTTACCATATTGTGTTACATATCATAACCGAACACATTTACAGGGGCAACCGTTACGGCAAGATGTGCTCCAACATTGCCAAATCATTTAGCAATTAGATAAAGGAAGCACGCCATTTATCAATCACCTAAATGGTTAACGTAATTAGGACATAGATTATGAATCAAATGTCTGACCGGAGGGAAGCGTCAAGTTCGTGGGCTGGTGTAATATGTCCAAAGATGGAGTATAAATTAGACAAGGCATACAAAAGGAGATCATGAATTGTCAACCAGACTAACAATGATGTGTACAAAGTCCACTCACACCCTTTTGTTTTGGTAGTCACTGGTAGGCGTATATGCTCATGTTTCCAATGGCAAATTAACCCTTGCGAACATGCAATGGTCGTTATCCCCAATAGTAGCAATGATTTGAATGCATTGGTTGAACCTTATTTCCACGTCTCCAACTACCAGTCAGTATACTCCCAAACCACATATCCAATAGTAATAGTTAAGAAACCACAGGCTAATCAGGAACATTATGGTATTCTACCTCTGGTTGTGCGGCGACCACTTGGCAGACCAAAGAAGAAGAGGACATCGTCCAAAGGTAAAGAAGTGTAACAAATTCGGTGTGGGTGTCGTGGACAGATGGGGAACCATAATAGGAAAATATGTACCGAACCAATATAGTGCCATATACTATGCGGGGGAAACATTCAATTCAAACCATTTCACTACATTTTCATTTTGTTTTCGTCGTTCGCAATAATATGTGTCAATTCGTTTTCAATTTGTCGTTTCAAAATAAATTTGGTTAGGTTGAGACATGTTTGGTGTTATGTTTTAATGTTGGAATATTTTCTCTCATTTTGAAGCACTTTTATTCAATGTCAAAAGCGGCATTCCACCGATTTTAAACAAGTCCACTTGTTGTATGTCTACCAAGGTAATACCCACACTATGACGATGGCAACAAACCAAGTGTTGCTCAAAATAATTTTGGATCATTCCATTCGCGATTGATATTATGGTTAAATGTTAGGTCATGCTCTTCCATCTTGAGGACATTTTATTCGACAACCCATGAGCCATTCCACCAAAACAGGAATAACCCATCTATTGTATGAGACCCAAAGCATAGTACCCACACAATGTCCAATGGTAAAGTGTCATACATTGTGCAAGTGAAACGATCAGTTCCAACCATTTCACAATATTCAAATGCTTTGTTCAATTTTTATCGTTTGTGTTCACACTTTCTATTACGTTATAATTTTGTCACATACTCTCCGACATGAAGGAATTTTTATTCAATGCCACATGCGCCATTGTACCCAATGGAGAAATGCAACCTGCTGTATGTGACCCGAATGCAACACCCATACAATGCACGTCTTACACGCATTTTGTGGTCTTGCCACAAGCATGCCCTATCGTCAACGAACACTTGCTTTGCACACACAAGCTCACACCATCATCATTTCAATTCTATACTTTCATAATAGACAAATGTGTAACCAAGATCCCATAGCATTCGCAGTCCTGAATTTGGCTACATGTACACGTAGGCATTTTTTATGAGTTCATTACATGTGACACATCTAGTCCTGATCAACAACATATGTTCACAAAACGTTAACAACATACACTACCATCAATGCATGTTTACATACCACAAACATGCCCCTGGAAGTCAGTAAAAAAACTCACTTCTCCCCATTACATATACAATAAATTACTATGTCGTTTGGGAGTCACACAGACTATTTCTGAACCTATAAGAAAACTATTTGAAAACTTATTATCACAAACACCACATCATCTGATCATATACATGTCACACCAACAAACACAAACAAAGCTGATCACACACACACACACACACACAAAAACCAACATCATTACTACACAAACATTGATATCCAACGACACATAATTAACAATATCAATCTCCAATGTTGCAACGATAAAACCTGGATGTATTGTGTTAGGGCACACAAAAAATATTGTCCTTCAATTTGACAAGCAAGCAAATGTATAATCCAAATTTATTTTACTGAACTGATTAACAATTCCCAATTAAAACAAAAATAATCACCCGAAAAAAAAAAAAAACATAATGATTGAACGATAGTCACACTATTCGCTTCCCACATCTTTCAGTCCCTTATTGGGGTCATCCATAAATGTTTCCACCACAGTCGCACGTGCACTGATGCACGTAGTACCTTCCATTGTCCTCTGTATCCCGAAGTGGTGTACAGATTACCACTTTAAGTAACATACTATGATTGTGTAGTCAGGCCTGCTATGGACAACCACAACACACATAGAGACAAGAACACTCCAACAACAATAAAAGGACAAAGTATGGAAACAAATTTTAAACTTCTCTTATGCATGACACTTACCAATCTGGTCGCTGCTGTGGGCATTCATTTACTGCCTTCAATACATCGTCCCGATTTTACGTCCAAACCAAATCAACATTCATGGCTGATTGACGAGTTTGCCGAAAGTATTCCAAGACATTTTGTTTTTGTCACATAAACAAAGAAATACCAGTCGTGTATCCTACCACGCTATCCCCATTCACATACGCACCCACCATATCGAAAAAAAACATAACTACTCACAAGCTCACATTTTTGAAAAAAATAAAAATAAAAAAATACCAAGACTGACACTACGTTTTAATGTATGTCTTCTATATCGATTCACATCCGTAGCAAATTGTAATGTTTCTACGTGCCAACTTCTGTATCATACACCACTAACGTCTAATGCAATCTGTGGCATATAGGAAAATACAAGTACCTATAGCCAACACATGTGCACAGGTTGGCCTCTAGATATTGTTCCCTTGACGTTTTACTTACGTTAATCACCATATCCTACGCTCCAAATTCTGTCTACCATTTTAAACAACAACAATAACATATCCTAAAAACATAATTTTTCAAAAACACTTACCAAACATATACCACTGAAAAAGTATGACTTTTTTGGGAAAACCACTCCCGCCAACATCACATTCTGCATACTCACCAAAAGCACCGCACATGCATCGACGACATGCCACCAACCAAAATGATATTCAGCACAACTACACATTACTTAAATGTGCTAAAGAACAGTAACAACAACACGAACGTGTGCATCGAGGGTGGGGGGAAAATGAATAAAACATGCATATTCAACTAGATGCTACTGTTGGTGACATACATTCCCTCTAACCAGAGACGGTTGAACTAAAATTTTAATGTTTGAAAAATAAACGAACACATCTCTGTTGTCTCTAGTCCATATGATAGCCTTGCAAAAAAAATAAAAATAAAAAAAAAAATCATGCATTACATAATGTTGGTCGCAAAACAAAAAAAATAAAAATAAATAAATAAATACAATTGTGACATGTGGCTTACTTGTCTCTGTCACGGTCATATGTTGTATTAAGTTTACACTTCACATATTCTTTTACTAATTTCCATACAGCAAGTCAGTTATTCAACCCAAACCCCGATCTCTTTTTATTATGCTCACCAATCTCGTCAAAAACTAAAACTTCATTGCACAAATCAATATCAAAATTACTTTCACCATCGCCAAGTAGACATTGCCCCTCATTTCCATCCACCTTACGAAGACACCCATAAAGCATAAGGTACTCATAATTTAGTAACTTCCTTTCCTGCTTAACCTTATCTTTGATTTTTCTGACAAATGAATTCTGTAAAACAATGCCGGTCAAGACCTCGTCAGACTTACCCCCTAGCATTTGCATGTCTGTTCCGTTCGTAACGTCAACATCAAACATTTTTTGTCTGTACCGCTGTCCCACCTACCGTTTCTGCATCCCTTTGGGTTCTGGTGCCAATATTGACCTGACACACAGCCCTCTACGTAACATCGTAGATCATCTCCTCCACATTCTCCGCATCCCCAAAGGTGAAGAAGTCTGACTCATTCCCACTGTTATCTCTATACATACCTTCTTCTAAGGGACGTCCAGCGGGGACAACGAGCTGCTCCTCAAGACCAATTATGGTCCTCCACAGATCACTAGTAATAGCTATCAACAGTGCAATTTTATCCACTTTCACCTTCAAGCAACCGTTGAACCCAACAAACAAATTTGACGCTTGTTGCTCAAGTGCTTTCATCAGTTTTAAAACCTGGTCCTCCAATTTAGCGATCACAAAATCTTTTCTTTTGCTCTCCAACTTTAAAGCAATGATTATCTCTGTGCATGTTCAAGGGTAGGTGGAACCGATGAACCCTCATAACTTCTCAAACGGGGTACGCTACCCTCTACTGTCTCAGCCCCATTCAATCTATCATTTTGTGGCTCATTTGCCAACTGCTCCTCTACGTACATACCAACTGGAACTCCACCAGCTATTATATTAACACTAGATTTTTGTTCACTTACTGTTTTGTTAATCGCTGTACAATCCCCATTGTTGCCATCATATATGTCATTTCCATCCACAAAATCATCATCACCCCATTCCACCATGTCATTACCCCCAAGCAGTTGAGCCCTTTCATACGACATCACTTGTAGTCTACCCAGTAGAACTTGTTTATACATGCCACAACCAAGCAATTAAACATGGATACGGTCCATATTGTCAAAAATCACACTACTAGGAAAATTACAAACGGATATATTGGAGGGAGAGGAGTTACCTCAAATAATTCACTATCATCCAGTGTCACAGTACGCATCTTTGTTAACAAAGCACTAACATTCCACTTGAGGAATCTGGGAAACACCCCGGGGCTGTTGGCCACCTACATCGTCGTGTGTTCACAAAGGAAATATTGCATGTTCCACGTAAACTTGATTAGCACATATAGAGAACATTACAACCAAATAAAACAGCAAAACAAAAAATTAAAATAGAATGTTCCACTTACCAGCAGTACAACAACACACCATGTTTCTTTTTCAGGGGTACAATGGAACTCTCTCACTAACCTCATTGGTGCGCTCCTGTAGACGCGCCCGCGGGCCTCGCTACAGCTCGGACTCAATTTGTGTCACGGTCCTTAATCTGAACCAAAGAGTCCAAATCCGGCAAATCGTTTTGAGAAACAGATTTTTTGAAAAGAAGCGCCAAACATGGATTGCTTTGCTAGATACAGAGTCGCCACCTAAATATTTTATTTTGGGGGAATTTAGGAAACCCTGACTCAGTGCTAAAGGCTACTGTTTGTTCTCATCACCAAAGTTGCCTCGGCTCGGAGCTTGGGTACGCATTGGGGAAGGTCAACTATGAGCACGCCCCTCTCGCCCGATCCCAAAGATCGGCCTCTACTAACCGTGATATCCGTTTTTGAAAACGTATGTGTTCTTTATTCCGGTTATTAGCCTAGATTTACTATGTTTATGCGCATAGCCAAACAAGTATAGAGCAAATCATCTAAATTGGAACAAACATAGCATGTTTGTTTTGAAAAAATGGTTTGCTACTCGCAAGTAGGCTAAAATGCGGGTTTTTGCCACCTTCGAGTGGGTTTTTAGAAAAACATGTATTTTTTGCCCACTATCTAGTGGGCTTAAAACTCACAGTTTTAATGCATTATCCCAACTTAAGCAATTCGACCTTCATCCACAGGCATTCAAGCAGTTATATCACATAAGCAGCTAGCCTCATGGTAATCGTACAATTATGTTAACATTCACACACATGCGAGATGCTAAAGCATAAATACTTACAATGTACTCCGTGCCAAAACAATAAACAAGTTAGCAAACATGCGTGATCCTAGTTCATGTTAAAGTGGCTAATGCAACGCATACAGAATGCAACTAGAGTAGGCTCGGCTAGTCTATAAATGACATGTGAAAATGCACAAGTATCATGTATTCAAGTTAGATTTGAAATACTTATGCAGTTAGTATGATGCGCCGAGCCTGGTGCATGCAATACTGATGAATGATGCACGCATGCATAGCATAAGGTATGCTAAAGTAAACATGTCCTAATACTAACCATCAAAAACAGGTAAGTAAAAGGGAGAAAAAAGTGGGGGTTGGAAGACATGCACACACGCACCCACGCTTATTACAGATTTGCCCTCGCTCGGAAGGACCAAATAAATATTACAGTCCGAATACTAAATTAATTATTACAGAATTGCTAATTAATTAACAAATTAAACAAAGAATTAAAGCGGCCACAGCCCCTGTCTCAAAATGCGTGGATGATGCATGCTTGGCTCGTCTTGCCCAAAAATCCGTACCATGCCACTGTTGCCTCCGTTTACACTGCCTTGCTCCTCCGAAAATTGTGCAACTCCCAAGGTGAACTCTCTGGACACTGGGGAGCATCACCGACCAAGTAGAAATGCCACCGGCCGGAGGGGACGATTACCGGCCACTGAATAAGCTATCGGCCAAACATATGTTGCCGGTCGGCACCATATTCTGCCGGCCGGCCAATTCTTCCTGCTGGAACCTGTTTGCTGGCAACAGCAGAGGGCAAGCAGTGTATGGCATGGAATTTAAAGCAATGTATGCATGGCCATTCTCCTTATCATGCAATGGACTGAAGGGAGCATGGCCCTCGACCCTCGGGCCATCAATCACGCATTTCAATGCAAGATGGCCCAAAAAGCCAAGTGTGCAACTTCGATATCCAATGAAATGCAAGTACAAAAACACATCAAAGGGTCCCAACCCCTATCATGGTTGATCAAGAGGCAAGGGATGCATGCTCAATGAAAAGCAACCTAGACATGGAGGCTAATGGTGCAACATGAACATGCAAATGAGCAATGTATACTAGTATGCAATAGGCACACAACCTAAACATGTAAGCATACATGGCATACAACAAAATGCGATGATGGACTTAAACTAACATAGATAGCTCGCAAGCATGCCAAAATCAGTGGCCATTAGATGAAAATGGGACAATCGAAATGCGTGCACACATGCATGCAAACCGAGGACCGAACCTAAGACACAACACGCAACTCTAACTAAGCATGGAAAATGATGAAACATGGCATATGAACATGCAAATTCCAGCACTGAAGTATGATGCTAAACAGCCCCAAAACATGAAAAAATGGCACCCGATGCATGAGATGAAACCCGCAACTCGAAACTAGGCACACGGAATGACTTACAGCTATACAAAGCATGCATTATTTGATCATGAAGCATGAAGACAGATGCAAGACAGTTTGAAAACATGCATATTTTCAGTTTATAACAAGTCTCAAAAATGAAGACAAATGGGGTTAATCTATCATGCAAGGATGGCCCTTAAAGAGAGATTAAACACAAAGGGACAGCAACTGGCCCCAAATGGAAAAGACCCCTTCAACAAAGTTGAAGCGGGGCTCAAAAAAAGGCACTTTACAGTTTACATCCAACCACGAAAATAATCACAAATAAGGCCAAACTATCATGCAAGAAAAGGCTTAAAAGAGGGGTAAAGAGACAAGTGACAGCAGGAGACCTCAAACAGAGGAGAGCCCTTCAAAAATTTTGAAGAGGGGCTCAAAAAAAGTTATTTCACAGTTTATAGAAAAGTCCAAAACAGCTCACAAGTAAGCCTAAAATACTATGCAAAAATTGGCCTAAAAGAGAGATAAAGAGGCAAGTGGTAGTAGGAGACCTCAAATAGCAGGAGGTCCTTGATCAAACATGAAAAAAGACTCAAAATAAGACTATTTACAGTTTGGGTTGGAGCCCAAAAATTTAAGGAACAAAGGCTAAGAAAGCATGCAAAATAGAGGTAAAAGAAAGGGAAAAGAGACTTACCCTTGTAGCCTAAGTGTTCAACAACTTTTGATCCAAGAAATGGTGCTCCTAGCCTCTGGAAATCAGCTTCAAAGGGCTGGAATGGAGGGTGGAGGCATGGTTCTATGAGTGGTAGTGTAAAGGGGGCAAGAGCCTTAGGGTTTGAAGGGTTTGGGAGAGAGAGATAGGGAGAGAGCTGAAAAAAAATTTAGAGAGAGAGGAAAATTTTCTTTCTCCAAGTTATATCTCTCTTTTTTCTTCTCTCCTTTTGTGTCTCTTCTTCTTCTCCTTTTTTGAAGCTTGATTGATATAGGGATATATCAATCTGCAGCTCCTCAGAGCTCCCACGTCCAGGCATGGGCTGGGGTATGGCCTGGAATGACTGTTGCCAACTGTCAGCAAGAATATCTGTTCAAAACCATATTTGGCCGGCCGGCCATCAAAGTGGCCGACCGACAGTCAAATTGGCCGGCCGGCCATCACATTTGGCCGATTGCAACACAACACAGCCGGTGGCCTCAAGCCATGGCCAGTGGAGTGTGGGGATGTCCCAAAAGCCATTCCCTGCCCTCCAAAGCAAAAACACAAGTGTTTGGTGCACAACCAGACACAAAACGGTTGAGTCGAGAGATCCTGAGGTAAGGCGCGTAGCCGAGGCCTCCGGGAACTCAAGATGAACACAAAACATGGATGATCACTGAGTGTTCAAGCGGTGACGTCTAAGTCTTGAGGACAGTTAAAAATGGAGTGTCTACAGTTGCCCCTCTTTGACAGAACTCGAAAGTCATAACAATGACGGGAGTGAATGTCAAAGCCCAGAGACGACCCATTTTTGACAAGGCCGAAGACTTAGACAAACATGCAGGACAGACAAGATATGCCCCCAAAGGTAGGGGCAAAATGCAAGACAATGCACAAAGCCGAACATAACTCATGATCATGCAAAGAAAGCTGTAACGAAGCATAACATGCGACAGTTTTAAGCTAGCATACACCAAACTATACTACAATGCAGAAAGGATGTAAAAGAATTATGTAATTCTCGATACGTCTTACTCGGAGAATACAATACCTGCGCGGTTCGTCTGGTTGCACCAGCCTCAAATGAACCGTACATACAGTATCGTGCCTGAAAGAAAGAAAACTTTACAGGTACAGATATTGTTAGCAACATGCATAACATGCAATCGAAAGTGCATGACAATGCAAGTTGAGTGGGACGCATAAGATTGCTGTGAAGGCACAAATACATGTAAGTAAAGAACACGTGACAACGTGCACAATGTGTATGAAGAAATTTGAACACATGTAAGTAAAGCATGCGGTCTACGCAAGCAATGTGTATAGAAGGAACTTGAAATTGAACACATGTAAGTAAAGCATAACGCGACAACGCATGCAATGTGTATAAAAGGAACTTGAACACGTGTAAGTAAAGCATGCGGTCTACGCAAGCAATGTGTATAGAAGGAACTTGAAATTGAACACATGTAAGTAAAGCATAACGCGACAACACATGCAATGTGTATAAAAGGAACTTGAACATATATAAGCAAAGCATGCGGTCTACGCAAGCAATGTGTATAAAAGGAACTTGAAATTGAACACGTGTAAGTAAAGCATAATGCGACAATGCATGCAATGTGTATAAAAGGAACTTGAACACATGTAAGTAAAGCATGCGGTCTACGCAAGCAATGTGTATAAAAGGAACTTGAAATTGGAACACATGTAAGTAAAGCATTGTTGAAATGCCAAGCACTGTAACATGGTATAATTGAAGCGATTTGTGGAATTCACAAGATACGAAAAGGATATGGGAAGGGGCGTTCCTTGCACGTACCAAGCATCGCTCATAGAAGACACGGCTTGAGGTCAACTCGAAGGCCTACTAATGTTCCAAAAGTGTTCAAAACTACTAGTAAAAAGAAAGTAAAGCAAAAGAAGAGCAGGGCAGCAAAGTATCGGAATTGATACTGGTAACCTCCCCTTGTGGACAACGCACCTCCCGCGCCCTTGTTCGGGTCAATATGTGGTTTGCGCTTTATTACTCGAGACAGTGCAAGAAAGTACACTTTCGGAACATTAGTAGGCCTTTGAGTTGACCTCAAGCCGTGTCTTCTATGAGCGATGCTCGGTACACGCAAGGAACGTCCCTTCCCATATCCTTTTCGTATCTTGTGAATTCCACAAATCACCTCAATTATACCATGTTACAGTGCTTGGCATTTCAACATCATGAATAACTGGTCTTACCATGTTTCAAGTTTCAATACACATTGCTTGCGTAGACTGCATGCTTTACTTACATGTGTTCAAGTTCCTTTTATACACATTGCATGCGTTGTCGCGTTATGCTTTACTTACATGTGTTCAATTTCAAGTTCCTTTTTATACACATTGCTTGCGTAGACCGCATGCTTTACTTACATGTGTTCAATTTCAAGTTCCTTCTATACACATTGCTGCGTAGACCGCATGCTTTACTTACATGTGTTCAAGTTCCTTTTATACACATTGCATGCGTTGCCGTTATGCTTTACTTACATGTGTTCAATTTCAAGTTCCTTTTTATACACATTGCTTGCGTAGACCGCATGCTTTACTTACATGTGTTCAATTTCAAGTTCCTTTTATACACATTGCTTGCGTAGACGCATGCTTTACTTACATGTGTTCAAGTTCCTTTTATACACATTGCATGCATTGTCCATTATGCTTTACTTACAGTGTTCAATTTCAAGTTCCTTTTATACACATTGCTTGCGTAGACCGCATGCTTTTCTTATATATGTTCAAGTTCCTTTTATACACATTGCATGTGTTGTCGCGTTATGCTTTACTTACATGTGTTCAATTTCAAGTTCCTTTATACACATTGCTTGCGTAGACCGCATGCTTTACTTACACGTGTTCAAGTTCCTTTTATACACATTGCATGCGTTGTCGCGTTATGCTTTACTTACATGTGTTCAATTTCAAGTTCTTCTATACACATTGCTTGCGTAGACCGCATGCTTTACTTACAATGTGTCAAATTTCTTCATACACATTGTGCACGTTGTCAGTGTTCTTTACTTACATGTATTTGTGCCTTCACAGCAATCTTATGCGTCCCACTCAACTTGCATTGTCATGCACTTTCGATGCATGTTATGCATGTTGCTAACAATATCTGTACCTGTAAAGTTTTCTTTCTTTCAGGCACGATATGTTATGTACGGTTCATTTGAGGCTGGTGCAACCAGACGAACCCAGTATTGTATTTTCCGAGTAAGACGTATCGAGAATTACATAATTCTTCTTACATCTTTCTGCATTGTAGTTAGTTTGGTGTATGCTAGCTAAAACTTCGCATGTTATGTCGTTACAGCTTTCTTTCATGATCATGAGTTATGTTCGGCTTTGTGCATTGTCTTGCATTTTGCCCCTACTTTGCGGGGCATATCTTGTCTGTCCTGCATGTTTGTCTAAGTCTTCGGCCTTGTCAAAAATGGGTCGTCTCTGGGCTTTGACATTCACTCCCGTCATTGTTATGACTTTCGAGTTCTGTCAAAGAGGGGCAACTGTAGACACTCCATTTTTAACGTCCTCAAGACTTAGACGTCACCGCTTGAACACTCAGTGATCATCCATGTTTTGTGTTCATCTTGAGTTCTCGGAGGCCTGGCTACGCGCCTTACCTCAGGACTCTCGACTCACCGTTTGTGTCTGGTTGTGCACCAAACACTTGTGTTTTTGCTTTGGAGGGCAGGGAATGGCTTTTGGGACATCCCTACACTCCACTGGCCATGGCTTGAGGCCACCGGCTGTGTTGTGTTGCAATCGGCCAAATGTGATGGCGGCCGGCCAATTTGACTGTCGGTCGGCCACTTTGATGGGCGGCCCAAATATGGTTTTAACAGATATTCTTGCGATAGTCTGGCAACAGTCATTCCAGGCCATACCCCAGCCCATGCCTACGTGGGAGCTCTGAGGAGCTCAGATTGATATATCCCTATATCAATCAAGCTTCAAAAAAAGAGAAGAAGAAGAGACACAAAAGGAGAGAAGAAAAAGAGAGAATATAACTTGGAGAAAGAAAATTTTCCTCTCTCTCTAAATTTTTTTTCAGCTCTCTCCCTATCTCTCTCTCCCAAACCTTCAAACCCTAAGGCTCTTGCCCCCTTTACACTACCACTCATAGAACCATGCCTCCACCCTCCATTCCAGCCCTTTGAAGCTGATTTCCAGAGGCTAGGAGCCCATTTCTTGGATCAAAAGTTGTTGAACACTTAGGCTACAAGGTAAGTCCTTTTCCCTCTCTTTTAGCTCTATTTTGCATGCTTTCTTAGCCTTTGTTGCTTAAATTTTTGGGCTCCAACCCAAAATGTAAATGGTCTTATTTTGAGTCTTTTTTCATGTTTGATCAAGGACCTCCCGCTATTTGAGTCTCCTACTACACACTTCTTTATCTCTCTTTAGGCCAATTTTGCATAGTATTTTAGGCTTACTTGTGAGCTGTTTTGGACTTTTCTATAAACTGTGAAATAACTTTTTGAGCCCTCTTCAAAATTTTTTGAAGGGCTCTCCTCTGTTTGAGGTCTCCTGCTGTCACTCTCTTTACCCCTTCTTTAGGCTTTCTTGTCTCATAAGTTTGGCCTTTACTTTGTTATTATTTTTGTTACTGGTGGATGTGAAACTGTAAAGTGCCTTTTTTTGAGCCCCGCTTCAACTTGTTGAGAAGGTCTTTTCATTTTGGGGCCATTGCTGTCCCTTTGTGTTTAATCTCTCTTTTAAGGGCCATCCTTGCATGATAGATTAACCCCATTTGTCTTCATTTTTGAGACTTGTTATAAACATAAAATATTGCATGTTTCGGATCTGTTGCATCTGTCTTCATGCTTCATGATCAATAATGCATGCTTTGTAGCTATGCATTGTAGATCATCTGCTGTGCCTTCGTAGTTTCAGTAGTCATGCGGGTTTCATCTCATGCATCGGGTGCCATTTTTTCATGTTTTGGGCTGTTTAGCATCATACTTCAGTGCGGAATTTGCATGTTCATATGCATGTTTCATCATTTTCCATCTAGTTAGAGTTGCGTGTTGTGTCTTAAGTTCGGTCCTCGGTTTGCATGCATGTGTGCACGCATTTCGAGTTGTCCCATTTTCATCTAATGGCCACTGATTTTGGCATGCTTGCGAGCTATCTATGTTAGTTTAAGTCATCATCTGCATTTTTGTTGTATGCCATGTATGCTTACATGTAGGTTGTGTGCCTATTGCATACTAGTATACATTGCTCATTTGCATGTTCATGTTGCACCATTAGCCTCCATGTCTAGGTTGCTTTTCATTGAGCATGCATCCCTTGCCTCTTGATCAACCATGATAGGGGTTGGGACCCTTTGATGTGTTTTTGTACTTGCATTTCATTGGATATCAAAGTTGCACACCTGGCTTTTGGCCATGTTGCATTGAATATTGGGCGCTGATTGCATGGCCCGAGAGTGGTCAGTAGGCCATGCGCCCTTAGTCCATTGCTGATAAGGAGAATGGCCATGATACATTGCTTTAAATTCCATGCCATACACTGCTTGCCCTCTCTGTGTTTGCCAGCTGCAACATGGCTTTTCAGCCAGGAAGAATTGGCCGGCCGGCAGAATATGGTGCCGACCGGCAACATATGTTTGGCCTGATAGCTATTTCAGTGGCCGGTATCGTCCCTCCGCCGGCCGGTGGCATTTCTACTTGGTCGGTGATGCTCCCCAGTGTCCAGAGAGTTCACCTTGGGAGTTGCACAATTTTCGGAGGAGCAAGGCAAGTGTAAACGAGGGCAACAGTGGCATGTACGGATTTTTTGGCAAGACAGGCCAAGCATGCATCATCCACGCATTTTCGAGACAGGGGCTGCGGTCGCTTTAATTCTTTGTTTAATTTGTTAATTAATTAGCAATTCTGTAATAATTAATTTAGTATTCGGACAGTAATATTTTATTGGTCCTCCGAGCGAGGGCAAATCTGTAATAAGCGTGGGTGCGTGTGTGCATGTCTTCCAACCCCCACTTTTTTTCTCCCTTTTACTTACTGTTTTTGATGTTAGTATTAGGACATGTTACTTTAGCATACCTTATGCTATTGCATGCGTATCATTCATCAGTATTGCATGCACCAGGCTCGGCGCATCATACTAACTGCATAAGTATTTCAAAATCTAACTTGAATACATGATACTTGATTTTACATGTCATTTATAGACTAGCCGAGCCTACTCTAGTTGCCATTCTGTATGCGTTGCATTAGCCACTTAACATGAACTAGGATCACACATGTTTGCAACTAGTTTATTGTTTGGCACGGTGTTAACAGTTGTAAGATATTATGCTTAGCATCTCGCATGTGCTGATATGTAATCAATTGTACGATTACCATGAGGCTAGCTGCTTATGTTGATATGAACCTGCTGAATGCTTGGATGAAGTCGAATTGCTTAAGTTGGGATAATGCATTAAAACTGTGAGTTTAAGCCCACTAGATAGTGGCAAAATCATGTTTTTCTAAAAAACCCACTCGAAAGTGGCAAAAACCCCCATTTTAGCCTACTTGCGAGTAGCAAACCATTTTTCAAAACAAACATGCTATGTTTTGTTCCAATTAGCGAATTTGGCTGATCTGTTTGCTGTGCGCATAACATAGTAAATCTAGGCTAATAACGGAATAAACACATAACGTTTTCAAAAACGATTTATCAGCGTTAGTAAATGGGATCTCGGCGAGAGGGGTGCTCATAGCTTACCTTCCCAATCGTACCCAAGCTCCCGAGGATGGCAACTTTGGTGATCGAACGAACGTAGCCTTGGCCACCGAGTCAGGGTTTCCTAATTCCCCCAAAATAAAATATTTAGTGTGCGACTCTGTATCTGCAAAGCAATCCATGTTTGGCGCTTCTTTTCAAAAAATCTGTTTCTCAAACGATTTGCCGGATTTGGACTCTTTGGTTCAGATTAAGGACCGTGACACAAATTGAGTCCGAGCTGTAGCGAGGCCCGCGGGCGCGCTCTACAGGAGCGCACCAATGAGGTTAGTAGAGAGTTCCATTGTACCCCTGAAAAAGAACAACATGGTGTGTTGTTTTGTACTGCTGGTAAGTGGAACATTCTATTTTAATTTTTTGTTTTGGTTATTTTGGTTGTAATGTTCTCTATATGTGCTAATCAAGTTTACGTGGATACATGCAATATTTCCTTTGTGAACACACGACTGTATGGTGGCCAACAGCCCCGGGGTTTCCAGAGTTCCTCACGTAGTGTTAGTGCGTTTGTTAACAAATGCGTACTGTGACACTGGATGAGTAGTGAATTATTTTGGTGTCAACTCCTCCCCCACCAATATTATTCCGTTTGATAATTTGCCTATAGTAGCTGTGATTTTTGACATAATATGCGTATCCATGTTATTGCCTGTTGGTTTGTGGCATGTATAACAAGTTCTACTGGTAGACTACAAGTGATGTCGTATGAAAGGGCTCAACTGCTTGGGGTAATGACATGAATGTGGTCGAATGGGTGATGATGATTTGTGGATGAATGACATATATGATGGCAACAATGGGGATTGTACAGCGATTAACAAAACAGTAAGTGAACAAAATCTAGTGTTAATATAATAGCTGGTGGAGTTCCAGTTGTATGTACGTAGAGGAGCAGTTGGCAAATGAGCCACAAAATGATAGATTGAATGGGGCTGAGACAGTAGAGGGTAGCGTACCCCGTTGAGAAGTATGAGGGTTCATCGTTCCACCTACCTTGAACATGCACAGAGATAATCATTGCTAAAGTTGGAGAGCAAAAGAAAAAAGATTTTGTGATCGCTAAATTGAATTGGAGGACCAGGTTTTAAAACTGATGAAACCACTTGAGCAACAAGCGTTAATTTGTTTGTTGGGTTCAGCGTTGCTTGAAGGTGAAAGTGGATAAAATTGCACTGTTGAAAGCTATTACTAGTGATCTGTGGAGGACCATAATTGGTCTTGAGGAGCAGCTCGTTGTCCCCGGACATCCTCTCTACTTGAAAGAAGGTATGTATAGGATAACAGTGGGAATGACAGACTCTTCACCTTTTGGGGATGCGGAGAATGTGGAGGAGATGATCTACGATGTTACGTAGAGGGCTGTGTGTCAGTCAATATTGCACCAGAACCCAAAGGGATGCGAAGTAGCATGAGAGACGGTACGAAGGACAGCGTACAGACGAAAAAAATGTTTGATGTTGACGTTACGACGGAACAGACATGCAAATGCTAGGGGGTAAGTCTGACGAGGTCTTGACGGCATTGTTTTACAGAATTCATTTGTCAGAAAAATCAAAGATAAGGTTAAGCAGGAAAGGAAGTTACTAAATTATGAGTACCTATGCTTTATGGGTGTCTTCGTAAGGTGGATGGAAATGAGGGGCAATGTCTACTTGGCGATGGTGAAAATAATTTTGATATTGATTTGTGCAATGAAGTTTTAGTTTTTGACGAGATTGGTGAGCATAATAAAAAGAGATCGGGGTTTGGGTTGAATAACTGACTTGCTGTATGGAAATTAGTAAAAGAATATGTGAAGTGTAAAACATACAACATATGACCGTGACAGAGACAAGTAAGCCACATGTCACAATTGTATTTATTTATTTATTTTATTTTTTGTTTTTGCGACAACATTATGTAATGCATGATTTTTTTTTTTTTTTATTTTTTTTGCAAGGCTATCATATGGACTTAAGAAAACAGAGATGTGTTTCGTTTATTTTTCAAACATTAAAATTTTAGTCACAGTCTCTGGTTAGAGGGAATGTATGTCACCAACAGTAGCATCTAGTTGGAATATGCATGTTTTATTCATTTTCCCCCCACCCTTCGATGCACACGTTCGTGTTGTTGTTACTGTTCTTTAGCACATTTAAGTTAATGTGTAGTTGTGCTTTGAATATCCATTTTGTTGGGGCATTGGTCTCGATTTTTGGCATTTTTTTTGTGCCCGGGTGCCCTTTTTTTTGGGGTTTTGAAAGTTTATTGCGCCCCAAAAAAAAAAAAAAAGGGGGGAAAATTTTTTTTTGTTGGATTGGTTGGGGAGTATCTCTCTCTG
>NW_021028742.1:281984-374945 GCF_004153795.1 Camellia sinensis | reverse complement strand
TATGCCCGAATCACCTGGGCTGTTGGTACGAAGTCCACGGTCTTCAAGCCAATTGCATAGGCAGTCCTTGCTGGACATACATTGATGGCGGACCCTGTATCGACAAGCACCACGGGTATCCATTTGTTTCTGCACTCCACAGAGATGTAGAGTGGCTTGTTGTGGTTCGCATCCTCAGGCGGTAGTTCTTTGTCAGAAAAGGTCAACATCGGGGAACCTCCTCCCGGAAAAACCAATCCAACTAGCTGCTCTGGTGTGGTGTCTACCGAGAGTTTGGCCTTGTCCATGGCTGAAAGGACGGCCTGTCTATGTACTCGAGAAGCCATAAGTAGTCCCTAGATGGAGATGTCTGCTTGTATCTTTTTCAACTGTTTCAACACAGCCTATTCTTCGAGTTGCTTCTCTTTCTGTTTCTCTACCTCCTTGTCCTTCCCGGACGCTTCTAGTTGATCTAGATGTGGGGGCTTGAAATACCGCCTGCTCCTGGTCATATGATCGACTTCGCTGATGTACCAGGTATCACCAGGTTGATTGCTCCCCCAACCCTCATCCGTGTGGGCAAGACATAGATCATCGTCTTCCCACCACATTCCATCAGCAGCCGACAGACACCTGTCCGGCTCTGGTATGACTGTTCTCGTACTCGCGGTACCTTTCACCCCTATGCTCGCAGCATTCTCTGTTCCTGCGCACACAGCAATTTCAGTCTTACATGGGCCTTTGCCTTTCTGATTCTCGCGGGAGTTTCAAATTTTTCTTGTTCTGACCGTATCAACACAGCTGGCTGCTCAATAATTCCTGCATTCAGAATGCTCCAATCTTGAGCGGAATTCTTAACACTGGCGCTCTCCGGTGATGTATTCTGTTCTTTGACTCTTTCGACTATCACCGACATTCGTGCCCCTACCGGACTCTGTCCTAGTTGGAACTCTTCCACCACATCTGGTTGATCATCTAACCACCCAGTAGACTCTGCTGATTCCTCATAATCAAACCAGTTGACTGCTGCGTCCCCTGGATCTTGGTCACTGTAAAACTGGAGATTGGCAAGGTCTTCTTCCACAGTCTTTAAATCATCTATTCCCTGTCCCAGACTATCCCCTTGGATCACACACAGTTCTCCCCCTGTTGGCAATTCCACATCTGGCCCATCCTGGCCTATTGATGAAATATAGTCACCCGGACCATATGTCTTCTCAACACGACTCCCAGATTCTGCAGACTCTGACTCAACGGCCTTCTCCTCTTCTGGGATCTTCTCTCTCTTGTTCTCGATAGTCACCACCGTTGGCTGAGGTCGGGTCATGGAGACGTCCATCATGCACAAGTCGGTGCAGTCGGGAAGAAGTACCTCTGGTTTAGGCAGGTGAGATGGAGTGATATAGATGCTAGGACCGTAAGGCACGACCCCAGTTTGGATGAAGTTGATCCTTTTAGGCGGTGGAGCTTGGTTATGTGTGGGGAGAGGGTTTGTTGTAACATTGGGTTTCTCGGGAGGCAGAATCACCCCATTATCAATGAGATCTTGAATCTCATGACGTAGTCGGAAGCACAGATCGGTGTCATGACCGTGCTGTTGGTGAAAGGCGCAATATTTGGCTAGGTTGTGGGTAGGGGGAAGTCTTTCTGGTAAGGGCCGCGGTTTTAGGGGCTTCAAATGCCCTTTTCTGATTAAAACCCCCAGAGCTTTGGATAAGGGCATATACAGTGGAGCGAAGGTTCTTGTGTTTTTGGGTGGGTATTTGGCCGGATGTTTTGTACATCCGTTTGGGTATGGCTTCGGACGCGCCGGAGAATGGCGCAGCTGCCATGGTTCTTGGAGGGGGTTGGTGGTGACCAATGCTCACTTCGGAGGCTCTGCCTGCATTAGTGTTGCGGTTAAAAGTTCTTCGGGGTTGCTCCCGGTCATTATCGATTAAGCGTTGCTTTAAGGCATCCTCGATCTGCACCCCCATTTCATGTAAATCAGCAAAGGTGGGAAAGGGGACTACGATCATCTTTTGCATTAGTTTCGGCTGAAGATTGCGCACAATCATCCGAATCTGGTCTTTGTCTGTAGGCCTTAAGGTCATCATCGAAGCCTTGGCCCTCCATCTGGTCACGAATTCTGAGAAACTCTCTTTAGGCTCTTGCCTTGTTGTCTCGAGATCACGGGTTGTAATCTCGATTTGTGTATTGTATGAGTATTGCGTAATGAAGGCCTCGGCCATCTCGTCCCAGTTTCTCTTGACATCATCTTCTAATTTGGCATACCATATGGCCGCCACACCCGACAGGGTTCGGCCGAACAGAGACAGCTTCTGAAGTCTGCTAAGACCCATTGGCCTTAAGATGTCTGAAAACAATCTCAGGTGCACCATGGGGTCCCCGGACCCATCAAATCGATCAATGTGCGGCATTTTGAATCTGTCTGGCAGTGTCACAGCTGCGTTGGTATATCCATCTTCGATGTCAGGGATGGTCTTGACTCCCTGGGATCTTTTGAACAGCTTTTCGAGCTTGCTCAACTTCAATGCTGTGGGATCTGTCTCGAACTCAAAGGGAGAGTCCGGTAGGTTAGTGGCTGTTTCGGATAACTGGGGTTGGATTTGGGATAGGATCGGGGGTGGAGGTGGTCCCGTGGGAATGTCCGTATCATTCTGAACATTAGTTGTCTCCCCGGGGGTGGGAATTCCTGGCGGGGGAGAAACTTGTTGCGAAGCAGATGCTCCGGTTTGCTGCTGTAAAATTACGATTAACTCTGCTTGTTTATTCATAACCGTGGCCTGCTGCCTGGCGAACTCTGCCTGTCGGACAGCATCCTGCTGCATCATTTTCATACTCTCTTGGAGCTGGCGTACCATCTCCTCTAAATTGGCCATATTGTTCTGCTCTAACTGAATTATCGGTATATGTTCCATTTTTGTGGGAGAAGTGGAATCCTGATCCCTACCGTACACAGGTGGGGTAGATAAAGCCCTCTGTACTGATTGCTGAACTGATATCCTCTGCCTAACTGCCCTCCGTCTAGCAACCGGGGGTAGAAAGTGGTACACTGGTTGTCCGTCTACCAGATCCTCAGATCGATGGAGCCGACGACCTCTAATCCAGAGTGCTTGGGGAATATCTACTGGGTCAGAAGCAATTGTGCTCGACTACCCTAGTAAAAAGATAAATAAAGCAAATAAATAAACGGGCAGTTGGACAACATAACAATGTAAAATAAACATAACACGCAGTTGGGTATCACTACAAATTGCCCACAAGCTGAATGTACTCTCTGCATCATACCTTGCTCATACCCACTTTATCTAATAATTTATTATCTGTCAGCCAGGTTACTGAACAGTTAGATTGTATTGTATTAATGTTTCCTATGCTTTGCTTACTTCAGGATATCCACTCACTGGAGGTCATTGGGCGTGGTACTAAGAGAGGGGGATTATATTATGTGGACGATGTTACAACTAGTCAAGTTCTTCAAGTGAGTGAGACTACTTGTGGCAAGATTAAAAAGATCTGGTTATGGCATTAACGTCTTGGGCATGCTTCTTTCAGGTATTTGTGTCATTTGCTTCCGTCTTTATTTCAGAATGTTAGTGACTCCCAGTTAAAATGTGATGTTTGTATTTTGGAAAAGAGTCACCTTGTTCCTTATCCATTGACTTTTAATAAAAGTATTATTCCATTTGCATTAATTCACTCTGATGTATGGGATCCATCTCCTATTACTACTCCTTTGGGCATTCGGTGGTTTGTTACGTTTGTCGATGATTGTACTCGTATGAATTGGCTATATGTAATGAAGCATAATGGGCCAATGTTGGTGCCTCTGTTCCAAAACAGTACTGGGCCAATGTTGTTCAATATGCTATTTATTTAATGAATAGGTTACCATCTCAGGTTCTTGATTTTCATACTCCTATGGAAGTCTCGGCTACTTATGTGCCAAACATGGACTGCTTTGCCAGATACAGAGTCGCCACCTAAATATTTTATTTTGAAAAATTTAGGAAACCCTGACTCGGTGCCAAAGGCCACGTGTCCGTCATCACCAAAGTTACCTCAGCTCGGGAACTTGGGGACGATTGGGGAAGGTCAGCTATGAGCACCCCCTCTCGCCCGATCCGAAGCTCGGCCTCTACTAACCATGATATCTAGTTTTGAAAATGTTATGTGTTCTTATTCCGGTTATTAGCCTAGAATTACTATGTTATGCGCACAGCAAACAAGTATAGACCAAATCGCCTAAATTGGAACAAAACATAGCATGTTTGTTTTGAAAAATGGTTTGCTACTCGCAAGTAGGCTAAAATGCAGGTTTTGCCACCTTCGAGTGGGCTTTTAGAAAAACATGATTTTGCCGCTATCTAGTGGGCTTAAAACTCACAGTTTTAATGCATTATCCTAACTTAAGCAATTCGACCTTCATCCACAGGCATTCAAGCAGTTATATCACATAAGCAGTTAGCCTCATGGTAATCGTGCAATTATGTTAACATTCACACGCATGCGAGATGCTAAAGCATAAATACTTACAATGTACTCCGTGCCAAAACAATAAACTAGTTAGCAAACATGCGTGATCCTAGTTCATGTTAAAGTGGCTAATGCAACGCATACAGAATGCAATTAGGATAGGCTCGGCTAATCCTAAAATGGCATGTAAAGTGCGGCAAGTAGCATGTATTCAAGTCAGATTTGAAATACGATGCAGTTAGCATGATGCGCCGAGCCCGGTGCATGCAATACTGATGAATGATGCACGCATGCATAGCATAAGGTATGCTAAAGTAAACATGTCCTAATACTAACCATCAAAAGCAGGTAAGTAAAAGGGAGAAAGAAGTGGGGGTTGGAAGACATGCACACACGCACCTACGCTTATTACAGATTTGCCCTCGCTCGGAGGGACCAAATAAATATTACAGTTCAAATACTAAATTAATTATTACAGAATTGCTAATTAATTAACAAATTAAACAAAGAATTAAAGCAGCCACAGCCCCTGCCTCGAAATGCGTGGATGATGCATGCTTGGCTCGTCTTGCTCAAAAATCCGTACCATACCACTGTTGCCTCCGTTTACACTACCTTGCTCCTCCGAAAATTGTGCAACTCCCAAGGTGAACTCTCTAGACACTGGGGAGCATCACCGACCAAGTAGAAACGCCATCGGCCGGAGGGGACGATTATCGGCCACTAAATAAGCTATCGGCCAAACATATGTTGCCGGTCGGCACCATATTCTGCCGGCCGGCCAATTTTTCCTGCTGAAACCTGCAGCTGGCAGCAGCAGAGGGCAAGCAGTGTGTATGGCATGGAATTTAAAGTAATGTATGCATGGCCATTCTCCCTATCATGCAATGGACTCAAGGGAGCATGGCCCTCGACCCTCGGGCCATCAATCACGCATTTCAGTGCATGATGGCCCAAAAAGCCAAGTGTGCAACTTTGATATCCAATGAAATGCAAGCACAAAAACACATCAAAGGGTCCCAACCCCTATCATGGTTGATCAGGAGGCAAGGGATGCATGCTCAATGAAATGCAACCTAGACATGGAGGCTAAGTGTGCAACATGAACATACAAATGAGCAATGTTTACTAGTATGCAATAGGCACATAACCTAAACATGTAAGCATACATGGCATACAACAAAATGCGATGATGGACTTAAACTAACATAGATAGCTCGCAAGCATGCCAAAATCAGTGGCCATTAGATGAAAATGAGACAATCGAAATGCGTGCACACATGCATGCAAACCGAGGACCGAACCTAAGACACAACACGCAACTCTAACTAAGCATGGAAAATGATGAATCATGGCATATGAACATGCAAATTCCAGCACTAAAGTATGATGCTAAACAGCCCCAAAACATGGAAAAATGGCACCTGATGCATGAGATGAAACCCGCAACTCGAAACTAGGCACACGGAATGACTTACAGCTATACAAAGCATGCATTATTTGATCATGAAGCATGAAGACAGATGCAAGACAGTCCGAAAACATGCATATTTTCAGTTTATAACAAGTTTCAAAAATGAAGACAAATGGGGTTAATCTATCATGCAAGGATGGCCCTTAAAAGAGAGATTAAACACAAAGGGACAGCAGCTGACCCCAAATGGAAAAGAGGCCTTCAACAAAGTTGAAGAGGGGCTCAAAAAAAGGCACTTTACAGTTTACATCCAGCCACGAAAATAATCAAAAATAAGGCCAAACTATCATGCAAGAAAAGGCCTAAAAGAGGGGTAAAGAGACAAGTGACAGCAGGAGACCTCAAACAGAGGAGAGCCCTTCAAAAATTTTGAAGAGGGGCTCAAAAAAAGTTATTTCATAGTTTATGGAAAAGTCCAAAACAGCTCACAAGTAAGCCTAAAATACTATGCAAAAATTGGCCTAAAAGAGAGATAAAGAGGCTAGTGGTAGTAGGAGACCTCAAACAGCAAGAGGTCCTTGATCAAACATGAAAAGAGGCTCAAAATAAGACTATTTATAGTTTGGGTCGGAGCCCAAAAATTTAAACAACAAAGGCTAAGAAAGCATGCAAAATAGAGCTAAAAGAGAGGGAAAAGAGACTTACCCTTGTAGCCTAAGTCTTCAACAACTTTTGATCCAAGAAATGGTGCTCCTAGCCTCTGGAAATCAGCTTCAAAGGGCTGGAATGGAGGGTGGAGGTGTGGTGCTATGAGTGGTAGTGTAAAGGGGGCAAGAGCCTTAGGGTTTGAAGGGTTTGGGAGAGAGAGATAGGGAGAGAGCTGAAAAAAATTTTAGAGAGAGAGGAAAATTTTCTTTCTTCAAGTTATATCTCTCTTTTTTCTTCTCTCTTTTTGTTTCCCTTCTTCTCCTCCTTTTTTGAAGCTTGATTAATATAGGGATATATCAATCTGCAGCTCCTCAGAGCTCCCACGTCCAGGCATGGGCTGGGGTATGGCCTGGAATGACAGCTGCCAGCTATCTGCAGGAATATCTGTTGAAAACCACATTTGGCCGGCCGGCCATCAAAGTGGCCGACCGGCAGTCAAATTGGCCGACCGGCCATCACATTTGGCCGATTACAACACAACACAGCCGGTGGCCTCAAGCCATGGCCGGTGGAGTGTGGGGATGTCCCAAAAGTCATTCCCTGCCCTCCAAAGCAAAAACACAAGTGTTTGGTGCAAAACTAGACACAAAACGGTCGAGTTGAGAGACCCTGAGGCAAGGCGCGTAGCCGAGGCCTCCGGGAAGTCAAGACGAACACAAAACATGGATGATCACCGAGTGTTCAAGCGGTGACGTCCAAGTCTTGAGGACGTGTTTTGACAGCAGCAGAGGACAGACAGTGCATGACAAGGAAATTCAAAGCAATGTATGCATGGCCATTCTCCCTATCATGCAATGGACTCAAGGGGGCATGGCCCTCGACCCTCGGGCCATCAATCACACATTTCAATGCATGATGGCCCAAAAAGCCAAGTGTGCAACTTCGATATCCAATGAAATGCAAGCACAAAAACACATCAAAGGGTCCCAACCCCTATCATGGTTGATCAAGAGGCAAGGGATGCATGCTCAATGAAATGCAACCTAGACATGGAGGCTAAGTGTGCAACATGAACATGCAAATGAGCAATGTATACTAGTATGCAATAGGCATACAACCTAAACATGTAAGCATACATGGCATACAACAAAATGCGATGATGGACTTAAACTAACATAGATAGCTCGCAAGCATGCCAAAATCAGTGGCCATTAGATGAAAATGAGACAATCGAAATGCGTGCACACATGCATGCAAACCGAGGACCGAACCTAAGACACAACACGCAACTCTAACTAAGCATGAAAAATGATGAATCATGGCATATGAACATGCAATTTCCAGCACTGAAGTATGATGCTAAACAGCCCCAAAACATGGAAAAATGGCACCCGATGCATGAGATGAAACCCGCAACTCGAAACTAGGCACACGGAATGACTTACAGCTATACAAAGCATGCATTATTTGATCATGAAGCATGAAGACAGATGCAAGACAGTCCGAAAACATGCATATTTTCAGTTTATAACAAGTCTCAAAAATGAAGACAAATGGGGTTAATCTATCATGCAAGGATGGCCCTTAAAAGAGAGATTAAACACAAAGGGACAGCAGCTGGCCCCAAATGGAAAAGAGGCCTTCAACAAAGTTGAAGAGGGACTCAAAACAAGGCACTTTACAGTTTACATCCAGCCACGAAAATAGTCAAAAATAAGGCCAAACTATCATGCAAGAAAAGGCCTAAAAGAGGGGTAAAGAGACAAGTGACAGCAGGAGACCTCAAACAGAGGAGAGCCCTTCAAAAATTTTGAAGAGGGGCTCAAAAAAAGTTATTTCACAGTTTATGGCAAAGTCCAAAACAGCTCACAAGTAAGCGTAAAATACTATGCAAAAATTGGCCTAAAAGAGAGATAAAGAGGCAAGTGGTAGTAGGAGACCTCAAACAGCAAGAGGTCCTTGATCAAACATGAAAAGAGTCTCAAAATAAGACTATTTATAGTTTGGGTCGGAGTCCAAAAATTTAAGCAACAAAGGCTAAGAAAGCATGCAAAATAGAGCTAAAAGAGAGGGAAAAGAGACTTACCCTTGTAGCCTAAGTGTTCAACAACTTTTGATCCAAGAAATGATGCTCCTAGCCTCTGGAAATCAGCTTCAAAGGGCTGGAATGGAGGGTGGAGGTGTGGTGCTATGAGTGGTAGTGTAAAGGGGGCAAGAGCCTTAGGGTTTGAAGGGTTTGGGAGAGAGAGATAGGGAGAGAGCTGAAAAAAATTTTAGAGAGAGAGGAAAATTTTCTTTCTCCAAGTTATATCTCTCTTTTTTCTTGTCTCTTTTTGTTTCTCTTTTTCTCCTCCTTTTTTGAAGCTTGATTGATATAGGGATATATCAATCTGCAGCTCCTCAGAGCTCCCACGTCCAGGCATGGGCTGGGGTATGGCCTGGAATGACAGCTGCCAGCTATCTGCAGGAATATCTGTTGAAAACCACATTTGGCCGGCCGGCCATCAAAGTGGCTGACCGACAGTCAAATTGGCCGATCGGCCATCACATTTGGCCGATTACAACACAACACAGCCGGTGGCCTCAAGCCATGGCCGGTGGAGTGTGGGGATGTCCCAAAAGTCATTCCCTGCCCTCCAAAGCAAAAACACAAGTGTTTGGTGCAAAACTAGACACAAAACGGTCGAGTTGAGAGACCCTGAGGCAAGGCGCGTAGCCGAGGCCTCCGGGAAGTCAAGACGAACACAAAACATGGATGATCACCGAGTGTTCAAGCGATGACGTCCAAGTCTTGAGGACGGTCAAAAATGGGGTGTCTACAGCTCCGTATCACAACCGTCCAATTATACGACTTCATTGAATCCAGTTTGTCTATAATACGAATGAACATCTAGCTCACAGATTCACCTGATGTCAAGAAGAACAATTTCACACATACACACAACATTGACAACTTAACTACGTCCTCAACGTCTCGTGCAGAAGTGCCATAAACTACATCCAGGAAAAGTGTTTTCACGAGCTTTGAACTATGTGGCTCACAGACCGGCACCTTGGTTGTACAAAGTCAGATGGTGGTTGGGGCCTGGTGGTCAACACTAATGGCAGATCACCACATTGTAGCCCAAATATCAATCTGATGTCGCTGTCCCTCGGTGTCAGAATGTCATTCCTAACATGTAAACATTCAGTGTTTGGCACGTATATCTGAATCAGTTTCAACACTAATTCATCACATTTTTTGAACTCATGCTGTTTAAGATCATTATCCATAATCGCTTCCAATAGCATCTAGAATGTGGGTTTCCTCAAATGGACATAGTGGGCCTTTGTCAATTATGAGTTTTAACGATTGCGAGCACACTTTTAAGTGGTTTCACTTGTTTGAACAGTATACATCCTTGAATCCTTGGCCTAATATTCTTTGACGATGAACCAACAACAACACAAAGACGAGTCCTCTCTCTTGATTGTGTCCATGGGCTCGATGTCCTCACACCTTCTACAATACCCACAAAAAAAAAAAAAAAAAAAAAAATTCACATTTCAGTACACATTGTACACAACCACCTTGAACAACTAAATTGATTGATAAACACAATTATGTAAACATACGTTGTATGCCCAACAGACATGATAAAATAAACATTCAAGACTACTAACATGTTCTACATTCATTATGAAATGAATCACCCAACACATGCGTTACACTACACATTCACACTTAATCACACCATGCCCCCCCCTCCCATAGCTACACATGCTTAACTGAAATAGACCAACATGCAATGTGCCCACAAAGCACACACAACCAACAAGCATAACAACGACACTTCAGCACAACCACACTATGGCATAATCACAACAGTAGCACATGATAGCCTAATTTTTATGTCCACACAAGGAAAGGTAACTACAACATGCCCTTGTCAACGCATATAGGAAAACAACAAAACAAACAAGCATGAACTAACAAACCAATAGCCCCAACCACACACACCTCACATTCAAAAGCAAAATAGTTCTCACATATTCCCCCTCTGTCCCAAAAAAACAAAACAACATTGCCCCACCTCCCATATAACCCTCACCAACCTATAACCACACACCAACCAAAATACAAATATTTAAGCACACACACAAAATTCTCGGTTCACACATTCTTTCTCCCCCCCCCCCCCCCTCCCAACAAACATTAACCCTACTCTCACACCAACCCACTCCACCTAAAACCCACACACCAAACCAAAACATAAAAAAATTGGGAAATAAACAAAAATTACTCAACATGTCACATAACAGATCGTTACTATGTAAAACCCAAAAGTTGGTCGTCACAAACAACTGTCACATACCATATTGTAACCATGTAAACAATCCTATATAATAACACGTTCAAATCCAACACTGATTTCAAAATCAAAATAAGCATCGTGGGAACTTATTGCTATGCGGCGACGTCATCGAAGTAGAATTGGTAAACGTCGAATGTACTGTCGAACAATCATATCTAAATCACCACTAATAACAACCCTCAACACTGTTCTATGGGGTCACGCATCCCATTGCAGATTTAATGGGATTTGGGGGTTTTTGGATGATGTACATCATTGACGCTTGGGCATTTTAATTCCATGTCTACATCGCCAAATCTGGGATCCGATTAGGACAAGAACACGTTACACAATGAATACAAAACCCCTACACACATACGCCACAAATTTTGGACTACGTAATCTCGCAGATGAGCTACCCACAACAGCACCGTAACAACAATGGTAGAATTCTATACACAAGCCCTAAGTGCCTGTAACAATGATGGCGGGTTTCTGTTCACAAAACCTCGCCATTTGAATTGCTTTAACAATCTTAGCTCTGTGTACTTTTCGAATTGATTCAAATGTGGGGTACCTAAATGTGGGCCACAGTATCAACATAATATGATCGAAACCCCTAATCATCGGAAATACCAAAAATAGTCAGTCGGTCGAAAATCCACGAAAGGCAAATGAGGGGTTGCTCACGTCCACCAAATTGCAAACATGGGTCAGCACAAATATGGGTCACCCAACAAACATTACCAAACCTAAAAAACCCCATAATACGCTTCTTCAAAACTTGGCATATACGCAAATCACAGAAACAAAACTTCCCACAATTAACACTCAACACATAATGTCAAAAATGTAAACCAACACACAATGGGACCTCTGTGTGTACAAAAATAAATATGGGACTGATCAGATTGCAATTCCACATTATAGGATTTATGGGCCAATTTTCCTTTTCTTAATAAATAATATATACAAAAGACCTTATTAAGTGAACCATTCATATTATCAAAACATGACACATGATGAGTCTCACGTACTCCTCAACATAAGAGCAATCTAACCCATAAAAAAGGCTAATAAATCTGGTGGTGCTTTCCTATTGTTCTATTGGCAACTTCATATAAAAATTCAAACTGTTCTTGATCTGGATTATTCTAAAACAATTATAGTGCTTGAAGGATCTAGACGGTAGAAAAGAGGGCATATGAGAGCACCCGTTTTGTTTTGATTTTATTTTAATTATTTAAACTATTTATAAATGTCTAATTGAGTTGATTTTTTTCATAGATGATCTACTCAAAGAATCCTATAATATGAATGGTTTGAATTATCAAAATAAATTCAAAAAATACTTCACTTACAACACAGTCCTTCCCTAAGTTCGTAGAAAAGAATGATAACATATTTTTTTCTCCCTCTCGTTCGTTTTAATGGATGCACAAATCTATATTAAACAAATTGAAAATAAATACAAAAAAGGTAAGATTGTTTATAAATATAACACACATACAAAAATTGTCCTTAAATTCTTACAAAAATTAAGGGGATTCGGGTAATAAATTCAAATTTGAATTTCTTTTATACAAAGGTTCACGCGCTAATTTTTTTTGTCAATAAAGACAGGCTTTTAGCAAATGACCAAACTGTCCATTTTATGGCCTCTTTTGGGTCACATCAGTTCTCTACTTTTTTACAGATTTTTTGAAAAGAAGTTGGTTTTTAACCCACTTCCCAAAACAATATGTTGAATTAGTGATTTAGAGACTAATCTGTTGAATTGGTGAGAAAGAAACTATCCTCTCTCTTCGCCATAAGCTTCATGCTGCCATCATTGAATATGGCCCCGCCAGCTCTTCCACCATAGATCCCTCACATTTGTCAACATCGAGACCAACCTCTTCAAGCGCAGCCCCGACTCCTCCAAGCTATAGCGTTCCTGGTTTAGACCCGACCCATTGATGTTTTGAATCCGGGTTTCATTTTTCTTGTTTAGATATTCATACCGTGTTTCCCTTTATTTCTTGTTGAGTTTGAGTTTTGGAGTGCCTTGGTTGTCTTTGGAACAGGTTGGTTGCTAGTTACTTCAAACTGTCATTGTCCAGATTTTGACCTCTTTGCTCGATTGAAGCTTCTTGCACTCAAGAGAGATTTGTAAGCTCCTAGTACTTTTCCAGGCCTACAAAGATACTGTGGGGTAGTGTTCTTCGCTCGAGCGAGACTTCTTGCTCTCGAGCGAAGGTTGTCTATCTATAAACTTCTAGGAGTGTGCATTCTGCGATTGAGCGAAGCTTCTTGCGCTCGAGCAAAATTTCTTGCGCTCAAGCGAAATAACTTATTGTGTCTGGTCGCTTGAGCGATAACTCTTATGCTCGAGCGAGCTGCGCGTATTTCAGTTCACAGAAATACCTTTTTACATCACTTTTCATATGTTTTTCTCTTAAAAACCCTTGATCGACTCTCTCTCTCTCTCTCTCTCTCTCTCTCTAAAACCTAACTTATCTCTACAAATATACTTAGATCCAAGGATCTCTCTACCCTACTCCCTTTGATAAAAAGATAGCACACTCCGAGGGCTCTCATTTGATCCAAATAGAGTTGAGTTTTGGCATATTTGAAGTCTCTCCATTTCTTCCTTTGGTCTTCTAAGGTTGAGGAAGGGATTTTCTATACTCTTTTATGATTTTTAACTTAGTTATTTGTTTTTTATAAATAATATTGTGATTTTGGAGGATTTTGAACAAACCTAGGGTTTTAATTTAAAATCAAAAAAGGGCTTACAAATGGCTGTTTTGAAAATGGTTATGGGAGTAAATATGAGGTTGTGTTGGAAAAAAAAAAAAACAAAATCATTGATTTTGATACTTTGGCTAAATTTTGGGAAAAAATAAATGGGGTTTACCCAAAAATGTCTCAAATATTTATTTTGCATAAATAAATGGAATTGGTATTGGAAATGTGAAATTGGATGGATGTTTATATAAATGCTGGAGTTAGATATGTATTATCACTCACCTACGGAATTTGAATAATTTATCTACCTTGAAGATTATATATCTGTTTAGAAATATCTATTTTGGGCTATCGGTGGAGGATAACTATGATTGTTGTTGAAATTGTATGAGAATTAGGTGAATTGAAACTAACTTCTCATCCTGTGGGCTCGTCTTTTTCCGCGCCCTACCTTTTGGAAAGGGTTTGAAAAGAAGGCCTCACAGTTCGGACTCTTGCAGTTCTGAATCTAGTCTCACAAGTTCAATGTGAAACTGATAAACACCAAAGAGTCCAATTCCGGCAAACTTTTTTGGAAAATCGATTTTAAGTCAAATAATGCCAAAATTAGACTACTTTACCAGATACAGAGTCGCCACCTACATATTTTATTTTGAGGAAATTTAGGAAACCTTGACTTGTGCCAAAGGTCACATGTCCGTCATCACCAAAGTTGCCTCGGCTCGGGAACTTGGGTACGAGAGGGGAAGGTCCTGAAATGAGCACCCCCACTCGCCCGATCAAAGATCGGCCCCTACTAATCATGATATGATATTTTATAAACATTATTTGTTCTTATTCCGGTTACTAATCTAGCCTTACTATATGACGTACACTAGCAAGTATAGACTAGTCGCAAGACTTGGAACAATTCAACTCATGTTTGTTTTCGAAAATGGTTTGAATTTGCCACCCTCAAGTGGCCTTAAAGGACGCGGATTTGCCACCAAACATAGTGGGCTTAAACACATGATTTTGCCACAACAAAGTGGCTTAAAACTCACACTTGTTGAATTGTTCCAATTCAAACAACAAAGCCTTTACCTACAGGCATTCATGCAGTTAATCATATACGCACATAGCCTCATGGCAAGCATGCGAATCATGGCAATATGGCAATCACACTCATGCAAGTATGCTAAAGCATAAAACTCACCGAGTACTCCAAGCCAAAACAAAAACTAGTTATAAAAAAATGCATGATCCTAACTATACAAGATGTCTAATGCAACGCATGCAAAGAATGCAATTAATAGGCTCGACTACTAATATGGCATATGGATCGATTTGAACAACATGCGATTTAAACATGTATTCAAAGAAGATATTTGAAATTGCAATGCAGTTTGAATGATGCACCGAGCCTCGGTGTATGCAAGACAAATGAATGGATGCAAACATGCAAGCATAAGGTATGCCAATTGAAAATGTCCCTAATCTAACCACCAAAAGCGATTAAATAAAAGGGAGAAAGACGTGAGGTTGGAAGACATGCACACACGCATGCACACTTATTACAACATTATGCCTTCGCGATAGAGGGTCCAAATGAATAAGCTAAGCTAATCTAAGCTAAGCTAATTATTACAACACAATTGAATTAACTAACTATTCTAAGCTAATTATTATAACAATTGAAACAAATTAACTAACTTATTCTAAGCTAATTAAATATTACAAATCGGAATTGAATAATTAGTTACACTAACTAATTAAGTACAACACTTGAATTAACTAGCTAGTCTAAGCTAACTAAAGCAATTAAATGGCCTCGAGGGCGAGGGATACATGCATGCTTGGTTGGTTTCCTCCAGAAAATCCACCGCCTTGCCATTGTAGCCTTTGTTGCACATTTTTAATCACCAACAGTGCTGCTAACTTCCAGAATGCCTTTGCTCCACCTCAGAAACACCTCAAAAACACACTTGTGCAAAATTTTCATTGATGGCCAGTCGGCTACCAATGGTGACCGTCGGCTACCATTGGTGGCTGGTTGGCTGCTGGTGGTGGCCGATCGGCCACCCCTTCTTCGGACTTTTTTTTTGTTGCAACAGAGAACAAACAGAGGCAAAATAGTGTATTCTCAAGATTTGTGTGTACTGTTACCCTCCTTATCACAACACAAGTTCAAAGGACTGCAACTTTTGGCCCTCAAACCATCAACTAAGCATTTTCCATGCATGATGGCTATGGAACCAAGCTTGTAGAAGCTTAATGAGTACAAAATAAGACTCAACAAAACCATTACCCTATCACGTATGATCAAGGGTGATGGTGACCAAAGAAAGTGGCATGTTTCATCACTTTGACTATGAAACGTCCCATTTTCCTCACGTTCAAATTAACGTCTGATCCGAACACATGCAATGCAACACAAAAGATGCTTTATTTTGCCTCTTTTACTTGTTCATTTTTATTTACTCATTTTACATTACCGATTAATTCTTTAATTGATTAAGTCCAAGGTGAGTGTCCTCTAATGGAAGTGGTGTCAACCAAGGGATGATTTAAGGCAAGAGAGAGGTCATGCCTTTGGTTAGTAGAAACCCCTGAAAAGGGATTAAAACCATTAAGCACGAACCTCGATCTCAAGCTTAAATACAGCCCGAAGGTTAACCAACCCTCAAAGCAAATGAAAAGGTGAAGAAGTGAGGAAGGTTGCAGATATTTAGGTGCTAGAATTAGGCATGAAAAAGCATGGAAACATGCAAGCAAGGCACACAAATGATGCTCAAAGCTTAGAAACAATAAGCTAGTGAAGGAAATCGCACCACAGCCATACAATACAAAGCTCAAATGACTTAAGCAGCTTAAAACAGAGTTAAAACCAGTCAAAATAGTGGCAAAAACATGCTGAGCCTAAGCCACAAAATGCTAGAAAAATATGCTCACATGCAAGGCAACTAGGCATGCAATCAAGACAACAAGGAGGGGAGGCTAACCCCTTCAATTTTGGACTTCAAAACAAAGTTTTTGTCACTGAAATAACTCTAATTTTCAGTGGTTAAAAGGCCCAAAAAGTTTGATTTGAATGTGAGAAAAGATGGCACAATAAGCTTCACAAGCTAAGGAACAAAAATGGGGAACACCCCCCTAACTCACAAAGACTCAAACTACCCTTTTTATGCCTCAAAAAAAAAGTTTTTTATATCTCAAAAACAGCCTTAAAATTGAAAAGGATGGCAAATCAAGTGTGCAAAATAAGCTTAAATGAGGTAAGTTCAATACCTTTGAAGCAAAATGCAATTTAGCCACAAACTCAAGCTCAAATCCCCCTCCAAGGCTCAAACAAAGCTCCAAGAGACCTCAGCTCAAAGGTAAGAGTGTTTGGCTAAGGGTTGATGTGCAAAAGTGTAGAGAAAACTAACTACAAGGCACAAAATAAGAAGAGAGTGAGAGAGAGAGAGAATTCTAAAGAGAGAATTTTTTGTCGAAAAATGTCTAACCTCTCCAAATGGGGGAGAACACCCCCTATATATAGAAAACCAAGCCTTAAGCTTGAATTCATCCCTCCATATGTGTGTATGGAGATACAGTTCAGTGAGCAATAGCTGGCACAGCTGGCAAACAAATATCTGAACAATGAGAAAAATGGTCATCGGCCACCACTAGTAGCCGACCGGCCACCAATGTGGCCGACCGACCATCAACATAGCCGACCGGCCACCACTGATGGCCAACGGGCGCAAGTCATGGCCGATAGGCTATGAGGCTGGCCGACATGCCACCATCTCCTCCAGGCTTGAAACAACAAGCTCTTGGTCCACAACCAAACACAAAGCAGATAAGGATCAAAGGCTTGAAAAACAAGGCACTAGGCCAAGAACTTCAGGCACTCAAGACGAACACGAGCATACAAAATCATCGAGTGTTCAAACGATGACGTCTAAGTCTTGAAGACGATCCAAAATGATGTGTCTGCACATCCATTTGCATTGTGTGTTGTCACATCTTTAATACGTTGTAAATGTATGATGTTTAGCAGAAGAAAAGGGATGTACTCCACGTTTGAGAGAAAAAGGGGATGTACTCCATTGAATTAAGCTGGCCAGAGTGTCCAAGGTTAAAGTCTTGAAAACCACAAGAATACATGGGTGCCGATTCCCACATATGAAATATCCGTATAATGGCAAATAGAAGTGATCATATGATGGCTATGTTGGTTAGAGACTCACTGAGTTGTATCCTCAATGTGGTTGTCTGAATGAAATGAAAGTGACTCATGAATTGAGATAAAATGGATCGAAATATAAGTTCGGCATAGTATGATTTTGCAAAAGAGTTATAAATGATTTTATCACGGGCATGGTATGTGTATGTTGCAGTTATATCTTTGTTAAGATTCATATATTGTGTTAGATTATTTCTACTGCGCTTTCACTCACCTTTTTTGGGGAAAACCATTTTCAGGTGCTAGTGATATGCCTCCGCCAAGGCGGTAGCTTGAGAGGGGTGAAGCAAGAACTTCTTTTGTTGCATTCATTTTTTTTTTCTTTGTATAGCCAAAGGCTTTAAATGTATTGGACTTAAAGTTCACTTTTGTGTAACTAAGAACTATCTTGGAAAGTTGTAAGCCTTTACAGCATTTCTGATCTGCTTAACTTCCATGATTTTTTGTTATTTGTAACATATGCAATATATTCAGGGCCAGGCGTTATGAATGTACTGCATATGTTTCCCTTGTATAATCCCAATTAGGTTTAAGGAAATATAATTACTTTATTATTATTGTCATTTATGAATGTTGTGGAGGGACTATAGTAAATATTTCGAGGCGTGACAACTTGGTATCAGAGCATATCGGGTTTGAATACTTTGGTTACGTGGGAAGTGGTTATTACAACAATGGGTTTATCTCACTTGACAGAGATGTTTGTATGTTTGTAATGTTGTGTGATAACATGCCTATGTGATTATGTGGGTATGGGATTTAATTTCTGGGATGTTGATTGAGCCTATGGATTTCTAGAAGTCCTATTAGAAGAGCACTTGATCACTGCTATTTCTAATTGGCACTTTGGCAACGCCGCGAGACGATCATTATCCATGAAGGAAATTCGTATATGTTTATGTGACTACGTGCTTATGTAGAGTGAATTACTATTGTCCACCGTATTAGGACACGAATGAGTTAGCTCCAGCACATTTGTAAATATGCTAATATCTTTTGTTACATTTATTAGGATGTCAAGACGTAGTCGTAGTGGTAGGCGTGGCAGGCCTAGACGGCAGGATGTGCCGATACCGGATGATATTCTAGCATAAGAGGAAGGAGTTGGTCAAGCCAATGTGGCTGAACCAATCAGTCAGCAGGCCATGGGTGCCTTACTCCGTGAAATGGCCAGAGCATTGTGGGAGTCTATAGACATTGTTAGGGCTGAGTATCAAGTCCAGGCCCAAGTAGCTAAGGCAGGGCCGTCATTCTTGAAGCAAGAGTTTTTCCGGTCGAATCTGGATGAGTTTTTGGGTGATCCTAAGAAGTCACTGAAGGCAGATGAGTGGCTAGAGCAGATGATAAAGATATTTGAGATGCTCGGCATTGAAGATGGAGGTTTGAGGGTGACCTTGGCATCCTTCTAGCTGAAGGGAGATGCAGGTCAATGGTGGAAATATGTGCAAGGGCGCATTGGGGTGACATGAGAGGCTTTCGTCGATGGCCTCCAGGACAAGTTTTTGCCTTCCATTGTTAGGGAGAAATTGAGAGATCAGTTCTCCAAGCTTGTGCAGTTGAACACTCCGGTGGCCGAGTTTAAAGCCGTATTTACTATTCTTTCGAGGTTTACACCGAAACTCATGGCGATTGAAGAACATCGTTGTTTAGAGTTCGAGAAGAGGTTGAGGACCGGACTTATGTTCAAAGTGGCCGAGTCAATGATTAGAGATTATGGACACCTTGTGGAGGTGGCGGCTCATCTTGAGACCATAATGCAGATGGAAGAGGAAGGAATGAAGGGCTCCAGGAGGAGGAAGGATGTTTAAGGGGATAGTAAGAGGCAGAGGGATCCTACCCCACAGCAGTCTTAGAGAGCACAGTTGAGGTCTATTTTTCCAGTACCGGGTTTAGGTTCTAGGAGAGGTGGTTAGGGAGATTTCACCTACTTGAAGTGTGGACAGTTGGGCCACAAGCCCCCAGCTTGCCCACAGAGGGGAGGAGGGCAACGGTCTGCATCATCTTCAGCTCATTCTCAGAGCCAGAGTCAAGGGAGACGGTAGCCGCTTACTTGTTATTAGTGTGGGCAGGTGGGGCACATGAAGAGGTTTTGTTCTCAGTTGGGTGGCACACTTGGTGTGTCTAGTTTGGGGCAAACACAAAGTCACCAACCTACACAGTCAACACAGGCCTTGAGGGCCAATCAGGGAGCCTCTTCGGCTCAGTCAGTGTATTAGGCTTATGGTTCAAGGGGTAAGCAGGTTAAACAGAAACCTACAGGGCATGTGTATGCTGTTACAACGCCAGACTTAGTACCAGTGCCTTCGGTAGTGAGAGGTACTTTCTTGTTATGCAATTTTATTGCTAATGTGTTGATTGATACGGTTGCATCCCTTTTATTTATCTCGTCTACATTTGCATCGGCTTTGGGGTTAAAGTTGGCTCAGTTAGGATCTCCTCTCAGTGTAAAGTCACTTATTGGTGGTGAGATTGTCTTAGAGCAGGGGAGTCGGGATTATGACATAAAGGTTGTTGGTCGCCAACTTTCCTTTGCATTTGTGTTGATTGACATGTCGAGTTTTGATGCTATTTTAGGTATGGGCTGGTTGTCTTCATATCGAGCTGTCATAGATTGTTACCGTCAGAAGATTACTGTATGTACCTTGAGCGGTGATTGTTTTTTATTTCTTCGGGGACCAAGTTGATAGAGTCTTATCACCAGTGTATGATTCGCGTGGACAGAGTGAACTTAGTTGTCTTCTCGCTAACTTTTAGGTAATGAATGTGATGAAGTCTGAGTCGAGTTACCAAGGGTAGTTTGCGAATGCCCGGACGTTTTTCTTGAGGATCTCACTAGTTTATCTCCTCACCGTGAGATTGAGATCTCAATTGATTTAGTGCCTGTTATGGCACTGATTTCTATGGCGCCATATAGATTTGCACCTACTGAGTTGAGTGAGTTGAAAATTCAACTCCAAGAGCTGTTAGATAAAGGTTTTATCCGCCCTAATACTTTGCCTTGGGGAGCACCGGCTCTCTTTGCCAAGAAGAATGATGGCACCTTGCGATTGTGTATTGATTACCAGAAATTGAACTGGGTAACAATTAAGAATAAGTATCCAATGCCTCATATAGATGATTTGTTTGATCAGTTAAAGGGATCTTGTTGCTTTTCTAAGATAGACCTGAGATCTGGTTATCACGAGTTAAGGGTGAAGAAAGAGGATATTTAGAAAATGGCATTTCGTACGTGGTATGGCCATTATGAGTTCTTAGTAATGTCTTTTGGGCTTACCAATGCACCAACCATGTTTATATATTTGATGAACCGGATTTTTCGTGAGTTCTTAGACTATTTTGTGGTTGTCTTTGTTGATGGCATTTTGATCTATTCACCTTCTGAGGAGGAACACGAGAAATATTTGTGGGTAGTACTCGAGTTACTTAGAGCCCACAAATTGTATGATAAGTTCGGAAAATGTGAATTCTGATTTAAGGAAGTTAAGTTCTTAGGACATGTGGTATCTGCAGAAGGGGTAATTGTAGACTCTTCTAAGATAGAGGCAGTGCAAGACTGAGAACAACCTAAGAAAGCTTTTGAGATCCGTAGTTTCTTGGGGTTGGCTGGGTATTACCATCGGTTTATGAAATATTTCTCTAAATTAGCTTCACCGTTAACTAGACTGACGATGAAAGGCATTAAGTTCACGTGGAACGAGTCTTGTAAGAAGTCTTTTCAAGAGCTTAAGGTTAGGCTTACCACTGCTCTAGTATTGATTATTTCAGAGAGGGATGTAGGCTATTCGGTGTATTGTGATGCTTCACGGGAAGGTTTGGGTTGTGTATTGATGTAAGAAAGGAAGGTAGTCGCCTATGACTCACGACAGTTGAAAACACATGAGAGAAACTACCCTACTCATGACCTAGAGTTGGCGGCAGTGATCTTTGCCTCGAAGATTTGGAGGCATTATCTGTATGGCGAGAAGTTTGAAGTGTTTTCTGATCACAAGAGTCTAAAATATCTATTTACATCGAAAGATTTGAATCTGAGGCAAAGGAGGCAGATGAAGTTTATAGATGATTATGACTTTGAGTTGCATTATCATCTGGGAAAAGCCAATATTGTGGCCGATGCCTTAAGTAGGAAATCCATTGGTAGTGTAGCTAGTATTGCCATTCGGGGAATGGGAGATGTTGGGTGTTATTGGAGAGTTTGACTTGCATCTTGGCGAGTCCATGGAGTTTGCAGCTTTGTTTTCGGTAGTTATATAACCTATACTTGTAAACCGAGTGATAGAAGCATAGAGGAGTGACCTTGAAGTGGAATCCCTCCGAGAAAAGATCTCCAATGGGAAGATGGAGAAAGGCTTGAATGTGTATCCCGATTCGAGTGTTAGATATTGTGACCATCTTTTCATGCTGGAGTCTTGTCGAGAGGAAGTACTTCGAGAGTTTCACCATTCACGCCTTGCGTTGTATCCGAGAGGCACAAAGATGTATCACGACCTTAGTCGTCAGTTTTGGTAAAGGAGAATGAAGAAGGATGCGGCTGTGTTTGTATCGAGATGCCTCACTTGTCAACAAGTGAAGGCCGAACATCAGAGGCCAGCGGGTTTATTACAACCCTTACCTATAGCTGAGTGGAAGTGGGAGCATGTCACGATGGATTTTGTTGTGGGCCTTCCTAGGACTCAACAAGGTAGTGATGTGATTTGGGTGGCAATTGACCGGTTGACCAAGACAACATACTTTATACCTATTCGCGTGAGTGACTCGATAGATTATCTTGCCGACCTCTATATTAGGGACATAGTGAGGTTGCATGGGGTCCCTATAACGATTGTTTTGGATAGAGATCTGCGTTTCACGGCTCGGTTGTGGCAGAGTCTACAAAGTGCCTTGGGCACAAGATTGACTTTTAGCATTGTGTACCATCCTCAGACTGACAAACAGTCCGAGTGTACTATTCAGATCCTTGAGGATATACTTCGGGGTTGTGTTCTCAATTTTAAGGGGTCATGGGAGAGGTATTTGTCCTTAGTGGAGTTTTCCTATAATAATAGTTTCCAATCGAGTATTGGCATGGCACCATTTGAGGCCTTGTATGGCCGACCGTGTAGATCCCCTGTGTGTTGGGCCGATGTAGGTGATGCACCTTTTTGGGCCCAGAGTTAGTCTAGGAAATGACGGAGAAAGTTGCACTTGTCCGTAAGAGGTTGGTTACTACCCAGAGTTGCCAGAAAGGTTATGCTGACCATAGGAGGAGACCTTTGTCTTTTAAAGTAGGGGATCATGTCTTCTTGAAGATATCACCTAGGCGGGGTTTGATGAGATTTGGAAAGAGCGGGAAGTTATCTCCTCGGTTTATTGGCCCTTTTGAGATTCTTGAGCGGATTGAAGAAAAGAGTGAGAAGTTGTCTCCTAGATTTATTGGGCCTTTTGAGATCCTTAAGCAGATTGAAGAGGTAGCTTATCGCTTGGCTTTACCGCCACAGCTTTTCGAGGTCTGTGATGCGTTTTATATTAGCATGCTTCGGAAGTATGAGTCGGATCCATCATACGTGTTGGATTAGACCGACTTAGAGGTAGATGAGGATGCCTTGTATAAGAAGAGACCGATAAGAATCTTGGATACTCGAGACCAAGTCTTGCGAAGTAAGACAATTTCTTTGATAAAAGTATTGTGGCGACATCACAGGATTGAGGAAGCAACTTGGGAACATGAGTTGGAAGTCTATGAGAAGTAGCTGGACCTATTTGTTAATGTTTAACCATGTATTGAGACTTTCATGATGTTGATATGATATAAACATTGTATATGTTTTGGAAATGTGAATTGTATATTCAGTATTGAAAACTTGTTTATCATGTTGATGAGAATGAATGACCGATGAATGGGTCATGATGTTGGAATTGATTGATTACCATTGTTGTAATTGGTTTAATCATGATTTTAACGTTTGATTTGAAATTTTGGGGATGAAATTCCTTAAAGGAGGAGGTTACAGCATTCATAGTTTAGACCCAACTCGTTGATGTTTTGAATCCGGATTTCATTTGTCTTGTTTAGATATTCATACCGTATTTCCCTTTATCTCTCATTAAGTTAGAGTTTTGGAGTGCATTGGTTGTGTTTGGAACAGGTTGGTTGCTAGTTACTTCAAACTGTCATTGTCTAGATTTTGACCATTTTGCTCGAGTGAAGCTTCTTGCCCTCAATCGAGATTTGTGAGCTCCTAGTATTTTTGCAAGCCTACAGAGATACTGGGGGGTAGTGTTCTTCACTCGAGCGAGACTTCTTGTGCTCGAGCGACAGTTTTTTGTTTGTAAAACTTTTGAAAGTGTGCATTCTGTGCTCGAGCAAAACAATTTACTGTGTCTGGTCACTCGAGCGACAACTCTTGCGTTCGAGTAAGCTGTGCGTATTGTAGTTCGCAGAAATACCTTTTTATATCACTTTTCATAACTTTTTTTCTCAAAAACCTAGATCAACTCTCTCTCTCTCTCTCTCTCTAAAACCCAACTGCTCTCTACAAATATACTTAGATCCAAGGATCTCTCTACCCTACTCCTTTTGATAAAAAAGATAGAACACTCCGAAGGCTCTCACTTGATCCGAATAGAGTTGAGTTCTGGCATCTTTGAAGTCTCTTCATTTCTTCCTTTGGTCTTCTAAACTCGAGGAAGGAATTTTCTACAATCTTTTATGATTTTTAACTTAGTTATTTTTTTTTTCATAAACAATATTGTGATTTTGGAAGATTTTGAACAAACCTAGGATTTTGGTTTAAAATCAAAAGAGGGATTTATAAATGGGTGTATTGAAAATGGTTAAGGGAGTGAATATGAGGTTGTTTTTCAAAAAAAAAAAAATAATAATAATAATTTTGATACTTTGGCTGAATTTTGGGAGAGGAAAAAAAAAATGAGGTTTACCCTAAAATGCCTCAAATATTTATTTTGTATAAATAAATGGAATTGTTATTGGAAATGTGAAATTGGATGGATGTTTATATAAATAGTAGAGTTGGATATGTATTATCACTCACCTACGGAATTTAGATAATTTATCTGTCTTGGAGATCGTATATCTGTTTAGAAATATCTGTTTTGGGCTATGGTGGACGATAGATATGATTGTCGTAAAAATTGCATGAGAATTAGGTGAATTTAAACTAACTTTCCATCCATTTGCATTGTGTATTGTCACATCTTTAATACATTGTAAATGTATGATGTTTAGGAGGAGAAAGAGGATGTAATCCACATTTGGGAGAAGAAAGGAGATGTATTCCATTGAATTAAGTTGGCCCGAATGTCCAAGATGAAAGTCTTGAAAACTACGAGTATGCATAGGTGTTGATTCTCGCGGACAAAATATCCGTAAAATGGCAAATATAAGTGATTATATGATGGCTATATTGGTTAGAGACTCACTAAGTTGTATCCTCAGTTTGGTTGTCTGAATGAAATGAAAGTGACTCATGAATTGAGATAAAATGGATCGAAACATAAGTTCGGCACTGTATGATTTTGCAAAAGAGTTATAAATGATTTCATCACGGGCATGGTATGTGTATGTTACACTTATATATTTGTTAAGATTCATATATTGTATTAGATTATTTCTACTGGGTTTTGACTCACCCTATTTGGGAAAAAATCATTTTCAAGTGCTGGTGATATGTCTCCACCAAGGCAATAGCTTGGAAGGAGTGGAGCAGGAGCTTCTTTTGTTGTATTTGTTTTTTTAATAGCCAAGGGCTTTAAATGTATTGGACTTAAAGTCCACTTTTGTGTAACCAAGAACTATCTTGGAAAGTTGTAAGCATTTATAGCATTTCTTATCTGCTTAACTTCTATACTTTTATGTTATTTGTAACATATGCTATATACTCAGGGCTAGGCATTATGAATGTACTACATATGTTTCATTTGTGTAATCCCAACTAATTTAATGAAAGATAATTACTTTATTATTATTGTCATTTATAAATGTTGTGGAGGGATTATCATGAATATTTTGGGGCGTGACACAAGCCTTGCAGCGGCGTAATCCTTCTCTGCATGCTTGACGAGTCCTCCATCCCACCGGAGCTCATTGATCGGAAAGTGAATCACATGAAGATCAATAATCAGATATGATAGTGCCGATGGTAGTTGAAGATCTCATATCTCACACCTTGATCTCCACCATCGGAGTCGAGGTCGACATCGACAAGCTTGGCTTTGCCTAACTGAGTCAATGAAAAGGCACTGTCACCACCACGCTCTTCGCCGACGATGGTAGGGGATTCTAAAGAGAGAGTAGATACAGAATGAAGATAGTGGTGGTGGTGGCGGTTGTGGTTGCGAGAGGCGGTGGAAGTGTGTTAGTTTTCCGGTGATCTTGTTTGATATGGAATTGTTGAGCTCGAATTTAAGATTGGACTTATGCTTGAGCTATGATTAAGGCAATATCTCTCTCTCTCTCTCTCTCTCTCTCTCTCTCTCTCTCTCTCATCAACCGTCTCAAACCCTCTCAAATCTGTACCAGAGAAAGCTATGGATGAAGGGTTTAGTCTTGATGGCGACGACGAGCAGGACGCCGAGGGCTCAAACTTGATGGAGAGTGTTACAATCAAGTACACCGATGTGCAAAAGCAACTCATATGTACATGGTATAAAACGATTTGTGTAAATGATTTTGTGAATTCTCACTTAGTCTAAATGAATTGAATGATTCAAACCCACGAAGTTGATTTCTAGATTGAAGAACTTTAAGGATTCATCAATGGTTTTTTGATGATAAAATTACAAAGCTCTTGTAAAGAGAAAAAATTGAACCTAAGCCTCTATAAGATATTATCTTCAAAAACGTTTTAGGGACAAAAAGGTTAGAAAATGGGCTTGAGTAGTGCCAACAACATTCAAGCTCATGTTGAGCACTGTCAAGCGCTAACTCCAACAAATCAGACACTCAATCTGTTGTGTTTGTGTTTTATTACTCATTTGTTTTGTTAAAATTCCATTTGCTATCTATCTACCACAGATTTGTTGTTTTTTCAACAGATGTGTGTGAATTTGAACATATTTGTGCTGAACAGAGAAAAAATAATATATTATACCTTCAACAGATAGAAAAAATTATTTCAACAAATAAGAATTTTGAATAGATAATTTTCATAGATAGGGTCTGAATGATTGAAGATAGTTTGTTAGAAAAATCTGGAGATTGATTTAAACAAATAAAGTGAAAATTTTGATCAAATTATAAAATTTGGATAGATATCTGAACAGTAAGGAAAAAAAAATTAAATAAATAGTTAAAAAATTGGACATATTGATATAAATTTGAACAGATAATCAAAAAAATTAAACAGATAATCAAAAAAGTCAACAGATATATTAAGGGGTAAAACTGAAAATAAAATATCCTTCAAAACAAATAAAATGATTTCTCACTAAATTATTTCACAAAAAATAAATTTCTTACTAACAAAAATATCTACTAGATCAGTACCTTATACCGTTGGACTTTTTAATAATTTTTCCTAAAATTAAATCAACGATCTTATATTAAAAGAAATTAGGATGTTCTTTTCTCATTAGAAAATTTTGTGGAGGGATTTTTAACCATATATTATTATTTTTTTTTAAAATAAACACGATAAATTAAATATAAATTAAGGCAAATGAAAGGTCGTTTTCAGGACTTCAATTTGCTTCACCCGTGGTCTAAGTATCCACCGGCCAAACCGCCCACTTTGCTCCCCTTATTTCTCCCTACTTTTTGGTTTTAAAAATAATAGTCAAGTCAATTGAACCCTTCCAATTGTTACGAAATATTAATTTATCAATTTCATATGTCTATTTCCATATCATTCAATATTTCAATCCAAACCATTTATAACTCTGTTTTCTTCTATTTACATTTGATTTTCTTCTACCATATTAATATTTAAATCATCAATTTAACTAAAATAATGAGCCCAACTCAAAAAAAAAAAAACTCCAATAAACTAGTCAAAAGATTCATTAAAATAATTTTGTGAACGATTACTAACTAATTATGTTGAATACTATCCACTAGCTATTTGATTTTTTATTCTTAAACTATTTACATTTTTTTTTTGTCTCATAAAAGTTTTAAATAAATATTGTAAAGTAATATAGTTAAAATAAAAAAACATTGTTGAAATGTACATTAAAAAAGTGAGCTACTAAAATAATAAAGTGAGATTTTGACTACTATTTGAGGAAATGGTCTTCCTAGGGGCAAATTGAGTATTTTTATTCAGAGCACCTACAAATGATTAAAAAAGAGAACACATTTGGTTTTGTTATTTTTTTGATATTTTTTTTAAAACACTTTGATGATGTATCGATTCCCGGGTGGATGGGTCGGACCGGCCCAGGTTCTCCAGACTCCGGCTCAGGGAGGCTGGCTCCGTCAGATGACCTGCAAGCAAGTTCAGGGGGGGAACGGAGTAGTCCCCCAGTGAACCCTCCGGTGCAAGAATTAGAAGAGCAGAGTATGAAAAGACTGTATATCGAGAGATCAAGAGAGAGAGCGAAACTAAACCTTTCTTTTCCTCCTCTTATCCTTGCTTATATCCTTTTGTCATCATTTTTCCTGTCTCTTGTGACGTGCTTTTTCCGCCGAAAGCCTGTGCCATAGCTCATCTTGTTTAGGGTGATGGAGGCTCTGTTCCGGCGGGGAGTGCTGTTGTAATAAATGCTGTGATGGGTTGCATTAATGGTGATGTGTTGTGATAATAACTCTGCAGATCTTTGTCTGCTGATGTGGCCCGTGTCCCACCTGCCGTGTGCCTAAATGCCGTTGGCCCTTCATGTCTAGGTGGCCTCCAGCTGTTCTGGGCCTTGTCAACCGGGTTGTGCCATTGGCCCCAAGCACTGGGTTCGGGGTGGTTTACCGTGGGCCGTGTGCCTTGTGGGCCTATCCATGTCAGTAGTCCCCCATTTCCGAGTGCAGCTTTAGACCAACGAAGGGAATAGTGAGAAGGGAGAGAAGTGTGAAACGGGTGGAGAGGCCGACTGGAAGGTGGCCGAGCGGGAGAGGTCGGCCGTGAGGCGGGGCGACCACGAGGGTGGCCGAGCGGCAGGGGTCGACCGTGAGACGTGCCGATCATGAGGGTAGCCGAGCGGGAGGGGTCGGCCGTGAGGTGGGCCGACCACGAGGGTGGCCGAGCGGCAGAGGTCGGCCGTGAGACGTGCCGATCATGAGGGTAGCCGAGCGGGAGGGGTCGGCCGTGAGGTGTTATGTTTTTCTAAAAATAAACAAAAATCAGTTTATAAAATTTTTGTAAATATAAACTGAAAACGTAAACGTTACCAAACACACCATAAACGTAAATTTTTGCTAATTATGTTGAATACTATCCACTAGCTAATTGATTTTTTATTCTTAAACTATTTACATTTTTTTTTTGTCTCATAAAAGTTTTAAATAAATATTGTAAAGTAATATAGTTAAAATAAAAAAACATTGTTGAAATGTACATTAAAAAAGTGAGCTACTAAAATAATAAAGGGAGATTTTGACTACTATTTGAGGAAATGGTCTTCCTAGGGGCAAATTGAGTATTTTTATTCAGAGCACCTACAAATGATTAAAAAAGGGAACACATTTGGTTTTGTTATTTTTTTGATATTTTTTTAAAACACTTCATTTTGTTTTCTGAAATTTTAAAAATTTTTGGCACACAAAAATGAAATGTAAAACAATAGTCAATCGCTGCTTTCAAACTTTTCATAGCATTCTGTTATTGAAAATACCAAAACAAAAGCAAATAATAGAAATTATATACCAAACAAGGTTTAACGTATAGAAAAAGATAACCTAAAGGAAAAAGAGTTTGGGTTCACTTAAAAAAATAGCACTCTTAATAATAAGTAGGAACATTAATATGAGTTCACTTTGCCATGCGTTGAATAGGACCGGCCCTGTGCATAGGTCCATTAGGTCCTGGCATAAGATCTCTAAAAATAGATTCAAAAAAGGGATTTCCTCTTATTATAATTTAGTATAATATATTATGTATGTTTTAAGTCTAAAAAAATTGAAAAAGACTCAAATTAACTTAAAATAAATTGACCCATTTAAAAATTAAAAGACTCATTCAAAAAAATTAGTATTGTTATCCATTGACAATAGACCCAAAAAAGGGCCTCCTCCTATTATAGTTTAGTGTAATAGATTAGGTATGTTTTAAGTCCAAAAAAAAATTAAGGAAGACCCAAACTAATTTAAAATAAATTGACTCATTAAAAAATTGAAAGACCCATTTAAAATAATTAGCATTGTTATCCATTGAAAATGATTTTGCAAAAAAACTAGATTATGCAAGTATGGTTGATTTATTTATTTCTAAACATATAAAAAGAGCGAGAATCAAGCGATACTTATTAGTTGTTGTAATGTAATGTTAAGTATTTTTTGTGATTTTGACACAAACCTTTTGTTCTTTACCTTCAAATTTTTTTTTAAATGTGAAGGGCCCCAAAAATTTATCAATTGATTATCAACTTTGGGTCTCAAAAATCTCAAGGCCGGGCCTGGCGTTGAACTAATTAAACAGTTCTAAAGACCAAAAATAAAAATAATTTTTTTTAATAATTAAATGTTATATATGCAAAAGCTCTAGTTAATCTTTGTTCTAGTGAGCGTGAAAACGTTGGCAATGTTTCTCGTGTTTTGAATGCTATGTGTTAGTAGTTTGTCTTCTTTTTTTTTTTTTTATGTTTTTCTACTTATTTTATTATATCTTTTGCTTGTTTAGTTCACTTATGTGGAGAATTTTTTTTTTAATGTTATTTTTGGAGAATATTCCTTAAACATTCTTTTTTTTGAAAAGTATATAATATAACTGTAGTTGTACTATAAGTCAATAAAGCATGTTTGCCACATAAATTAGATCTATAGGTACCAACTAATTTATTCTATGATTTCTTGTTATTCTTCTCCTCATTCGTTTTTTTGAAATCATCAAGGATTGTACTACACCGTTGACATTCCATGCATATATAGGCATTATCAAGCAAGAGGTGAATACTTCTTTCCCTTATTCTACCTTACATCTTAGATTTGTACCAGAGAGAGAGAGAGAGAGAGAGAGAGAGAGAGAGAGAGAGAGAGAGAGAGCTATAAGAACTTTTAAAAAAATTGGGTTAGGAAAATAAGAACATGATATGTTCATTTATATTGGTCTTACATGTAATGGTGTAAATTTGGCCCGATTCGGGCTCCGAAGCCCCTTACTGTTGGACCGTGCAAGCTCGTACCAAAATTCGGGTAGGATCGAATCAACCCACGAACTAAAAAATTAAACCCAAGCCCAAGTCCCTGCCCAAGGGATACTCAGGTCTAGGGTGGGTTGGCAGACTTGGCTTGGGCCGAGCCTAGTCTAATTATTTTTTTATTTTTTTCTAATTTTTTTCACTAAAATTTTATTTTTTTCACAAAAAATAACACTGGGTCTCACATGGGCTAAGCCTCGGGTTGGACTTTGAGTGGGCATTGAGGGGGGCCAATGTGTCGGCCTTTGGGTCAATCTAGACTTTGAAACAGACGACCCAAGCCCAGGCCTAGGGTCTCCAATTGGGCTTGGGCCCAGGATAGGCAGGTTTTAGAGAAGCAGCAGATTGATGGGTCAAATTTACACCCCTAATGTTACTTTAAAATGCTTACTAATAGTTGAGAAAGGAAAATCCCTATCTCTACCTTGCAATCTAAGTACGTGAAATCCTACACAAAAAAAAATAAAGTTCAATATACGAGCAGGTCGTTGGTTGGTGCGGTCTTTATTTGGGACTCACACTAATCAACAACATTGAATTCATGTGTGACAATGCTATAGAAGACATTGAAGTATTATCGTACAATCTATAAAAGAAGATTGAACTTTAGGGATGAGGGGAAAAGCAAATTAGTCTATATAATTAAAGCAACTGAGTAATTATTCATGCAACTTGTTTGATTAGGATATAAATGTCGTATGTTCCAAGCAAATGTAATGACTTGCTTTCCAAGAAAATGTGCTTTTCATTTTTGCCGCCAACTCATGTTGAGTCGAGAGTACTAATCGCTAGATATTGATGTGACCACTAGATTTGTAATAAATTTGAACATTCACAATGAATAAGGTATTATCAATATCGAGGACTACATGAACTCATGAACCTGCTTGATACATATTTAAAATTCATTTAAATTTGTTTAAATTCATAAAAAGATTTATGGGTTGCTCTTTGCCAACTTAATTAAAATTCAATTTAAAAAGATTAGATATGAATACACATTTAAATGGGTGCCAGTTCTTCTACCACTGCCATCACTACTCTACACTCTCCCCTACCACTATCGCCACACATAGTTGCTGCCACTTCACCACCTCCACCGTAGCTTCCACTCCATCACCACCACTATTATCACTGCTCTACTACCACCAGTACTGTCGCTGCCACTCAACCTCTACCACTGCCACCACCACCTCCATTGCCATCACCACTAGTTTCCACATTCACCCCAATGTTATTGTCACCACCACAATATTCACCTCCACCCCACCACCACCACTGCCACTCCACTACCACTACCACTACAGCCATTTTCACCACAACCATTACTGTCGCTATCTATTAAAAAAAAATTAATAAAATAAATGAGTTGGTTGGGTTCACTTGTTAAACTCTTATCTAATTCAATTTAGCCTGCTTAAAACAGGTTGGGTTGGGTTATTTTAAATGTATAATCCATTTAACCTATCTAAATCTATTCGTTTGCCACCCTTATTGAGGACTACAAAATTCCTAGTTTTATTTGCAGTTACCTTTTGAGAGATATAAGAGGCAACACCTAAATGTGCGTGGATATGCTTGCTTATGTGTGAAAATGACTTACTTATAACTAATATAACTCAACAAGTATGTAAAGAAAATATTTAGCACATGGAATGAATTATTGGAAAATATTAGCAAGGTTCAAATATTGATGTAATAAAATCTATAATACAACTATTGATGAAGCAATTTTTACTTGAAACAATTGTATACTACTTAACACAATTAAGGATTTGTTCGGAGAACTTTATATGTTGAACAAGGCCTAGTTGGAATTGTTCAGTTTTGCTTTAATATTTTTTGTACCCTCTCGCTTTAATGATATTTGTCATTTGTCATGTAATTTGATTTTCATCAATAAACTTTTTTTGCTTATCAAAAATGTTGAACAAGGCCTTAAAGTTGCTTGAAACTATATCAGGATGATACTTTCTTTTATCATATACAAGATCCAAATTTTATGAAATCATTTAAAGCAACCCATTTTTCTCAGACTTACAAAGGCTTGATGATCTTTTGTCCAAGATTTTGTGTTTGATCTGCACCTATTGTCTTGTACTCGGATTTCTTATCAATAAAACTTCTCTTTTATGCTGATAAAAAAAATAAAAAAAAATAACATGCTATAACACCAATGAATTAGCATGCATCAAACAACATAAACAAAGCCACTTTGTTTTAAACCAAATGGAACAAAAATATCTAATGGCACATTTTAAATATCAAATATCTTATAATTAAGAAAATGCTTATGATTTGACAAGGTATTAATGACGACAAAATGGTCCTATCTAATAAACAAATTATGGGACAAATTAGGAAACAGTGGTTGGATTGGACACTTTGAATGTAACGCCCTACTTAACATTAATACCTAATAAAGTTGTCCATATTGTTAGACTATGTACTTTTGTTATGTTATATGCAGGAGTGAAAATTTTACACCTAATCCGTTAACAAGACTCGAATCGTACGCGTAATTAAAGAGTTAGAATTAATTATTTTTTTATTCGAATATGAATATGACACGATTTGAAAATACGAATATTAAATGAGTCATGTTTGGATTGAACACGCGAAACCCGAAATGGACACGTTTGACCCGCATAAAAATTCGGGTTAACATGTTGACACTGTAAGAACGCAGTGGTCCTCTGTGTAATGTGTGTATTTTAAATGTATAAATAAAATAAACAAGTAAATAATTCAAAAAATAATTATGAAAATTTAAATTCTGAATTTAATGCTTACAGTGCTTTAAAATTGCAGAACTTTAAGTCGAGGTTTGTGTTGGAATTCTTGTGCTTTGAGATTTACTGGTGTCTACTTCCTAGGATGCAATAACTATATCTTGGAAATGTAGCACAACAATTCCAAGCCTGGTGAGCCAAACTAGTGCTGAAACTTTTTCTTTCTAACTGACTCTTCCTAAAACTATTTGCGAGTAATGCAGAACTAGAGGAGAGCGAAGAACAAGAGAAGGAAGAACAAAAATTGGAAAGAAATTGAATAAAAGTTGCTGGAATGGTTGGCTTATTTATAGCCATAATGGTGCCAGTTCGGATGGGCCTTCATAGCTGTTTGGAATGGCCGATATTGAAAAACCTGAGTGAGTCCAACCATGCTTAGTGGTTGTGCTAAGACTGATTTGAGGGTTCTATTACTTGTTCATTTGAAAAAATTCTAATGTGATTTTTCACAACACTGCCATGTATCATGCATGTGATTCCTGTAGATATTGTATTTGGGTAAGAAAATTAAATTAATAGTAGATAAAACACAAGTTTGATATATACTCTAGTTCTTGTAATTTGTTTCTCTATGCCAATTTAATCACCTATGTTCTAATACATCAATTTTCCCTTTGATTTTTCTTAAAATTGTATCAATTTTTAGTTTAATTGATAAGTCTTTTTTAGAAACAAGACTCATACTGCAATTAAGGGGTAAACTCTCTCTAAGTTTGGTGTTCCAGGTTACAGGTTATCTCATTTTTTTCCCTTCATTTTTGCTTCTTGAGTTTGTTAAATATGAGATGTTGTATATAATCTTATTGTTATGATTGATAAATAAACTATATGTAAGTGGGTATAATCAAACTTTGATTCCATGTCTAACTCCACTGTCACTACAAGAAAACTTTGATAAATAATTTCAAGTATTTTATGCATTAATCTCTTGCACTTGATTTTAGAAAAAATGGGACAGTGGTAGTATATATTTGTCAATCTATTGAGTGATAAGTAGTTATTTATTTTGTTTAGACATTTAATTTTGCATAATTTCAGCTTTGATCTTGGTGTTTGGGTCCAGCTCCTATTGTATTTGTTTGAACCATCATTCAACTACATCAAACTCTTTGGTATACAAAATAGTGTTATTCCTTTGGTATATAAAATTAAAGAAGAAATGAATTTTATCTTGAATTTGTTGAATTGAGTTGAGATGCAAAATTATTGGTAAATTGCCACACGATTTAGTCTCTTTCATAAGAATTGTCTATTATCTTGGAAGATTAGTTTATTTCTTGTTAATTGTGGTGACTCAGTACACCATTTGTTCTTACTTATTCATACAATCCTAAGAGAATATGGTGTTGGTTTTGAAGTTTAGCCTCCTCTTAGCTATATGTAATTTACCAAATTTATGTTGGACTTCTCTTTTAGTCCTATATTATAACTCATTTTATGGCTTAAAAAGAGATAGAAAAGGAGGGAGTATAAGAAGTATCAGTGGGGTTGTATTTTAACCAAATGCATATCAGAGAATAAGTATGGTACAGGATACTTGACAACTGTTAAGTTGGTTCAGAGAGCATTCATTTTCACATCATGTTTTTTAGGTCCTAGCTCAAGTCAAGCCACACAAAAGCAGACAAGGGGTCCCACAAATGTGCATGGTCCATGGGGTATTAGTGAAGATGGCGTTTTAAAAGTTTTTTCAAGTCACATCTCTTGCTTCACATTTGGGAAATTAACAAAAAATTAATCAAAACTATTCCATTACAATGCCATGATTTAAAAGCTCTGTTAACTTCTTTCACAACTTGTTTTTTATTACTAGATATGCATATGGTATTATTTGTTTCTTCCCCTTGTTTATTTTGAAGTTTGGCTAGGTTTTTCTTTATTCAGCATGTTACTGCTGAAGGTACAACATCGGTTAAACAAGCGGAAGATACAGCCAGCAATAAGAAGGTGATGTAATCTTGATTGTGTTATTTCAGATCCCATAGTCTTTGTGTAATTTGTCTTCTGAGGAGGTGCATTTCACAAGGCTCATGATTGATCTGCCATTACATTGGACTTGGTTAACAAGTTATATACTCTTTTTTTTTCTTTTCTTTTTTTTTTCTTTTTTTGCTGAAGGAAATTAAATTTGGATTTTAATTAAATGAATGGCAATGTACAAAATTTAGCACTACATTTGACTTTGGGGGTACAAATAATTGTTTGATGTTGTCACGCCCCAAACTCGCCCCTAAAAGTTCGGGCATGACCCATACAGAAACGGACACTTAACCTGCTATACGTAATATATGGGGCCTTGGCGGAAGCACTAAAATTTAACATAATAACAAACTCCATTGAGCTACCTCTAATATTCCAGGATCACATGCATCATATACATTATAATAACCAGTCACAGGCCAAAATTATACTGTGAGCATCAGTCATATAGATATACATATACAGCCCCAGCCCTAAGATTGGGCATATGCAAAAACATTGAAGTCATGTACATTTAACCTTAAATGAGTAATCAAAAAAAAACATGACAATGTCTTAACAAAGCTTCACAAAACTGAGTGATCTCGCTTAGTGCCTGGACTCGTAAAGGTTGACAAAAGGGGACGAACGTCCTGGTTGGTTACCTACAGGAACAGACATACGGAGGGTGAGCCAAGCTCAGTGAATAGTAATACATAAATAAAATACTGCTTAACTTGAAACATTGTATAATAGAAATACACATGGATTCGTAACATCTCAATATTTATTGAACCATAAATTGTGTCTAATATGCTTTGGAAATAAGTGAGGATAGACATACGAACTAAATGCAACTTTTCAAATGTTCCTGAAAATGGGTCTCCGCTCGAGCGGACCATGCAATTTCTAAAATTCTACAATGCCAAGTAAAGTTCCAACCTGGTATTCAAAGCTTCAAACATGTACTTTCGTATACTAATGCAGCATTCACAATGCGAGTCTGAATCTGTTCTTATTCATTATAGACTTAGATCTTATCATGAAACATATTGGCTTGAATATAATGGTTTGGATTAATATCCTTGTATAATGTGGCACAAACCCTTAATCATGGTGGCACGAAGCCCATTAACATAGTGGCGCAAGGCCCTTAGATACTTACCAAGCTTCAAAACATATACTTACTAAGCTTCAAAACACATACTTACTAAGCTTCAGAACATATACCTATCAATCTTTAAACATATGCTTACCAAACTTTAAAACATATACTTATCAATCTTTAAAAATATGTTTACCAAACTTTAAAACATATACTTAAGCATACAATGCAAAGTCCACATGATTTGTCTGAGTCTGTTTCACTTTATAGGCCCTTTCTTGAAACATATCAGCTTGAACATAATGGTTGGCTTAAAGCCCTTGAATGGTGTGGCATAAGCCCTTAAACATTGGCATAAAGCCCTTGGAAGGTGGCATAAAGCCCTTAAACATTGGCATAAAGTCACCCAAGCAACCGGGTTGTGCCATTGGCCCCAAGCACTGGGTTCGGGGTGGTTTACCGTGGGCCGTGTGCCTTGTGGGCCTATCCATGTCACACTTCATTTTGTTTTCTGAAATTTTAAAAATTGTTGGCACACAAAAATGAAATGTAAAACAATAGTCAATCGCTGCTTTCAAACTTTTCATAGCATTCTGTTATTGAAAATACCAAAACAAAAGCAAATAATAGAAACTATATACCAAACAAGGTTTAACGTATAGAAAAAGATAACCTAAAGGTAAAAGAGTTTGGGTTCACTTAAAAAAATAGCACTCTTAATAATAAGTAGGAACATTAAGGATAATGCTTGGGACCCCCTTTTGGGGGTCACCCCCTCACCCCCTTTGTCACGTGGCAGGTGGTGATTGGAGGAGAAGGAAAAAAAAAGAAAAAGAAAAAGAAAAAGAAAAGGTAACCAATGAGAGAGAGAGGGGGTCAAAGGGGGTGGGGGGAAAAGGGGGATGAATCATTGTTGGAACATTAATATGAGTTCACTCTGCCATGCGTTGAATAGGCCGGCCCTGAGCATGGGCCCATTAGGTCCTGGCATAAGGTCTCTTAAAATAGATTCAAAAAATGGTCTCCCTCTTGTTATAATTTAGTATAATATATTATGTATGTTTTAAGTCTAAAAAAATTAAAAAGACTCAAATTAACTTAAAATAAATTGACCTATTCAAAAATTAAAAGACTTATTTAAAAAAATTAGTATTGTTATCCATTGACAATAGACCCAAAAAAGGGTTCCCCTCCTATTATAGTTTAGTGTAATATATTACGTATGCTTTAAGTCCAAAAAAAAAAAATTAAGGAAGACCCAAACTAATTAAAAATAAATTGACTCATTAAAAAATTGAAAGACCCATTTAAAATAATTAGCATTGTTATCCATTGAAAATGATTTTGCAAAAAAACTAGATTATGCAAGTATGGTTGATTTATTTACTTCTAAAAATATAAAAAGAGCGAGAATCAAACGATACTTATTAGTTGTTATAATGTAATGTTAAGTATTTTTTGTGATTTTGACACAAATTTTTTGTTCTTTACCTTCAATTTTTTTTTTTAAATGTGAAGGGTGCCAAAAATTTATCAATTGGTTATCAGCTTGGGTCTCAAAAATCTCAGGACCAGGCCTGGCGTTGAACTAATTAAACAGTTCTAAAGACCAAAAATAAAAATAATTTCTTTTAATAATTAAATGTTATATATGCAAAAGCTCTAGTTAATCTTTGTTCTAGTGAGCGTGAAAACATTGGCAATGTTTCTCGGGTTTTGAATGCTATGTGTTAGTAGTTTGTCTTCTTTTTTTTTCTTCTTTTTTATTTTTATGTTTTTCTACTTATTTTATTATATCTTTTGTTTGTTTAGTTCACTTATGTGGAGAAATTTTTTTTTTTTTTTAATGTTATTTTTGGAGAATATTCCTTAAACATTCTTTTTTTTGAAAAGTATATAATATAACTATAGTTGTACTATAAGTCAATAAAGCATGTTTGCCACATGAAGTAGATCTATAGGTACCAACTAATTTATTCTATGATTTCTTGTTATTCTTCTCCTCATTCGTTTTTTTGAAATCATCAAGGATTGTACTACACCGTTGACATTCCATGCATATATAGGCATTATCAAGCAAGAGGTGAATACTTCTTTCCGTTATTCTACCTTACATCTTAGATTTGTACCAGAGAGAGAGAGAGCGAGAGAGCTATAAGAACTTTTAAAAAAATTGGGTTTGGAAAATAAGAACATGATATGTTCATTTATATTGGTCTTACATGTAATGGTGTAAATTTGGCCTAGTTCGGGCTTCGGAGCCCCCTACTATTGGACCGTGCAAGCTCATACCAAAATTCGGGTAGGATCGGACCAACCCACGAACTAAAAAATTAAACCCAAGCCCAAGTCCTTGCCCAAGGGATACTCAGGTCTAGGGTGGGTTGGCAGACTTGGCTTGGGCCTAGTCTAACTATTTTTTTATTTTTTTCTAATTTTTTCTATTAAAATTTTATTTTTTTCACAAAAAATAACACTGGATCTCAGATGGGCTGAGCCTCGGGTTGGACTTTGAGTGGGCATTGAGGAGGGCCAATGTGTCGGCCTTTGGGTCAATCTGGACTTCGAAACAGACGGCCCAAGCCCAGGCCTAGGGTCTCCAATTGGGCTGGGCTTGGGCCCAGGATAGGCGGGTTTTAGAGAAGCAGCAGACCGATGGGCCAAATTTACACCCCTAATGTTACTTTAAAATGCTTGCTAGATCTTACTCTAAAATGCTTGCTAATAGTCGAGAAAGGAAAATCCCTATCTCTACCTTGCAATCTAAGTACGTGAAATCCTACACAAAAAAAAATAAAGTTCAATATACGAGCAGGTCGTTGGTTGGTGCGGTCTTTATTTGGGACTCACACTAATCAACAACATTGAATTCATGTGTGACAATGCTATAGAAGACATTGAAGTATTATCGTACAATCTATAAAAGAAGATTGAACTTTAGGGATGAGGGGAAAAGCAAATTAGTCTATATAATTAAAGCACATACTTTGGTTCGAACAATTCACAGGGTAATCCCACACTTATTGCGGTAAGGAAGATAAGATTACACGAGTCCATTGCAGAATATGTAAGACAGAAAATCCTCAGCAGGTAGGGTCTATCATTACAATATTTCCCCATCAATAAGTTCCACAGTGTTAATGCCCAAATACAGAACATACAATTCTTAAATACAGGAGTATAATAAATTTCGTTTTCCTAGGCACAGAATTCATACATTCCACAGTATGCATTAATTTCAATCACCATATGTTCTTTGCTATGTTCATATGCAAATCCCATTACTTGATAAGTCCCATATTATAAGTCACTTAGGGATAAGCTGGTAACCCAAACTATCTATCATCGTCACAAAAATCAATTATGTAATTAGATTCATATCATATAATGCATCATGAAATTAAATACCAAAGCCATCCACAAGGTTCAGTCCATTTAACAAGGTATGCATCATTCCAACAGGCATAATACGTTGCGTAAGCATATAGTCACTAACTTCACATTTGTTCTTAGTATTCTCTATTTCCGTAAACATATCAAATTCATAATGTTATATGGACTCAAAACCACACATACGAATTTGGGCAAAGTCAGAATAATGGAAAGAAATACCGTAACGCAAGGAGAACCATAGTCCAAATCCAACAGTTACAATAATATCATAACTTAGCATCATACATTTGTACAATTTCCTGTAAGTACGCCATGAGAGACACTTAATCAGAATATCCTAAGTTTGGATATGAGCAATAAAAACATATAAGGTAACTATCTTTTCAAACGTAGGGAGCCATCCGAAAATAAAACCAGAATCAAATTCAAAATCACGGTCAGTTAATCAGTCATAACTTTAAGGCGTAACGTCTTCTCTTAGAAACATTCTTCTTAAGTTGGCCTCTCCTTTAATCATTTCAATATCCCACATACGTAAGTCTGGTTAAGTCCATTTATAGGGTCATAATTCTAGTAAATATACCATAATCACATCTATTAGGGTTCCATAATATCTAGAAATTCAACAGTATAACGATAAAGTGCTTTAATCATGTAGTGCATATTGTACAAATTTGTATAACATGCAAGAGGAAGTGGATACCCCGTACGTATCGCTGGCCCTTCATCATTATGGATTATCCCCCCCATAACTATTTGTTTCTGTCGAAATGCCCAGTGTCATACAGAATAATTTACATTATGGTCTTCCAATAGGCAATAAAGGATCAAATTGCAATATCTAACCTTTACATATCTTCACAGAAATATATTACAGAGATGATTTCTCAATCATTGATACCCATTGGTAGGGTTTTCGTTCTTGCAGCAAATTATCAGATCCCACTCATTGAATTTAGTTTCACGGTAGTCCTTAACTACCCCTTTATAGGTGTTATATACGCAAGCATATAAGATAGGTGGGGCTCTTCATGTTCTTCGGGAATTTCTTATAAGAAATCCCGATTACAGATTACAGACGTAACGTAAATAAAACAGATTACAAATTTCAGATTTCAGGTTTCAGATTACAGATTACAGAGGGCAGAGTACAGACAGAATTATGGTTACAGATTCCCATAATCAAATTCCAGTTACACACAAACACTACTCCTTCCTTAATTCACGAAATCATATTACTTACATACTCTTTCAAGATCCTTAACTAACTCGTCAATATAACTTATTTATTTAAATCATTAGCAAGAAGCAAGGTCACAATTACTTGATCCTTTTCACAACTTTAGGGGGTCACTACATGCCTGACTTTTTCTTAGAATCGGTCGTACTTAACACAATTTCAATCCTTACACAAAACACATCTTATGAAAATATTCAAACACAATAAATTCTTAAAATCACGAATCTCGACATGGTTATGGAAAGAAAAACATAACTAAGAGTATCATACATATAGCATTTCCTTTGATCTTGGGAATATTCGGTACTTAGAATTTAATCAAGTCACTTAAGCAGATGCTAAAAGCCCATTCATATTATCATTATTCCCATGATAACTCACATTTCATCTAATCATTTGCATATACATTGTCTTACCAACTAGCTCAAATCCTCACCACGTTTCCGCTGCGCAACTTGCTTGATTTAATCCCATCTGCAGGTCTTACCATGTTCTGCAGAGCAATCAATCACAATATATACAAAAAATGTATAACAGACGTGAAGAATAACCATTGCGGTTAGCGTCATTACATATACCATTATCGTTGCTATCAATTCCTTTCATATGCACTAAGGATGTCATGCATGATGCCTAAGTCTTTTCTAGACATCCTAAAGCTCAATGGATCCGTGTGTGAGATAGCAACTCGTGCTCTGATAAGTCGAGGTTTGTGTTGGAATTCTTGTGCTTTGAGATTTACTGGGTGTCTACTTCCTAGGATGCAATAACTATATCTTGGAAATGTAGCACAACAATTCCAAGCCTGGTGAGCCAAACTAGTGCTGAAACTTTTTCTTTCTAACTGACTCTTCCTAAAACTATTTGCGAGTAATGCAAAACTAGAGGAGAGCGAAGAACAAGAGAAGGAAGAACAAAAATTGGAAAGAAATTGAATAAAAGTTGCTGGAATGGTTGGCTTATTTATAGCCATAATGGTGCCAGTTCGGATGGGCCTTCATAGCTGTTTGGAATGGCCGGAAAGGTATGACAGGAAAAGCAACTGGTCAGAAGGGAGGCGACTGAAAAATTCAAATTTGAAAATTCAAATTTGAATTTTGGCGCAAAACCAGAAAGAAAATGAATATGAAAATCAAATTTTCTCACAAGAAATTTTGAAAAAATTCAAACAAATTTTGTCCAAAAAATATAGTATGGACCGACTTGACCCACAACCTGTATCTGAGCCTAGCCCAGCTGGACAACAGCAGCAGTGCGCACGCGTATGTGGTGAATTTGGGTCAAACCCACTTTGTCTATAACTCCACTCCTTGCAAAACTTGGGGTGGCCCATCCCAAGTGTGTCCACTTAGAGCTTACATACTCATAACAAACCTGAAGCCTTTCCTATGTGTGACAAACACATTTCAAAAATGTGTAGGAAGCCCACTTCCATTTTCACAAAGCTCAAATGTGCACTGAATTCTCATTCATCCGAAAATGGTTTTGAACAACCGAATATACGATGTTATTCACTACACAACACTAAACATGAACCCACTTGGACCTATCAAAATTAACGCTTGGGTCCCACCTTATTAATGCTCAAAGATAGCAAAAAATAATGTTTATAAAATTATTTTCCAGTAATCTCCCACATGAACGGAATTCATGATAAACGAACATGCAACAAATGTAGACAAAGAAAGAGTACACTAAGAAGATACACCACATCGAGATAGGTAGCTTTTGGCTTTGAACCACCTCTAGTGAAATCCTATCGAACTTACTGGCTAACCAGTAGACGTGATGTCTTGAACTGTTTAGCTATTTGTGTAAGCCATGGCAATAGACTACACATAATGTATCCCCAAACACAGTTTGGTTCTCATGGTTGCATTCATTTTGGTCCTGAACAACGTCTAGTAATTCATGAGTGCTCTAGAGAACAACCTTCTCAGTTCTCATAGAATTGACCCAGTTCATACTTATATAGGTGATTTCTTATTAACAGTATCCTACTATACTCCACTTGGATGTCCAAGGTATAATAATCATTAAAAGCAAAGTTTATCCTACCCACGTTGCAGGTATACTCTTCTTATCATAAAAATGGGTATGAGTAAATCTCCTTAGTGGTACATGAAGTTATCCATAATTCGATTGTCCCTTTGAACCTAGATTTTGGGATCCCCTATCAACTAGGTTCGGTTGCCATTATGCGACTTTTAAGTAATAAGCTTTAATCCCATTCGCATTGATAAATGGTACACTTGCTCTCTTGCTAGTCCTTTGGTTAACAGATCCATAATGTTCTCTCTTGACCTTATATATTCTATGGAAATTTTTTCATATGAGAGCAAATGCCGAACGGTATTATGTCTTCGACTGATGTGTCGAGATTTACCGTTATACATATGACTTTGTGCCCATCATATTGCTGCTTCACTGTCACAGTAAAGCTGGCATAGGTTTAAGCCACAGTGGAATGTCTTCTAAGAAATTACAAAGTCACTCTACTTCTTCTCATGTTTTATCTAACGCAATAAACTCAGATTCCATTATAGACCTTGCTATACATGTTTTCTTGGAGGATTTCCAAGAGACTACAGCACCTCCCATGATAAAGACATATCCACTTTTGGATTTTGAGTCTTTGGTATCTAATATTCAATTAGCGTCGATGTACCCCTCTAGTATTGCTAAATATCTGGTATAATGTAAGCCATAATTTCGGCTATACCTTAAATACCTAAGTACCTTAATTATTGCTTTACAGTGATCTGTCCCTGGATTTCTTATGTACCTATTCGACTTGCTCACAACATAGGCTATATCTGGCCTAATGCAATTCATTAAGTACATCAAGTTTCTAATTATCCGAGAGTACTTTAATTGTGATATGCCTACACCTGTATTCCTTGACGTATGAACACTAATGTCAACAAGTGTTTTTACACGACTTTGTCATGTTTCCCAAATTTCTCCAGAATCTTCTTAACATAATAAGATTGAGATAAAGCATATCCTTTAGATGTTCTTGTGATTTTCATCCCTAGAAGTACATCTGCTACTCTCAAATCTTTCATGTCAAGTCTCTTATTTAACATTTTCTTCGTGGATTTAATCATGTCATTATTACTTCCAATAATAAGCATGTCATCCACATAAAGACAAATTATGACATAGCCTCTGTCTAGTTTTTTACATAAACACACTTGTCACATTCGTTTATCCTAAAACCATTTGAAATCATAGCATGATCAAACTTTTCATACCATTATTTCGGAGTTTGTTTTAATCTATAAAGGGATTTGACAAGTTTACTATTAATCATATGGTTTAATTTTGATGATGCCTAAAATATTATTTGAAAAATTGTGATTTTTTAATATACATATTTTATATTATTTAATACAAAATATTATCTGTTTAAAATATATGATGTATGATGTATTTGTGTTAAATACTTTTTAAATAGAAGTTACTATACTATATCTGATTTTATGAAAATATTTTGAAAAATTTTACTATTCACATTTTGAAAAATTCGGCTGATCACTATTCATCTTTTGACAAATTAGATATTGATTGGTTATATTATTTTGACAATTTTGATATTAATTGGTTGTATTATTTTGACAAATTTGATATTGATTGCTTGTATTCTTTTGATAAATGTGATATTGGTGGGTTGTCATCTTTTGACAAATTTGATGGGTTGTCTTTTTTTGACAAATTTGATATATACCCACATGGGGTGATAAGTTATTTTTATTATTGTGCATTTAAAATCTCTACAACATATACAAAAATTATAAAAGGTGTATATATTTTCATATCTATTATAAATATTTTTCAAAAATGATTTTACTATGCATTCAAATATTTTAATAAAAAATTTACTATTCATTTAAATTTATTATAGTGCATTCTTTGTTTCTCTTCCTATTCATCAAAAGTGGTTTTGGCTATTAATTATAACCCTCAGCCTAGATATTTTGAAAAGGAGATTGGTGTCCATGCTTTTCTCCACTGGTGTGTCTCCAACGGTTGCATGTCTGAAAAGTTAGTTAAAAAGAGAAGCGTGTGTGACTTGATGCAACGTGTTAGAGGAGTGTAAGCTATGTGTAAGAGAAGCGTCTCTCCTCACCCAACGGGTAGTATTTTTAGGTATAAATAGAAGTATCTTGTGTGGAGAAAAATCAAGAATTTGAAGAGAATAAAATTATGTATGCTCCAAAATTGTGATTGTATTTTTCACTCTACTATTTCCCTTTCAAATCTAAGTGTTGTTTTTGTTCTTAAACTTTCATATCTACTCTTTGTAAGAGAATTATTGTAAAAAATGGTTGAAATACCTCTTATCTTTGTTGATTATTCTGTGAGAGAAATTTTATAAAGGTGAGGCATTTATTGTTGAGTGAGGCTCAATAGATAAGAGTAAGACTTGTGTAAAATCCATAAGCTTGGTGAAATTTTGGTGGTGTATTGATTTATTTTGATATTAAAGAAATTCTCAAAGAAGTTCCTTGGTGAGTAGATGTAGGTTCGGCGTGTCGAACCACTATAAATATCAGTGTTTGATTTTCTCTCCTTATCTCTTACTTTTATATTGATAATTATTGTTCTAATTCTTATTTTTAAAAATTTGAATATTGTGTTTATTATTTTTAATATTGTAAAATTATTTTTAATAACCCAATTCACCCCCTCTCTTGGGTTGCCTACCTGTGATAACAATTAGTAGTAGAGTAGGGACTCTAGTTTTTGTGACTTAACTGTCTTAGAGTAGATTATGCCAACTCCTAGCTATTCTTTACCTAAGGGATAAGCATCCAATCGACCACCATTGTTTAGTGGTACCAACTTTGGCTATTGGAAAATTAGGATGATCATACACATATAATCTAAAGATTATGAGTGCTGAAAAATTATTTGTAATGATCCAAAAATTCCTATTAAAATCGTAGATGGCCACCAAAAGATTATGAGTGGACTAAATCTGATACGAGAATCACTCAGGTCAACGTTAAAGCCACAAATATGTTGTACTGTGCCTTAGATGCCAACGAGTTCAATAGAATTTCTACACGTAAGACTGCAAAATAAATTTGGAATAAACTCATAGTGACTCATAAAGGAACAGCCCAGGTTAAAGAGTCTAAATTTTGCTTGCTAGTCCATAATTTTGAGCTTTTTAAAATGAAACGTGATGAAACCATTACTCAAATGTTTATGCATTTTACTGACATTATAAATAGTTTAGCATCTATTGGTAAAATATATACTAATGCAGAAATTATTAGAAAAGTGCTCAAGTCATTACCTAAGAGTTGGGAGACAAAAGTCATTGTCATCACAGAAGCCAATGACTTATCAAAACTAAGTCTGGACGAACTAATGGGATCTCTTGTTACATATGAGCTCATTATGAAAGAAAGGGATGAAGAAGAAGACAACAAGAGAAGAAAAAAAAGGGGGGGGGGGAATAGCTTTCAAAACTATTGCTACTCGTGAAGAGGAGGATGAAGAAAATTCAGAATTTGATGATGTAGAAATGACCTTCTTAACAAAAAGGTTCCAGAAATTTATCAAAAAGAATCAAGCAAGAAGAAGATTTTTCAAAATAGATTTTAACAAAGGAGAATATAGTAGAAAAGATTTTACAAAAAGAGAAAATAATAAGAAAATTGAAATCACTTGTTATGAGTGTAACAAGCCCGGTCACATCAAGGCCAATTGTACGGAAATTAAGAAACAATACAAGAAAGACAAAAGAAGAGCCATGATTGCTGCATGGGGAGATAGTGACGAAAGTGATTCAGAAAATGACGACAACGATAATGAAGTTGCTAACCTATGCCTAATGGCATTTGGAGAAGATGATGAGATAAATAATGAGTCTTGTTCTTTTGATGAAATACAATCTGCATTTGAAGAATTGTATGATGAATTTTGAAAACTTGGCATTAAAAATATTGCACTTAAAAAATTACTTTCAAATTCAACAAAAGAAAATGAATCTTTATCTAATAAAATTAAAAAGTTACAAAAAAGATTTTTTAACGATAAAAGAAGAAAATGAAATTTTGAAATCAAAAGAATCTCCTATTTTAAAAAAGGAACTAAATGATTTAAAAATTGAAAATGATTCTTTAAAAAAAAAAATTTACTTTGAATGAAAATATAGAAGATTTGAAAAATACTCTTTCAAAATTTACTCATGGAAGAGACACTTTGGATAAAATTCTTAAAAGTCAAAATTGTACTTTTAGAAGAGTCAGAATTGGGTATAAACTTTTTTCAAAACGAAAAACTTTAAAAAATGATTTTATTTATGTATCTTCTAGACACTCACATCTTACGTGTCATTTTGTGGTAAAAAAAGGTCATATTTCACCATCATGTCCTATCAAAAGAAATCATTTTGCTAAAATAAAAGGATGTGGGTTCCTAAAGATATTTCAACTCTGTCAAACTCTAACTTTTACAGGCCCAAGAAAATACAGGTATCAATAGAAAAATCAAATTTTTATAGGTATGTTTCAAGACAAAATGCAGTAACGATAGATGGTATCTCGACAGTGCATGCTCGAGGCACATGACCAAAAATAAAGTTATGTTTACCACACTTCAATCAAAGGATGGCAGATATATAACCTAAAACGACAATAATAAAGGAAAAATCATTGGTGTATGTAGCATTGGTAAAAATCATTCTCCTATTATAGAAAATGTTTTACTTCTTGAAGGTTTAAAACATAACTTGCTTAGCATTAGTCAATTATGTAATAAAAGTGTTAGAGTTATTTTTGAGAAAACACACTGCACAATTGAGAACACCAAAGATAATAAAACGTTGTTTGTAGGACATAGATATGAGAATGTATATGTGTTGATTTGCATAACTTGTCTTCTCATTTTGATATTAAATGTTTATCTACAATAAATGAAACTGGTTGGTTATGGCATAGAAGATTAGGACATGCTTATTTATATTTAATTTCAAAACTTTCAAAAACTGAGTTAGTCATTGGTTTACCTAAAATTAGTTTTGAAAAAGACAAACTTTGTGATGCATGCCAACTTGGAAAATAAACTAGAGTTTCTTTTAAATCTAAAAATGTTGTTTTAACTGCTAGACCGCTTCAACTTTTGCATATTGATTTATTCGGACCATCTAGAACATTAAGTTTAGGAGGAAAATCATATGCTCTTGTTTGTGTTTATGATTATACTAGATATACATGAGTATTATTTTTAGCACACAAAAATGAAGTTTTTCCTAATTTCTCAAAAATATGTAAAAGAATTCAAAATGAAAAAAGTCTTAATATTTGTAGTGTTAGAAGTGATCAAGGTAGAGAGTTTGATAATTGATGATTTTATTGTATTTTGTGATGACCTAAGAATGTATCATAATTTCTTAGCCCCTAGGACTCTTCAACAAAATGGTGTAGTTGAAAGAAAAAATAGAACTCTTGAAGAAATGGTTCATACTATGCTTTGTGAGAATAATTTGCCTAGATATTTTTGTGCTAAAACTGTTAACACTAGATGCTATGTCGTAAATCGTGTCATGATTAGACCTACTCTTAAGAAAACCCCTTATGAACTTTGAAAATGTAGAAAACCTAATATTAGCCACTTGCGTGCTTTTGGTTGTAAATGCTTTGTATTAAATAACGATAAAGATAACTTAGGAAATTTTGATGCTAAATCGGATGAAGCTGTATTTCTTAATTATTCAAATTCTAATAAAGCTTATAGAGTATTCAATAAAAGAACTTTACTTGTTAAAGAATCTCTACACATTGCCTTTGACGAATCTATCAATATTGTTTCTAAGAATCTTGTAAGTGATGATACTACAGAAACACATCTAAGAAGAAATCACAATGAAAAATATTCAAGAAGAATATGCTCGTCCAGAAAATGAATCAAATCTACCAATGGAATGGAAGTATGCTCATGGCCACCCTAAAGACCTTATCATAGGTGATGTAGTGGAAGGTATAAAAACTCGTTCCTCTATTAGAAATGTTTGTGGTAACCTAGCATTTGTTTCACAAATTGAACCAAGTCGTTTTTAGAAGCTGAAAAAGATGAAAATTGGATTTTAGCTATACAAGAAGAATTAAATCAATTTGAAAGAAATGAAATTTGTTTTTGACCCCTCGGCCTAAGGATCATCCAGTTATTGGTACAAAATGGGTTTTTCAAAATAAAATGGATGAATGCGGAGTTGTTACTAGAAATAAAGCTAGATTGGTAGCCCAAGGTTATAATCAAGAAGAAGACATTAATTTTGATGAAACTTTTGCACCGGTTGCTAGACTTGAAGCTATTAGAATGTTAATTGTTTTTGCATGTTTTAAAGATTTTAAGTTGTATCAAATGGATATTAAAAATGCTTTCTTAAATGGGTATATTTCAAAAGAAGTTTATGTTGAACAACCTCTCGGTTTTGAAAATCATAAATACCCAGATCATGTTTTCAAACTTTCAAAAGCTTTATATGGTTTAAAACAAGCTCCTAGAGCGTGGTATGAAAGATTAAGTAATTTTCTGGTTGACAAAGGTTTTTCTAGAGAAAAAATTGATACAACACTTTTTATAAAAACCAAAAAAGAGGATATGCTAATTATTCAAAATTATATTGATGATATTAGTTTTGGTGCTACTAATGAAATTTCGTGCAAAGAATTTGCTAAGGATATGCAGGGTGAATTCGAAATGAGTATGATGTGGGAGTTAAATTACTTCCTCCAATTGCAAATTAAACAAACCAAGGATGGGATCCATTTAAATCAAACGAAATATATCAAGGATCTACTCAAAAGATTTAAAATGGAATCATCAAAGCCTGCAGTGTAGCGATCCCAATTTTGACCCGTCTCTTTGTGGTGTTCCAGGCTCAGGTTGGTATGGTTTTGAACGGTGTTACGTATCTTAGTTCCCTGTATTCCCCTTATTTTGGTTATTGGGTTGTAGCGGTGTGTTTGAAACAGGTAATGTCTCATGTTTGTATCGGGTTGTAGCGTATCTTTCATGTTTTGCCATTTTGTTGACTATGTCGGGGATCAAGCTACACAGTCAGCTTGCGGGGGTCCAGGGGGCAGTGCCCCTTGGAGGGCGGGGACGAGGGGCAGCGCCTTCGAAGAAAAAATGCAAAATGCATTCGAAGTTGCTTGTCCGCTCGAGCGGCCGTTTATGCGCTCGAGCGGAGAATGTTTGGTTTCAAAAGTTTGACCTGTCTGCAAAAGTACGGGGAAGGTGTATTTGACGCTCGAGTGGGGTTTTCCACGCTCGAGTGGACCATTTTATATCAGTTCGTGAATATGATAATTCATATCACTTTTGTATATCTCTCTCTCTCTAAAAACATTTCCTCTCCCTTCTCTCTACATTTCCCAACGCCAGATTAGATCAAAATCTTGATTTCTCAATATCCATTAGAGTTCTGCCATAGGTTCTTCATCAAAGTTGGTTAACTTCTCGAGGGTTTCGTTGTGTGCGGTGAAGATCGAGTTTCGACACCGTTGATTTTAGGGGTTTCATCTCATTTCTTCTTCAGAACTTGAGGTAAGGATTTTCTTAGAGTTATATATATATATGCAAGATCTAGATGATTTTCGAAATCATCTTTTGATAGCTTTGAATATTGATTGTTGATTTAAGAAGTTGAGCGATTTTGAAAGTAGGTTTGTCTCTTGTTCCTTTAAAATGATCTTATGGGTTTTGATCTTCGTTGATTGAAGAAAAGATGATTTTGAAAAGTTTTCTTTCAAAAGATTTGAGTTGTATAGTTTTGGTGAGAAAACCTAAAATTTGGGGGGTTTTTTTTTTTAAAGAGACTGAAAATCCATGAATGATATTGTTATATTTATTTTGTGTGTCAAAATAAATGGATGTTTGGAAAATTTTTTATTTATATTTATATAAATTATGAATTTTAGGGAATATGAGAATTGTTGTTCATTTTGAAAATTATTGTTCAAAACATTAACATAGTCTTGAAATGACTAATTGTTGAGGATACTTGAGAAGAAAGAATTGTGTTATTTCTTGGATGATGAATTGGAATAAAAGTATTTATATTCATCTTGTGTTATTGGTAAGTGTGGCCATTCAGGAATGGGATATGCTAGATGTTATTGGCAAGTTTGATTTGCACTTGGGTGAGTCCGGAGAGAGTGCTACCTTGTTTACTTTGAATGCTCAACCTACCTTGGTTAGTAAGGTCATAGAGGTACAACGAGGAGACCGTGATGTGGAATCAATCCGTGTTAAGATTTCCAATGGGAAAGAAGAGAAAGGTTTGAACATTCACTCGGATCTGACTGTACGTTACCTAGACCGTTTGTTTGTACCAGAATCTTGTAGAGAGGAAGTGCTTCGGGAGTTTCATCACTCACGCCTTGCGATACACACGCGAGGCACTAAAATGTATCATGATCTTAGTCATCAATTTTGGTGGAGGGGTATGAAACGGGATGTTGCTTTATTTGTATCGAAGTACCTTACTTGTCAACAAGTGAAGACCGAACACCAAAGACCAGCGGGTTTGTTACAACCCTTACCAATAGCTGAGTGGAAATGGGAGCGTGTTACCTTGGATTTTGTAGTTGGGCTTCCTAGAACACAACGAGGCAATGACGTCGTTTGGGTAATTGTTGATAGGTTGACTAAGTCTACCCATTTCATTTCGATGTGCACCAGCGACTCAGTTGAACGCTTGGCAAAGTTTTACATTAGAGAGATAGTTCAACTTCATGAAGTCCCTGTGACTATTGTGTCGGATAGGGATCCTCGTTTTACTGCCCGGTTATGGCAAAGCCTTCAAGAGGCGTTGAGAACTAAGTTGACTCTTAGCACCGCTTATCATCCTCAAATCGATGGACAGTCGGAACGTACCATTCAGATTTTGGAGGACATGCTTAGAGCTTGTGTCCTTGATTTTAAGGGGCCTTGGGAAAGGCACTTACCATTGATTGAGTTTGCTTACAACAATAGTTACCAAGCTAGTATTGGGATGGCACCATTTGAGGCTTTGTATGGCTGACCTTGTAGATCACCGGTTTGTTGGGCCGAAGTGGGTGATGCACCGTTACTGGGTCCGAAAATTGTTAGAGAGACAACCGAGAAAGTTGTTCTCATTCGGAAGAGGGTAGCTACGGCCCAAAGCCAACAAAAGAGTTATGCCGATAAGAGGAGACGACCTTTATCTTTTGAAGTTGGTGACGATGTGTTTCTAAAAATCTCACCAAGGCGGGGTTTGATGAGATTTGGTAAGAGTGGCAATTTATCTCCAAGGTTCATTGGGCCTTTTGAGATCTTAGAGCGAATTGGGGAAGTGGCATACCAGTTAGCTTTACCGCCACAACTTTCAAGAGTTCACAACGTATTTCATGTAGCTATGCTTAGGAAGTATGAACCCGGCCCTTCTCATGTGCTTGATTGGGTTGACTTAGAGGTAGATGAGGATGCCTCTTATGAAAAATGACCAGTTCAAATATTAGATACCCGGAAGCAAGTGCTACGGGGCAAAACTGTACCGTTGGTAAAGGTGTTGTGGAGACACCATGGGGTTGAAGAAGCGACGTGGGAACGGGAGGTGGAAGTCCGCTCCAAATATACGGATTTGTTTGAAAATGCTTAAGTTGCTTTTCCTTGTAATATTCCCTAGTGTTGAGGGAAATGTATTAAAAGTTGTTAACCACATGTTGATATGTGTGTTGTTGTTTAAGTATAAGCTTGTTGAGAGTTGCCATTACTTTTTGGGAAATTTCATGTTTATGCGTATTTGAGAGGTTGTTGTTAATGAGATAACTATGGTGGAAATGGTGGAATTTAGTTAAGAGTTAGTATTGTGATTGAAAATGAAATAACGTGATTTTGATCGCTAGAAACCCCTTTGTTTGGGTAGTTTAATTTGAAATTTCGGGAACGAAATTCTTTAAGGGGAGAAGGTTGTAGCGATCTCGTTTTTGACCCGTCTCTTTGTGGTGTTCTGGGTTCGGGTTGGTATGGTTTTGAACGGTGTTACGTATCTTAGTTTCCTGTATTCCCCTTATTTTGGTTATCGGGTTGTAGCGGTGTGTTTGGAACAGGTAATGTCTCATGTTTGTATCGGGTTGCAACGTATCTTTCATGTTTTGCCACTTCGTTGACTATGACGGGGATCGAGCTACCCGGTCAGCTCACGGGGGTCCAGGGGGCAATGCCCAGGCAAGAACGAAGGGCAGCACCCTCGAAGAAAAAATGCAAAATGCATTCGAAGTTGTTTGTCCGCTCGAGCAACCGTTTATGCACTCGAGCGGAGAATGTTTAGTTTCAGAAGTTTGACATGTCTGCAAAAGTACTGGGAAGGTGTATTTGAAGCTCGAGCGGGGCTTTCCATGCTCGAGCGGACCATGTTATATCAGTTTGTGAATCTGATATGTCAGATCACTTTTGTATATCTCTCTCTCTCTAAAAACATTGCCTCTCCCTTCTCTCTACATTTCCTTACGCCAAATTGGATCAAAATTTTGATTTCTCAATATCCATTAGAGTTCTGCCATAGGTTCTTCATCAAAGTTGATTAACTTCTTGAGGGCTTCGTTGTGTGCGGTGAAGATCGAGTTTCAACACCATTGATTTTGGGGGTTTCATCTTATTTCTTCTTCAGAACTTGAGGTAAGGATTTTCTTAGAGTTATATATATATATATTTTTGCAAGATCTAGATGGTTTTCGAAATCATCTTTTGATAGCTTTGAAAATTGATTGTTGATTCAAGAAGTTGAGCGATTTTGAAAGTGGGTTTGTCTCTTGTTCCTTTAAAATGATCTTATGGGTTTTGATCTTCGTTGATTGAAGAAAAGATGATTTTGAAAAGTTTTCTTTCAAAAGATTTGAGTTGTATAGTTTTGGTGAGAAAACCTAAAATTTGGGGTTTTTTTTTTTTTTAAAGAGACTGAAAATCCATGAATGGTATTGCTATATTTATTTTGTGTGTCAACATAAATGGATGTTTGGAAAATTTCTTATTTATATTTATATAAATTATGAATTTCAGGGAATATGAGAATTGTTGTTCATTTTGGAAATTATTGTTCAAAACATTAACATATTCTTGAAATGACTAATTGTTGAGGATACTTGAGAAGAAAGAATTGTGTTATTTCTTGGATGATGAATTGGAATAAAAGTATTTATATTCATCTTTTGTTATTGGTATATCAATTCATTTAATTACATTAAACTTTGAAAGTTGATTTGAAAACTTGCATTGAGAAAAGAATGTTGAGAAACAAGTTTTCATGGAATGGTTTTGGGGTAAATACGTTGGTAAAGTCTTGATAGGTGGTGTAGATGATATTGAATAAGTTGGCCTGAGAGTCCGGGGTAAAAGACCGAAAACCCGCACGGATAGGTATCGAGCCTTCCGGTTAATACCGGTAAAAATAACAAATTAGTAGTACTTGTATAGTCTACTTGCAGACACCGACCTAGGGATTACCAAAGTCGTATTTACCGCTCTTGAAATGAATTGGTAAGTTTTGAAGAATTGAAATTGCATGACATCATTGAGCATGATGGTTTTCAAAGATGAAGATGTGATTTTCTTTCAAAATGGCATAACATGGCATGTGCATTTCACCTCTTGAGAGGTGTATAAAATGTATATACTTTGTTAAGGATTTTCTACTGGGCATTATGCTCACCCTACGGGATTTTTGTTAGAAAAATATGTGGTGATGCCGCCTAACTAAAGGCGAGGAAATGTGTGTTGAGAGTACGAAACTCTCATTTTGCTGTGACTCTGTGTGTAAGCCAAGGGCCGTATGTGTGTGGGTTTGAATAACCGTTTTGTGTAACTAGGCTTAAGACTTGGAAATGTATAAACCCTTGGGCGTATTTATTTGTTTATTTATTTGTTGTTGGATTAATGTATTGTTGCATGAAGAATTAATGTATCATGTAATGTAAGTTTGGAGATTCATATTCGATTTTCCTTGAAAGAGCCATGATTGTTGTATTATCATTTGGGCTAGAAATTTGGGGCGTTACATGCAGCAACTCCAACAAGCACATCAATAAAAATCGAAAAAGATGATAAAGGTAAAACAGTAGATGAAAAGAAATATTGAGGTATAATATGTTCCTTACTCTATCTTACTGCAAGTAGACCCGACATAATGTTTAATGTTTGTATGTGTGCATGTTTTCAATCTACACCTAAAGTGTCACACATCACACCATTCATACGTATTTTCAGATATCTTGTTGGTACTCCAAATTTGGGTTTATGGTATCCTATAGGAATTACTTTTGAACTTTTTGGTTACTCAGATGCCAACTTTGTGGGATGTAGACTTGACAGAAAAAGTACTAGTGGCACTTGTCATTTTCATGGACACTCTCTCTCACTTCTTGGTTTTGCAAAAAACAAAACTCAGTGGCTCTATCAACTGCTGAAGCAGAATATATTGCCACCGCTGGTTGTTGTGCACAATTGTTTTGAATGGAGTAACAACTTCAAGATTTTGGACTTCACTATGATCATATTCTTATAAAATGTGACAACACAAGTGCCATTAACCTTTCAAAAAGTCCTATTCAACACTCATGCAATAAACACATTGAAATAAGGCATCATTTTCTAAGAGATCATGTACTCAAATGTGACATTGAACTCGAATTTGTGCCTACATATAATCAATTAGCTAACATATTTACCAAACCTCTTAATGAAAAACAATTTTGTTATATTAGAACTGAACTTGGTATGATGAGTACTCCTATATAATATTTATATTAAAAATAAATAAAATTTGATTTTTTTTATATACTCTCTATCTCACCCACTCTATCTCTCACTTTACGTTTTTTTCTTTCTCTCTCTCTATCTGATTCTCTCTTTCCATCTCACTCTCTGGTTCTCACTCTCTCTCTCTCTCTTGCTCTTCCTCACCACCATCATCCGACACCAACTCCGTCACCAACATCATCCGGAACATCATCCACCAACTCCATTATCACCATCATCCATCTAAATCTATCATCGATCTACCAAAATCCATCACAAATCTACACAAATCCGTCTTCGATCTACACAAAACCGTCTCTGATCTACCCAAAATACATCCCCAATCTTCTCCATCATTTCCAATCATCACCATCATCGTCGATATACATTGTCAAACTACACCGTCATCGCCGATCAAAATATTAAAATTGTTTTTTCAATTTGTAATATTTCTTGTATGGTTATATGTGCTAAAAATTCTTCTTTATGTCATAACAATTATTTCTATCTAGTATGCAAAAATTGGTTCCATTTGTATGTTTTCTTTTCATGCCAGTGCAGTTGGTGTAGTTGTATATGGTTGAATCTTAATGGCCCTCGGTATTATCAATTGGCAATCTATTATGTGATTTTTGTGCATTAATTCAAGGGGAGTTTTTATAGTATGTTATTTTATGCATTATATTTTTAATTTTTTATTTTGATGATGTCAAAGGGAGAGAAGAAATCTGATCCATATATAAATTTGTTTTTGACAAAAATTTGTTAGTAAAGGGAAGAAAAATATTATGATTGCTGTATTTATTCTTTTGCAATTTTGTGTCAAATTCATATATATATATATATATTGCCATCATCAAAAAGTAAGGAGATTGTTAATCATATGGTTAAATTTTGATAAAATATTTTTGAAAAATTGTGGTTTTTTAATATACATATTTTATATGATCTGACACAAAATATTATTTGTTTAAAATATATGATGTATGATGCATTTGCGTTAAATATTTTTTAAATAGAAGTTACTAGGCTATATCTAATTTTACGAAAATATTTTGTAAAATTTTACTATTTACGTTTTGAAAAATCCGGCTGATCACTATTCATCTTTTGGCAAATTTCATATTGATTGGCTGTATTATTTTGACAAATTTAATGTTGATTGGTTGTATTTTTTTGACAAATATAATATCGGTGGGTTGTCATCTTTTGACAAATTTGATGGATTGTCTTCTTTTGACAAAATTGATATATACCCACTGGAGGTGGTAGGTTATTTTTATTGTAGTGTATTTAAAAGCTCTACTACATATACAAAAATTATAAAATAGGTATATATTTTAATATCTGATATAAATATTATTTAAAAGAGATTTTACTATGCATACAAATATTTTAATAGAAATTTTATTATTCATTTAAATATTTTATTAGAAAAAGCACTGTGCATTCTTTGTTGTTTACGAAGAATTATTTTGAAACTTTACTCTTCCTATTCATTAGAAGTGATTTTGGCTATTAATTATAGAAAAATGCTTGGGAGCACTAATTAGTGCTCCCACTAATTAGGTGGCAGTGGGTCCTGTCATTAATGATGTGATGTTTTGGTCTTGGAGTTTTTTTTTTTTTTTTTTTTACTTTTTTAATGCATTAGTGCTATTAGTGGTGGTATTTTTAGTGGGATGAATCATTGTTGTTAATTATAACCCTCAGCCTACACATTTTGAAAATGAGCTTAGTGTCCGTGCTTTTCTCCACTGGTGTGTCTCCAACGGCTACATGTCTGAAAAGTTAGTCAAAAGAGAAGCGTGTTAGAGGAGCATAAGCAGCGTGTAAGGGAGTGTCTCTCCTCACCCAACAGGTAGTATTTTTGGGTATAAATAGAAGTGTTTTGTGTGGAGAAAAAAAAGAATTTGAAGAGAAAAAAATTTAGTGCACTCCAAAATTGTGATTGTATTTTTCACACTGTTCTTTCATTTTCAGATCTAAGTGTTATTTTTGTTCTTACACTTTCATATCTACTCTTTGTGAGAGAATTATTATAAAAAATGTTTGAAATACCTCTTATCTTTATTGATTATTCTGTGAGAGAAATTTTGTAAGGGTAAGGCATTTATTGTTGAATGAGGCTCAACAGACAAGAGTAAGACCTATGTAAAATCCACAAGCTTGGTGAAGTTTTGGTGTTGTATTGATTCATTTTAATAGTGAAGAAATTCTTAAGGAGCTTCTTTGGGGAGTGGATGTAGGTCTGGCTTGTCGAACCACTATAAATCTCAGTATTTTTTTTTTTTTTTTTTACTTTTTTAATGCATTAGTGCTATTAGTGGTGGTATTTTTAGTGGGATGAATCATTGTTGTTAATTATAACCCTCAGCCTACACATTTTGAAAATGAGATTGGTGTCCGTGCTTTTCTCCACTAGTGTGTCTCCAACGGCTACATGTTTGAAAAGTTAGTCAAAAAGAGAAGCGTGTTAGAGGAGCATAAGCGGCGTGTAAGAGGAGTGTCTCTCCTCACCCAACAGGTAGTATTTTTTGATATAAATAGAAATGTTTTGTGTGGAGAAAAGAAGAACTTGAAGAGAAAAAAATTTGGTGTGCTCCAAAATTGTGATTGTATTTTTCACGCTGCTCTTTCATTTTCAAATCTAAGGGTTGTTTTTGTTCTTACACTTTCATATCTACTCTTTGTGAGAGAATTATTGTAAAAGATGTTTGAAATACCTCTTATCTTTATTGATTATTCTGTGAGAGAAATTTTGTAAGGGTAAGGCATTTATTGTTGAATGAGGCTCAACAGACAAGAGTAAGACCTATGTAAAATCCACAAGCTTGGTGAAGTTTTGGTGTTGTATTGATTCATTTTAATAGTGAAGAAATTCTTAAGGAGCTTCTTTGGGGAGTGGATGTAGGTCTGGCTTGTCGAACCACTATAAATCTCAGTATTTGATTTTCTCTCCTTATCTCTCTTACTTTTATATTGATAATTATTGTTCTATTTCTTATTTGTTAAAATTTGAATATTGTATTTATTATTTTTGATAATTTAAAATTATTTTTAATAACCCAATTCACCCTCCCTCTTAGGTTACCTACCTGGGATAACATTTACTAACCTTTTTCTCTTGGCATGGAACTTTAAACCTTTATGGTTGTTCCATATGGATTTCCTATTCTAACTCACCATTCAAAAAGGTTGTTTTAACATCCATTTGTTGTATCCCTAAATTATATAATGCTACAATCGCTATTAGCATGAGAATGGATGTTATTCTTGTCATCGGTGAATAAGTGTCAAAATAATCATGGCATTCCTTCTATCTCTATCCCTTAACAACATGCCTTGCCTTGTCTTCGTCTATTGAACCATCTGTTTTTATTTTTTTTCTTGAATATCCACTTATATCCATGAGGTTTACAACCTGGTGGAAGATTTACCAGTTCCCAAGTATGATTCTGCAGAATGGATTCCATTTCACTATTCATAGCCCTTTTCCATAATGGAGCTTCAGGACCTGACATTGCATCCTTGAAGTTTTGAGGCTCATTTTCTAACAGGTATGTTAGAATATCTAGACCAAATGATTTAGATACCCTAGCCCTCTTGTTACGTCTAGGTTCATCTTCTTCATTATCATTTTGGTCTTCACTGCTATTTATATCAATAGCAAAAGTTCTTTTACTTGAACTTAAATTTTTAACTTTGGGAGTTTAAACTCTTCATCTTTCTTGCAAAGAAAGATATGTTCGAAGAACGACGCATTCCTTGACTTAATAATAGTATTCACATGCATATCAGGATTTTCAAATCTATGAATAAGAAACCTGTACGCACTACTCTTATTCGTATAACTGATGAATACACAATCAACAGTTTTTGGTCCAATCTTAGTCATTTTAAGACTAGGGACTACCACCTTAGCCAAACACCCCACACTTTAAGATAATTGTAAATAGTTCATCGACTTTTCTACAATTCATAAGGTGTTTAATTGTTTTTCTTGTGAGGTATCCTATTAAGGATAAAGTTGGCAGACAAAATCGTCTCCCCGCACTAGTTCTGAGGTAATCCTAAACTAATTAACATGGCATTCATCATATTTTAAGAGTTCAAATCTTTCTCTCAGTAACTCTATTTGACTGAGGAGAATAGGGTGCAATGGTTTGGTGAATAACACCATGTTAAGAACAAAATTCTTCAAATGGTGCATCATACTCACATTCTCTGTCACTCTTTACTACTATAATAGTCTTGCCAAGTTGATTTTCAACCTCAAGCTTATATTGCTTAAAAACTTCCAAAGCTTCATGTTTACTTCTCAATAAGTAAACATAGTAATATCGAATGAAATCATCAATAAAAGTAATAAAGTACTTTTTCCCTCCTCTAATTTGAATAAATTTCAAATCACAAATATCTATGTGAATTAAACTTAGAAGTTCAGTACTTATTTCTACTTATTGAATTATGCCTTAGTGAGTTTTGTCTCAATACAAATCTCACACTTATGATTAGGATCAAATTCCAAATTAGGTAAACATTCCAAAGAAACAAGTCTATGCAAAGAATTAAAATTACCATGTCCTAATCTACTATGCCATAAATAAGAAGACTCAACAATATAACTAGAAGATGTGTTTCTTATTATTAATAGCCAAATTTGGTACAACAGTTAATACATTGAGTTTGAAAAGCCCATCGCTCCCTCGCCTCACATACATCCCACTCTTAGTGAGTAAAACTTTGTCAGATTCAAAGACTCACTTAAACTCATTCTTGATCAGTAATGACCCGAAAATCAGATTCTTGCGAATGTCTGGCATATGGAGTACATTGTTGAGAGTGAGTTCTTTTTCCCGAAGTCATCTTAAGCACAACCTTTCCTTGTCTTTCGACTGTAAAGGTTGAAGAGTTTCCTACAAAGAGTTGTTCTCCATTTTCTACGACTTTGTAGGTCATAAACATTTTCTTGTCGACACAACCCCAATGTCCACCCACCATTCCTTAGTGTTGTTCACTAAGTTCACCTCAGAAACTACAACAGTGAGACTAATGTCTCCCACTCAATCAGAGATGTAGTCGACTTCGTCATGTGTGCTTGTGTTGGCCTCTTGCTCAAGCTTACATGTTCCTTGTGAATATGACAGTCCTTAGCGCAATGCCCGTCTTTGTCGCACACAAAGCACTTGCCTTTGAACTTCTTGTTGTCCTCACTTTGAAAGCCTTGGTTTAGACCTTTTCCATCATGCTTTCTCTTTTTTGTTGTTAGAATGAGTTCCTTGTCCTTGTTCCACAACATCAGCTTTTGCTTGCATGATGTGACCACCAGATTTCTTCTCAAATCCACGGTTGTCTTCCTCAATACGAAGCCGCACAATTAGTTCCTTCAAATTCATCTCCTTGTATTTGTGCTTCAGGTAGTTTTTGAAATCTTTCCATGTTGGCGGTAATTTTTCAATTATCGCTGTGACTTGGAAAGATTCACTAAAAACCATTTCTTCTGCATGAATGTCATACAGGATCAGTTGGGACCTTAAACTTGACTTATTACAGTCTTGGAGTCCATCATTTTAAAGTCAAGAAAATGACCGACGACAAATTTCTTTATGTCGGCGTCTTCTATCTTATACTTTAATTCCAAGGATTCCCACAATTCTTTTGTGGTCTTTTTAACACTATACACATTGTACAGTGTATTTTCCAATCCGTTGAGGATGTAGTTCCAACACAGGAAATCCCTATGTTTCCATGCTTCCATGGCGGCAAAAACTTGCCGATCAGTTTCTCTTTTATTCAGTATTGGAGCAATTTCATGGGTAAAGCCAGCCAAGTTCAATGTTGTTAAGTAAACCATCATCTTTTGTTGCCACCTTTTGAACTTAGTTCCATTGAACTTTTCCAACTTCTCCCCATGGTTTACTGGTACTAACGGAGTTACCACTGACAATACTAGCATTATTGATGTAGTGATTGGGTTTGAAATTGCGATAAGAATAGTCTCAGTACTGTCCTTTTCAATTGCCATTATTTCTAATGAAATAAAAATGCAACAATAACAAATTAAAATTTATACAAATAAATTGTACACACCAAAACAAACATAATAAAATTTGTAACAAAAGCCCAATAATAAACAGTATATTACTACTTTTTATCAAAGAAAAAATTAAACAGCATATTACTACTATTTAATTTTTCAAAACAAGATACTACTTTTATATAATACAAAAGGAAATAATAAAATCTACTTTAAGATTGTTAGAACTCAGCAGTCCTCTGTGTAATGTGTGTGTATTTTAAATGTATAAATAAAATAAACAATTATATAATTCATAAAATAATTATGAAAAATTAAATTCTGAATTTAATGCTTACAGTGCTTTAAAATTGCAGAACTTTAAGTCGATACTTGTGATGGACACAATCTCTTTAAAGTAGATTTTGCCCTCACTCCTGTGCTTCAAGATTTATCGGCATCCACTTTTTAGGATGTTACGACTATATCTTGGAAATATAGCACAACAATTCTAAGTCCGGCGAACCAAATCAATGCTGAAACTCTTTCTTTCTCACTGACTCTTCCTAAAACTACTTGCAGATAATGCAAGACCAGATGAGAGGGAAGAACAAGAGAAGAAAGAATGAAAATTGGAAAGAAATTGAATGAAATTTGATGGAATGGTTGGCTTATTTATAGCCACAATGGTGCCATTTCGGATGGACCTTCATGACTGTTCAGAATGGCCGAAAAGGTACGACTAGAAAAGCAACTGATTAGAAGGGAGGCGACTGAAAAATTCAAACTTGAATTTTGGCACAAAATCAGAAAGAAAACAAATATGAAATTCGAATTTTTCTACAAGAAATTTTGAAAAAATTCAAATGAATTCTGTTCAAAAAATATAGTATGGACCAACCTAACCCACATCCCACAACCGAGCCTAGCTCGGCTGGACGGTGGTGAGCGTGTAGTGAATTTGGGTCAAACCTACTTTGTCCATAACTCCCCTCCTTACAAAACTTGGAGCCCATCCCAAGTGTGTCCACTTAGAGTTTATATACTCATAAAAAACCTCAAGTCCTTCCTATGTGGGACAAGCAGCCCACTTCTATTTTCACAAAGCTCAAATGTGCGTTGAATTCTCATTCATTCAAAAATGGTTTTGAGTAACCAAATACACGATATTATTCACTACGCGGCATTAAACATGAATCCACTTGGACCCATTAAAATTAACACTTGGGTCCCACCTTAATTAATGCTCAAAGATAGAAAAAAAAAATAACGTTTACAAAACCATTTTCCAACAGACATGAACCCACTATTAACTCACATGCAACCAGAATATAACTTGAATTTAATAACCATATGACCTTGAGTAATTCATTCTCATTCGTTAGATCAAAACTTAAATCTCTATATAATATATATACCTAATGAAGTGCAATCCTAAATTAATGATAAATCGGCAGAAGTCAAGATTGGTAAATAGTAGTGTTTTTGTGGCAGAAGTCAATATGAAAGAATCATAACAATGTAACTTTGGATGTGGCATAGTTGCAACATTATTATTATTATTATTATTATTATTATTATTATTATTATTATTATTATTATTATTATTATTATTAAATAGAAGATTGTTTTGCTTTTAAAATCTTATTGGATATTTAAATATTAATGAGTGACAATAGTTTAGATTAGATGTGTAATAGATTAGTGATGAATGATTTTAATTATTTTCATTGATATTGGCATATATATTATCATTGTATGCCAATATTTAAACAAGTTTTTCTTATGTATGTGATGGGAAACAAGTTTCTTTTTCCCCTTAAATATGTGGTACAATTTGCTTATAATTTGAAACATAAACTTTTGTTAATTGTATTACGTGTGTTGTGCTGGGGTTAACACGATTTGTAATCTACTCTCTCCATCCACTTTTAATATGGATTTGGGTATCTATTTACTCTTTTCTATGAGAGATGATTTAGATTATTATTCATTTCTTTGATCTTCTTTTTTATTTAATTTCCATTCCATTTGTTTTTCTTCTATGATCATCATGGATCTTCCATATTCTTGATGATTATAAAAGACTATCATCTCATCTTTTTCATGATGAGAATGGTGGATTCTTCTTATTTTACTTCTATTTTTTTTATTAGTTGATTGTTTCTATAATCATCATGTAGTGTTTTGTATTGCTTGATGATTTTTGAAGCTAATCTACCTCTTCCTTGATTATCTTCATGATAGGGAGAGTAGATTTTATTCATTTCATTATTTGCTACTCTTTCTTTCATCCTTTCGTGATTGAGATTTTCTATCATGTTCATTATGAAATTTTCATGACTTAGATGGATTTAATCATCTCATTATTCATTATGATTGAGGATAAATTCATCATGTCTAGCTTCTAGTAGCATTCGCATAGGATTAGTGCTTCTCTCTTGCATTCCTATGCTTGAGAAGTACTTTGGTTCATTTTCTTTCCTACTATGTTATAGTTTCTCTTGATTAGTAGCTTGTTCATTTTCATTTGGTAGCTTTGTTAGTATAGTTAGCTTCCATTATTCTTGTCATTTTGCTTCCTTTTACTATAGATGCTTGTATATTCATCTCTCTCTTTCTATATATGTATATCCTTTATATTTGTAACTTTCTATATCTTGGCATCATATTTTCTTTATTCATCATTTTCTATGTTTTGCATTCATTTTTCATGCATAGAACTTGGCTCATTTTATCCATCATTTACTTATCTCTTGTGTGATTATGTACCTTATCACATGTTTTGAGATGGTTCATATATCATGTTAGTAGCCAAGTCTTTAGTTTAATTCTTGTGTATGTATTGCATTAGTTTCTTTAAATATAAGATCATGTATATTTTTCCAACCTTTTTCGCTTGGCTTGGTGTGGATGAGTACTAGGTGAGCTCCTTTCATATTTGCATACCGATTGTGCATGGTTTGCTTATTATGTCTAGCATTATACCATTGACTATTTTCTTACTTGAGATATCTCTATAATTGCCGGTGGATGAAGGTTCTTTCACTTAAGTTTGGATCATCTTGATTTCTATGCTTGTGAGCTCATCTTTTCTTTAAGTTGCACATTTTCAAACTCTTTTCTAAAACGCATAAGATCAAAGAATTCCAAAGTAAGTGATTTTGTCTATACTTGTTTGCTTCACATAGTAATTTTAGTATTAATAATCGGAACATGAGTATATCTTGGTAATGAATCTCAAATCAAGAATTAATAAAGGCGATCTTTAATTAGGTCAGTGTGGGTACTCAATTTATGACCTTCTCCCGTCATACCTAAGTTCTTGAACCGAGACACTTTGGTTGTAACGGGCAATGACCTTTGGCCCAAGTCATGGGTTTCCTAGTTTTTCCAAAAGATTCAGTTGCGACTTTGAGTTTGGTGATATAGTCCATTTTTTATATTTCTTGTGATTAGCAAATTTTCTATGGATTTTCTAGATTTAAAAACTCATACTCGTGAAACCAAACCGTGGGCATGAACTGTCGAGCACACTTAGATACCCTCTAGGAGATCCCATAGTTTGTCTAGCTCAACACAGACTTTATTGTATGTTGAGAGATTGTAATTTTTTTATTTTATTTTTTGTCCATAGATTCTATAAAACTTACAATAAGGTGAAGTGTTGTGTTCTATATTTTTTCTGCAATTAGATGCAAAATGCGTTTATAATCTATTGATAAACATCATATAACTTTTTTCATAACGATCTTGGATTGTTAGGTTCTCTAAAAACCAATAACGTCATGAATAGGCAACGAAGTGTGAATGACATTTGAAAATTGCTTGCTTCCATAAGGCACGCTTTAATGACATTAGCTTTTTCAAGAAGTCCTTATTTTTCAACTGTTGGAAATTTTATAAAGAGATAGTTGTGAATTGAAATAGACTCCATTTTGAATGAAAGGGTGTAAACTTTCATGGTGTCTTTTTGTTTTATAGAAAGGGTCAAACCTCTATTTGAATGAAAGGGTGCAAACCTTTCATGGTGTCTCTTTATTTTAAAGGAAGGGTTATGTCCCTTCTTCATACCTTTTCTATTCAAATTGAATAGGTGCCAACAAAGCCTATATAAAGGCAGCCCCATTCCAATTTTGATGAATTCCGAAAATTCATTTTCTTTGCCTTCATTTTGCTCTCTTGCGTCCTTTATTCTTCATATTATTTTAGGAAAAATTTCAGAGAGTTATAGAACACAAGGTTCTAGTTCGCCGGACAAATTTGTTTGAAGTGCTACTACAAATTTGTGAAGATCATTGTATACTGGGAGATAGACGCTACTCAACCGTAAGCACCGTAGCGAGGCGAATCTGTCTTAAGGACAGAGTGTCATACACTCGACTTGGTCTTTAATTATTTATTCGATTCTACAAAATAAATTCTGTAAGTTTTATTTTATTTTGTTTGAATTAGTTTCTATTTATTTTTCTTACACAGAAGATTGTTCCAACAATCTTAAGACAGATTCGAATTATTCTGTTTACAGAATTTTTCGTTTGTTTCCTTTTCTCTTTCTTCTTTTAAGAAAATTATTTTCTGTGGATTTACAAAATAATATTCTGGTTGAAAAAACAAATACTAATTATATACTATTTGACAGATAGTAGTAATATACTGTCTATTTTCTTTGACAACTAGTAGTACGATACTGGTGTCATTAACAATTCAGAATATATTTTTGTGGAATTTTGTTAGAAAATTAATTTTGGTTTTTAGAAATTATTTTCTGAGTTTTCATTAATTAAAATTCTGTTTCAGTATTTTAATTATTGAAGTGTTATAGAAATTTAATTTTCTGTGTGGAATTAATTTGGTTAAATAAAATTTTATTTTATTTCTAAATTAATTGGAAAATAAAAGTTACATTTTTGTTTCTTTTATTTTTACAGAATTTAATTATGTGAATTTGGATTAGTTTTCTTTGTGGAATTAATTTGGTTAAATAAAATTTAATTTTATTTTATTTCCAAATTAATTGAAAATAAAAGTTACATTTTGTTTTGTTTCTTTTATTTTAACAGAATTTATTTTTGTAGTTTTGTAATTAATTTGGTTAAATAAAATTTTATTTTATTTTATTTCCAAATTAATTGAAAATAAAAGTTACATTTTGATTTTGTTTCTTTTATTTTAACAGAATTTATTTCTGTAGTTTTGGTTTAATTTGTTTAAATAAAATTTTATTTTATTTTCAATTTAAATTGGAAATAAAAGTTACAATACTTGTTTCTTTTATTTTTACAGAATTTAAAATTCTGTGTTTTTTTGGTTTAAATTTTATGTGTAGTATAAAATTCTAATTATAATTTTATTTTATAATTTAGAATTTATGGCTACTAAAATTGGTCAAACTCATGTTCAAACCAGTACTGGTATGGTGATTGTCATTACGCCAACCTCTCCTTATGTTGGGACTGTGCCAGTGAATCATGGTAAACAACTAGAGAAGTTCTTAAGAATTGATTTTTGCAAAGGCAAAGGAAGAACAAGTAAAAAGGTTACAAAAGCCGATATAACCAAAATGGATATAATTTCCAATGGTGTAGATGTCATAAATCTTTTTACAGTTGTTTCCGAGGCAAATCTTGTCGAAAATCTTAAAGAATGGTGGGTGGACACTGGTGCTACTCGCCATATCTGTGCCGACAAAAAGATGTTCACATCTTATTCTACAGTGGACAATGGTGAACAACTTTTTATGGGCAACGCCTCGACTTCTAAAGTTGAAGGACAATGAAAGATTATTTTGAAAATGACATCTGGAAAGGAACTCACTCTCAACAATGTATCGCATGTACCGGACATTCACAAGAATCTTGTTTCCAGATCTTTGTTGAGTAAGAATGAGTTTAGCCTAGTTTTTGAAAGTGACAAGTTTGTACTTACTAAAAATGGGATGTATGTAGGAAAATGTTACATATTTGATGGCCTTTTCAAAATGAATGTAATGACTGTTGTACCCTCTGGTATTAATAAAAATACATCTTCTTCTTACTTGCTTGAGTCTTCAAATTTATGGCATGGTAGATTAGGACATCTTAATTATAGATCTTTGCGTAGATTAATTAATATGGAATGTTTACCTAAATTTGACATTGATTCAAATCATAAATGTGAAATTTGCGTTGAGGCAAAATTATCTAAAATTCCTTTTCATTCAATTGAAAGAAGTACGGAACCACTTGAATTAATTCATAGTGACATTTGTGATTTTAAATCAATTCAAACTAGAGGTGGGAAAAAATATTTTATCACTTTTATAGATGACTATACTAGATAGAGTTATGTTTATTTAATTTGAACCAATGATGAAGCTTTGGAAACTTTCATTCAGTATAAGAATGAAGTTGAAAATCAAATTGGTAAGAAAATCAAGAAAATAAGAAGTGATAGAGGTGGTGAATATGAATCACCTTTTGGTGAATTTTGTAAAGAACATGGTATAATTTATCAAACCACTGCTCCTTACTCACCTCAGCAAAATAGAATTTCTGAAATGAAAAATAGGACTTTAAAAGAAAATGATGAATGCCATGTTAATAAGTTCTAGATTACCTCATAACTTGTGGGGGGAAGCAATACTTTCTACTAATTATATACTTAATAAAGTACCCCGAAAGAAAGTGAATCAAACACCTTATGAATTGTGACATGGAAGAGTACCATCCTACAAATACTTAAAAGTGTGGGGGTGTTTGGCTAAAGTAGCTATTCCTAATCCTAAAAAGACTAAGATAAGACCTAAGACCATTGATTGCATTTTCATTGGTTATGCCAAGAATAGTAGTGCATATCGGTTTTTTATTCATAAATCAAAACATTCCGAAATGCATGTAAATACTATTATTGAGTCTCGGAATGTATCATTCTTTGAACATGTATTTCCAAATAAGACTAGACAAGGGACTAGTAGTAATAAAAGATCTTATGATGCTATTACTAGTCAGGATCAAGAACATGATCAAGAGCAAGAGTTAGATCAAACTGAGGAAGAGGAACCTAGGCGTAGTAAACGTGCTAGAACCTCAAAATCTTTCGGTCCAGATTTTCTAACATATATGGTAGAAAATGAGCCTTTAACTTTTAAAGATGCTATGTCCAATCCTGAAGCTCCTTTATGGAAAGAAGTTATCAACAGTGAAGTTGAATCCATCTTGCAAAATCACACTTGGGAATTGGTGGATTTGCCACCAGGTTGTAAACCTCTTGGGTACAAATGGATTTTCAAAAGAAAATTGAAAGCGGATGAATCAATTGACAAATACAAGGCAAAACTTGTGGTCAAAGGATTTAGACAAAAAAAAAGTCTTGATTACTTTGACACATACTCACCGGTTACTAGAATAACATCCATTAGAATGCTAATTGCCATTGCATCTCTATACAATCTAGAAATTCATCAAATGGATATGAAAACCGTTTTCTTAAATGGTGAGTTAAATGAAGAAATTTACATGGAACAACTAGAAGGTGTTCCTGTTCCAGGGAAAGAAAAGAAAGTGTGTAAATTGGTTAAATCATTATATGGTTTAAAACAAGCGCCAAAGCAATAGCATAAGAAATTGACAAGGCAATGATGTCAAATGGTTTTAAAATTAATGAGTGTGACAAATGTGTTTATATTAAAAACACAGACAAAGATTATGTCATTGTATGTCTTTATGTGGATGATATGCTCATCATAGGTAGTAATAATGATATGATTAAAACTACCAAGAAAATGTTGAATAAACATTTTGACATGAAGGACATGAGCATTGCTGATGTAATTCTTGGTATGAAAACTATCAAAACATCAGAATTTTATGCTTTGTCACAATCTCATTACATTGAGAAAATACTTGACAAATTCAGCAAAGATGATGATCATCTTGCTAGAACACCTGTAGATGTTAATTTGTATCTTTCTAAGAATGTACAGGAAAGTATTTCTCAATTAGAGTATGCCCAAATTATTGGAAGCTTAATGTACATGATGAACCGCACTCGCCCGGATATAGCTTATGTAGTAAGTAAATTAAGTAGATATACGAGTAATCCGGGTGTAGAACACTGGAAAGCAATTATAAGTGTTCTAAGATATCTCCGATTTACTCGTAATATTGAGTTAAATTATACTAGATATCCAGCAGTACTTGAAGGATACTGTGATGCAAATTGGATATCGGATACTAGAGACTCGAAGTCCACCAGTGGGTATGTCTTTATTCTTGGTGGGGCGGCTGTATCTTGGAAATCTTCCAAACAGACTTGCATTGCTTGGTCTACTATGGAATCAGAATTCATAACTTTAGACAAAGCAGGGGAAGTGGTAGAATGACTTCGCCACTTCCTTGAAGATATTCCGATTTGGCCAAAACCGATGCCTGCTATATGCATACATTGTGATAGTCAATCAGCAATTGGTAGAGCACAGAGTCATATGTATAATGGTAAGTCACGATACATTCGTCGTCGACATAACACCGTGAGACAACTACTCTCTAATGGAATTATTTCCATAGAATATGTTAAGTCTAAAGGTAACATAGCGGATCCACTAACCAAAAGGTTAGCAAGAGAGTTAGTTGAGAATTTATCGAGGGGAATGGGACTTAAGCCTATTTAATAAGAGTTACCTCAACAGCAACCCAACCTAGTTGACTGGAGATCCCAAGATCTAGGTTCAAAGGGACAACCGAGTTGTGAATGACTCAGAATGATCACTGGGGAGTTTAACTCCTACCCATTTCTATGATGAAATAGTGATGTCTGTAGCGTTTTAGGTTAAGTAAAATTTTAATGATTCTTATATCTAGGTAAACCTAGTGGAGTATGATAGGATACTCTTCATAAGAATCACCTATGTGAGTGTGAACTGGGCCGGTTCTATGAGATTTGTGCAGGGCTACAAGTCTTTAGAGCATTCATGAAAGACCAGGTTGTTCAGGGCCAAAGTGAACACAATAGTGAGAACTAAACTGTGTCTGGGGATATACTGTGTGAGTTCTGTTGTCTTGGTTTACACAAACGGCTGAACAGTTCAAGACATCATGTTCACTGGTTAGGTAGTAAATCCAATAGTGTCTCACAAGGGAAGGTTTAATGCCAAAAGCTACCTATCCTTTGCAGAATATTTTCAATTTCTGTACTCTCTGTATTTACATCATATTGTTGCATTTTCTCTCTGTCAATTTCATTCATGTGGGGAATTGTTGGAAAATTTATAAAGAGGTAGTTGTGAATTGAAATAGACTCCATTTTGAATGAAAGGATGTAAACTTTTATGGTGTCTTTTTGTTTTATAGAAAGGGTCAAACCTTCATTTGAATGAAAGGATGCAAACCTTTCATGGTGTCTCTTTATTTGAAAGGAAGGGTTATGTCCCTTCTTCATACCTTTTCTACTCAAATTGAATAGGTGTCAACAAAGTCTATATAAAGGCAGCCCCATTCCAATTTTGATGAATTCCGAAAATTCATTTTCCTTGCCTTCATTTTGCTCTCTTGCGTCCTTTATTCTTCATATTATTTTAGGAAAAATTTCAGAGAGTTATAGAACACAAGGTTCTAGTTCGCCGAACAAATTTGTTGGAAGTGCTACTACAAATTTGTGAAGATCATTGTATACTGGGAGATAGACGCCACTCAACCGTAAGCACTGTAGCGGGACGAATCTGTCTTAAGGACAGAGTGTCACACACTCGACTTGGTCTTTAATTATTTATTCGGTTCTACAAAATAAATTCTGTAAATTTTATTTTATTTTGTTTGAATTAGTTTCTATTTATTTTTCTTAGACAGAAGATTGTTCCAACATCAACAACCTCTTAGAAGGAGGAGTACATTTTGCCATCAAAGGTTCACAAGTTTATGAAATTGGTAGCTTCTCTAATGTGTGTCAGAAGTTCTCGTAAGAAATAATGTTCTCCTTCACAAGAATTAGCTGATACAACCTTGCCAATTGTTCCACCTTCTTTTATGTGGCTTCCATTATTTGTTTTGAATATTTCAAACATAATGTTCAAAGAATTCGTAATATATATTCTTAAAACTGAGAGCGTAATATATAGCCATTGTTGAGTGTGTAAGTTAATTCTGTTTGTAGCAAAATATTCAGAAAGCATTATTCTTAAAGCTCTCTAAGATTGTAGAACACATTGCAAATTATCTTGTTCTTTAAAGTTCATTAATTGCATGTATGACAGGTGTAAGTGGAGTGCTAGAACTGTTGGTGAGATATCATTTAGTGATAATTTATGAATACGCCATGCCATTTCAAGTAGAGATCTCCAACAAACAAATCAAAAATTGCGCTAATTTCATCAACGACAGAGTCATCATCATTTGTGACAATGTGCAAAGCAACATGATCATTACATTTGTATATATATAATTGTTGAAGCTGACTCACCATTTTCTCTTGGGTTACAAGAACAACTCTTGGAGAGGTTTGACTAGAATTGACACACTATTTCCTTTTGTAGCGCATGAACAACTTTGTGAGAGGCAATTAAACCACTGAACAAATACTATTGCCTGGACAAATCGTCATTTGCAGGTGTCAGTTGTTAGTTTTTGGCATCTGTGTTTACTTCCGCAAGATGCAAGACCTGGTAACCAGTTTCGTACAACACATCCGTCTATAAAACAAAGGTGGTACTCTATGACTTATGGAATATATGTAAGCCATATGGGATGTGTAGATAATTTTGCAAACGTATCATGTCTATAAAACAAAGGTGGTACTCTATGACTTATGGAATATATTCTTCTTCTTCTTCTTCTTCTTCTTCTTCTTCTTCTTCTTCTATTGTATTTTTATTTTTATATATTTTGCCTCTCATAGAATTGTTCAAAGGATAGACTTATTCCTTGGTAATTCTCTTTTCACATTTATTTTTCTTAAAATTGATTCTCAAATGATGTAATTACCTTTTTAGAAAATTATCAATAAGTGTTATTTTGCTTAGAAATACATATCAAATTTCAATAAGGACAATTAAGTCCTGTTTTTTATAAATTATTTTAAAAAATTAAAATTCTTCATAATCATATATTTTTATTTCAAGTTTAGTCTCCTCATTAAAATATGAACAAAAAATTTCAATAAATAGTTTTAATTTATTTAACAATTTATAATAAAAATATCTTTAATTGATGAAATTAAATAAATTTTCATAAACAAAAGTAAAGCATAAGGTTCATTAATTATTTCAGACATCAAGAAATATATAAATTCACAACGGTATTATTTTTCACAACTTTATTAGTAGAATTATCTTTAGAATTGTTTACCATAATTTTTTTTCATTGTTTCACATGATAAAAAATAATGAATTAGATGCCATGGTGTTCGATCCAATTGTTACTTAATGTTTTTTTAAATATAATATTCATAATTTGTGCAATTACAAAACATATAACTTTCAAAAAATTAAAGTTATTTATGAAATTATTGTTCATATCAAATACGAAGAATAAATTTACAATTATAGGAGACTAAACTTTTCGGGAACATTTATAAAAAATAGGATATAATTGTCCCAAATGAAACTTAACAATAATAATTTAAGACTTAATTATGCACCACAATTCTACCTCATTACACCTTTTCTAATGGAAAATGATTGGTGGCCCTAAAAAAGTTGGCCCTAATACCCCTAATTTCCATTTTTGGAAACTGTTTTTTTTTTCTTTCTTTTTTCCTTTTTTTTTTTTTTTTTTTACCTAAAATGGCATTTCGGGGCATTCGAGCCCCGAAGCCTCGGGCCCTCAATCAGCGCCCTTTTCTAATTACACCTTCTCAAAAATCTTTTTTTATCTCTTTACACATTTCTTTATTCCACACTGGTGGGGGTACACGTGCATTGCACGTGGTAATTTTTCTTTTTTCTTTTTTTATGTGCTTGTTTTCTCTTTCTTTTTTCGTTATTAGTTTTTATAATACTTTTTAGCTTTTTGTGATTTGCCTTTTTTATAATAGTTGCATTGGTCAAAATGCATGAGTGGGCATTGAATGTATAATAAATGAATAAAAATTAGCATAAACATTCCATGTATTATCCAATATTTTTATATTTATATTTATGTTTAAGTATTAAAATTTTGAAAGTAGATTGAATCCAATCACATAAAATAATTGAAGTCCATATCACATAGTTGAACTTATTACTATTAAATATATAATACACCAGGTTATTTCACTTTTATTATGTATATGTATGTAAAAACCACTTGATAATTAAAAGGTGAAGAAATTATACACCCAACTAACATTATATTATTATTATTATTATTATTATTATTATTTAATAAAGGAAATTGAAAGATAAAGTATTTTTACAAAATTCATTCATTCTCTAGTTTGATCCTCTTTGCGATTAAATTTTGAAAATTTGTTATATTGCTATTTTTCATTCAATATTGATCTTCCTCTTTTTGTATTTCTTTTGCTACAATCTTCCATATTTGAATTTTGTTGCATGTTATAATGACATCATTGTTTACTTTAGCTCTATTTCTTTTAAGAATATTTTGATAATATCCAACCTCTCCTCTAGGAAATAATAGTGGGTATTGCAATGGATCGTAGCAACCATGATAGTGTCATACTCTATGTTTATGCTCTGAATTTGAGTGAACTATAATATCACGTTCATGGGATACATTTGGGGTGTTTTCTTCAATCTAAATTGCAGCCACCTGATTAGCTGATGGTGAGTTGTAAATCCTTTGATTTAACATAACATCACTACTTATATGGATTTGAAAAGTATCTAAAGGAACATGTTCTAGTGTATGCAAAAATTGAGCATATGGATTTTCTGAAAGTACCTCAATTAGTTTACCTACAACAATCTTACAAAATGGTGCATCGTTTAATTTACTCAATCTATTCTAAAATTCATTGTCTATATCATAGACGTACAACTGGAAGTAACAAGGATCCTTACCAGATAGAATCAAAGATAGCAAATTGTAGACGTCCCCGAACGTCCCGGGAGGGAAATCCCGTTTTGTTCATTTGAGGCTCACTACAGTTCAGGACTCAAAGTCACTTGAGAAATTTAAGAAACCTTGACTCGTTGCCTAAGGCCATGTGTCCGTCATCACCAAAGTTGCCTCGGCTCGGGAACTTGGGTACGATTGGGGAAGGTCACTTCGTGAGCACCCCCGCTCGCCCGATCAAAGATCGGCCTCTACTAACCATGATATCGAGTTTTGAAAACATTATGCGTTCTTATTCCGGTTATTAGCCTAGATTTACTATGTGATGCGCACAGCATATAAGTATAGACTGGATCGCCTGAATTGGAACGAAACATCTCATGTTTGTTTTGAAAACGGTTTGCTACTCGCAAGTAGGCTAAAATGTGGATTTGCCACCCTCAAGTGGGCTTAGAAAACATGGTTTTGCCACTCTCAAGTGGGCTTAAAACTCACATTTAATGAATTATTCAAATTCAGATAATCTAGCCTTCACCCATAGGCATTCAGGCAGTTATATCACATAAGCAATTAGCCTCATGGTAAGCATGCTATCATGGCGGTCACTCACATACATGCAAGGATGCTAAAGCATAAGTACTTACCGAGTACTCCAAGCCAAAACAGAAGCTAATTAGAAATCATGCATGATCCTAAATATACAGAAATGCTTAATGCAACAAATGCAAAATGCAACTATAGTAGGCTCGGCTATTCTAAGGATGGCATGTGAAATGCTACAGCTAACAAGTATTCAACTCAGAATTGAAATACAAATGCAGTTAGTATGATGCGCCGAGCCCGGTGCATGCAATACAGATGAATGATGCAAACATGCTATCATAAGTATGCTAATTGAAACATGCCCTAATCTAACCATCATACGCTAGTAAATAAAAGGGAGAAAAACGTGTGGTTGGAAGGCATACATCACACGCACGCACACTTATTACAATTGTGCCTTCGCTCGAAGGGTCCAAATAAATAATACAGTCCAAAATGAATAACGAATTACAGCTAATTATTACACATCCACTAACTAACTAACAAATTAGCTAAGTAAGCTATAAACTGGCATGCAAATGGACTGCCCCGGCTCTGTTTTGGATGACAATGAATGCATGCATGCCCGATGCGCTTTGTCGGTAAATTCCATCGCGATGCCTTGTCCCGCCATTGTTTGCAGTTGATTTCAGAAACTTACACAAAGCTCCAGGAGGCTGAAACTCCACCTGGAGAAGGCTGACGACCAGCTCTTGGCTTGGGAAACACCTGCCGACCACCCCTCATGGTGAAAACCAAAAAAGGTGGTCGACCTACCAGAAAACCTGGTCGACCGACCACTTTCTGCCCCTGGACTCTGGTTTTTCTACAACAAAGGCAAGAAAGAGAGAAAGCAATGTATTTTCAACATATATGTGCGCGACCACTCCACCCCGTCCTCGCACAAGCTCTAGGGAGTGTGGCCCTCGGTTCTCGAGCCATCAATCACGCATCTCGATGCATGATGGCCGAGAGACCGAATTGCACGTTTTAATATGACATGAATGCAGGTAAGAACATATGAAGCCAACAATTCTATCATAGATAATCAAGAACGTCGGGGACAGGGAATCGAGGTACGTTTCGTCACTTGGAGTACGAAACGCCCCTCGTTTCCCGTGCTTGGACTAAACCCTATTCCAAGCACCATGCAAATGGAATGGCATGCACAATACGACTAACATGCAACCTGGCATACGCAATGCTATGTACTAAAATGGCATACACAATGCGCGTGATGTAACATGGCGTACACAATACTCTAAGATGCAACCTAGCATACGCAATACTGTGGATTAAAATGGCATACACAATGCACGATGGACTTACACCAATATGAGTGGACCTCAGTCACACTCACATCAGTGGCCATTAGATGAAAATGAGACGACCGAAATGCGTGCACACATGCACGCATACTGAGGACCGAACCTAAGGCATCAAATGCCACTCTACCAAAGCATGGCAAGGGATGAAAGATGGCCTATGAACATGTAATTTCCAGCACTAAAACATGATGTTAAATGGTCTCGAAACATAGAAATATGGCACTCGATGCATGAAATAAGCCCCGAAACTCAAAGCTAGGCACAATGCATTGAACCACAAGTATACAAAGCAAGCATAATTTGATCATAAAGTCAAAAGACAGAGCCAAGGAAGTTCCAAAACATGCACATTTCTAGTTTAGAGCATGGCCAAAAGATGCTAACATGGTGGACTAAAATAGCATGCAACATTGGCTAGCAAGCATGGTTTACATGGCATGTATATGAAGCAAATGAGAACTCATCAAACCAGCCAAAAACAGTGAATAAAACATGCCAAAATATGCCCAAATAATCACTGAAATGCAGCCAATGCATGCAAAAATGAGGGGCTTCTTTGGAGGGCCTTGCAAGGGGTTGTTAAGCACATACAAGATAGACAATTAGCATGGCAAAACCAACTCTGGAAATGGATTATGATAGCCCTAAAACTCACCAAATTAGCCTCGAAATAGGTCTAGGAAACGTGCAAAGAAAGGCCCTTTTGAAAGGCCTTGGATAGGATTGCTCTACACATGCATTGTAGACATAAAATATGACCAAAAGGGCCTTGTACAGAGCCAAGTGTGGGGGTACACGTGCATTGCACGTGGTAATTTTTCTTTTTTCTTTTTTTATGTGTTTTTTTCTTTCTTTTTTTGTTATTAATTTTTATAATACTTTTTAGTTTTTTGTGATTTGCCTTTTTTATAATAGTTGCATTGGTCAAAATGCATGAGTGGGCATTGAATGTATAATAAATGAATAAAAATTAGCATAAACATTCCACGTATTATCCAATATTTTTATATTTATATTTATGTTTAAGTATTAAAATTTTGAAAGTAGATTGAATCCAATCACATAAAATAATTGAAGTCCATATCACATAGTTGAACTTATTACAATCAAATATATAATACACCAGGTTATTTCACTTTTATTATGCATATGTATGTAAAAACCACTTGATAATTAAAAGGTGAAGAAATTATACACCCAACTAACATTATATTATTATTATTATTATTTTCAAATAAAATTAATAAAGGAAATTGAAAGATAAAGTATTTTTACAAAATTCATTCATTCTCTAGTTTGATCCTCTTTGCGATTAAATTTTGAAAATTTGTTATATTGCTATTTTTCAATCAATATTGATCTTCCTCTTTTTGTATTTCTTTTGCTACAGTCTTCCATATTTGAATTTTGTTGCATGTTATAATGACACCATTGTCTACTTTAGCTCTATTTCTTTTAAGAATATTTTGATAATATCCAACCTCTCCTCTAGGAAATAATAGTGGGTATTGCAATGGATCGTAGCAACCATGATAGTGCCATACTCTATGTTTATGCTCTGAATTTGAGTGAACTATAATATCACGTTCATGGGATACATTTGGGGTGTTTTCTTCAATCTAAATTGCAGCCACCTGATTAGCTGATGGTGAGTTGTAAATCCTTTGATTTAACATAACATCACTACTTATATGGATTTGAAAAGTATCTAAAGGAACATGTTCTAGTGTATGCAAAAATTGAGCATATGGATTTTCTGAAAGTACCTCAATTAGTTTACCTACAACAATCTTACAAAATGGTGCATCGTTTAATTTACTCAATCTATTCCAAAATTCATTGTCTATATCATAGACGTACAACTGGAAGTAACAAGGATCCTTACCAGATAGAATCAAAGATAGCAAATTGTAGACGTCCCCGAACGTCCCGGGAGGGAAATCCCGTTTTGTTCATTTGAGGCTCACTACAGTTCAGGACTCAAAGTCACGGTCTTGTATCTAATCTCGCAGAGTACAATGCAAGACCGATGAATCGTCAAAGAGTCCAAATCCGGCAAATCATTTTTGAAAACAGATATTTTTTGAAAGAAGTGCCAAACATGGACTGCTTTGCCAGATACAGAGTCGCCACCTAAATATTTTATTTTGGGGGAATTTAGAAAATCCTGACTCGTTGCCTAAGGCCACGTGTCCGTCATCACCAAAGTTGCCTCGGCTCGGGAACTTGGGTACGATTGGGGAAGGTCACTTCGTGAGCACCCCCGCTCGCCCGATCAAAGATCGGCCTCTACTAACCATGATATCGAGTTTTGAAAACATTATGCGTTCTTATTCCGGTTATTAGCCTAGATTTACTATGTGATGCGCACAGCATATAAGTATCGACTGGATCGCCTGAATTGGAACGAAACATCTCATGTTTGTTTTGAAAACGGTTTGCTACTCGCAAGTAGGCTAAAATGTGGATTTGCCACCCTCAGGTGGGCTTAGAAAACATGGTTTTGCCACTCTCAAGTGGGCTTAAAACTCACATTTAATGAATTATTACAATTCAGATAATCTAACGTTCACCCACAGGCATTCAGGAAGTTATATCACATAAGCAATTAGCCTCATGGTAAGCATGCTATCATGGCGGTCACTCACATACATGCAAGGATGCTAAAGCATAAGTACTTACCGAGTACTCCAAGCCAAAACAGAAGCTAATTAGAAATCATGCATGATCCTAAATATACAGAAATGCTTAATGCAACAAATGCAAAATACAACTATAGTAGGCTCGGCTATTCTAAGGATGGCATGTGAAATGCTACAGCTAACAAGTATTCAACTCAGAATTGAAATACAAATGCAGTTAGTATGATGCGCCGAGCCCGGTGCATGCAATACAGATGAATGATGCAAACATGCTATCATAAGTATGCTAATTGAAACATGCCCTAATCTAACCATCATACGCTGGTAAATAAAAGGGAGAAAGACGTGTGGTTGGAAGGCATACATCACACGCACGCACACTTATTACAATTGTGCCTTCGCTTGGAGGGTCCGAATAAATAATACAGTCCGAAATGAATAACGAATTACAGCTAATTATTACACATCCACTAACTAACTAACAAATTAGCTAAGTTAGCTATAAACTGGCATGCAAATGGACTGCCCCAACTCTGTTTGGGATGACAATGAATGCATGCTTGCTCGATGCGCTTTGTCGGTAAATTCCATCGCGATGCCTTGTCCCGCCATTATTTGCAGCTGATTTCAGAAACTTACACAAAGCTCCAGGAGGCTGAAACTCCACCTGGGGAAGGCTGCCGACCAGCTCTTGGCTTGGGAAGCACCTGCCGACCACCCTTCATGGTGAAAACCAAAAAAGGTGGTCGGCCTACCAGAAAACCTGGTCGGCCGACCACTTTCTGCCCCTGGACACTGGTTTTTCTGCAACAAAGGCAAGAAAGAGAGAAAGCAATGTATTTTCATCATATGTGTGCGCGACCACTCCTCCCCGTCCTTGCACAAGCTCTAGGGAGTGTGGCCCTCGGTTCTCGAGTCACCAATCACGCATCTCGATGCATGATGACCGAGAGACCGAATTGCATGTTTTAATATGACATGAATGCAGGTAAGAACATATGAAGCCAATAATTCTATCATAGATAATCAAGAACATCAGGGACTAGGAATCGAGGCACGTTTCGTCACTTGGAGTACGAAACGCCCCTCGTTTCCCGTGCTTGGACTAAACCCTATTCCAAGCACCATGCAAATGGAATGGCATGCACAATACGACTAACATGCAACCTGGCATACGCAATGCTATGTACTAAAATGGCATACACAATGCGCGTGATGTAACATGGCGTACACAATACTCTAAGATGCAACCTAGCATACGCAATACTGTGGATTAAAATGGCATACACAATGCACGATGGACTTACACCAATATGAGTGGACCTCAGTCACACTCACATCAGTGGCCATTAGATGAAAATGAGACGACCGAAATGCGTGCACACATGCACGCATACCGAGGACCGAATCTAAGGCATCAAATGCCACTCTACCAAAGCATGGCAAGGGATGAAAGATGGCCTATGAACATGTAATTTCCAGCACTAAAACATGATGCTAAATGGTCCCGAAACATGGAAATATGGCACCCGATGCATGAAATAAGCCCCGAAACTCAAAGCTAGGCACAATGCATTGAACCACAAGTATACAAAGCAAGCATAATTTGATTATAAAGTCAAAAGACAGAGCCAAGGAAGTCCCAAAACATGCACATTTCTAGTTTAGAGCATGGCCAAAAGATGCTAACATGGTGGACTAAAATAGCATGCAACATTGGCTAGCAAGCATGGTTTACATGGCATGTATATGAAGCAAATGAGAACTCATCAAACCAGCCAAAAACAGTGAATAAAACATGCCAAAATATGCCCAAATAATCACTGAAATGCAGCCAATGCATGCAAAAATGAGGGGCTTCTTTGGAGGGCCTTGCAAGGGGTTGTTAAGCACATACAAGATAGACACTTAGCATGGCAAAACCAACTCTGGAAATGGATTATGACAGCCCTAAAACTCACCAAATTATCGCCGAAATAGGTCTAGGAAACGTGCAAAGAAAGGCCCTTTTGAAAGGCCTTGGATGGGATTGCTCTACACATGCATTGTAGACATAAAATATGGCCAAAAGGGCCTTTTACAGAGCCAAGGCAGACCTTAAAACTCACAGAATGAGGCCTGAAACATAACTTCGATGCATGCAAAATAGTGTCCCTTTGGAAGGCCCAAAAGACCCCCAAACAAGACAAGGAGAGAGGGGATCACCCCCCTCTAATTTTGGCCCTCAAGAATACATCTAAGCCACTAAAAATCCACTGGATTTCAGTGGCTATGAGGCAAAAGCATGGCCAATGCAAGTGCTCTAATGCATAGCCTTAATCATGAAGAGATGAAGCATGCATAGGGGGAAGATGACCCCAAACAGGAATGAGACCTTAACTAAACTTGAAGAAGATGTCAAAATGAGACTTTTTCCAGTTTATAGAAAATTTCGAAAATGCTCACAAGTAAGGCTAAAATAGGATGCAAAAGTAGCCCTAAAAGAGAGATAGAGAATAAGGGGAAGTAAATGACCTCAAACAGTAAAGTGCCATTAAACAAAGTTGAAGAGAGAGTCAAAAAAAGACACTTTATAGTTTGGGTCGAAGCCCAGAAATGCTTGCAAATAAGGATAATCAATCATGCAAAAAAATGCAAGTTTAAGGGAAATAGGAACTTACCCCTGAAGAGCAGCAAAGCTGGAGCTTTTGGACCAAGTTAGTGAACCTTCAACCCTTGCAAATCAGTCCCAAAGTGCTGGAATGGATGATGGGGGTGTGGTGCTAGGGGTTGTAGTGCAAAATGGCCAAGAACAAGGATGTTTTGAGGCTTGAAGTGTAGAGATATAGAGAGAGAGAGAGAGAGAGAGAGAGAGAGAGAGTTGTAAGCCTTCAAAGTTGTTCAACCCCTCAAATGGAAGATGAGGGCCTCTCTTATAGAGGAGAGAGGCCAAAGATTCTCTTGGAAGCCTCAAAGATCCTCCATACACGTGTATGGACGATGGTCCAAATGCCTCCCAGCTGGCACAGCTAGATTGCATTCAGAGAGAGCAAAAAGCAAGAAACAGGCCGACCAGTTCAAGTGGCCGGCCGGCCACTCCCCCTGGTCGACCGACCAGGGGTCAAAAGGTTCAAGCCCCAAAGCTGGTCTTCCATGAAGCCCTTGAAGTTGGCTTTCCAATGCCGCAAACTTTGCATTAAAATTCCTCCTGTGCAAAAAGTTATGCCAGTTTTGGTGAAGCCACGCAGATTTGGTCCAAACGGACTTCAACCAACCATATCTCCCCCACCCGGACTTGTCCTTAGGATATTCTTGAGTTAAAAATGAAGCCCCGGAAGTAAGCTTTCCAACGGCGGTGGCCTCATATCTTAATTCCTCCTGTGCAAAGAGTTATGCCCGTTTCGGTGAAGCCGCGCAGATGTTTTCTCTCCTTCCCAGATTCATGCTGAACGACTTTTGACCAAAAAAGGTGGTTGGACATCTGATTTTCTGGTTTTCCATGTGGCCACATTGAAGCCCCAGAAGTTAGCTTTCCAATGGTGCCAACCTCGCATCAAAATTCCTCCTGTGCAAAGAGTTATGCCCGTTTCGGTGAAGCCGCGCAAATTTGGTTCTACCCGGATTCATGCCGAACTTCTCCCAAACTAGTTTTCCTCTCTCTTCTCCTCTTTTCTTCAACTCCAAACCCCTAGACAAGGTGTTTTGAAATATTTTTCAAAGATTTCATCTCTCTTTCGTTCATTTCCACTTTGTCCTTGCTCGGTTTACCGAAAAGCGCAACATTTGACAAAATGCATGCCTCGGAACATCGTAAAAATTTTATTTCAAAAACGTTTTGAAAGAGAGGGTTTTAAGGTCTAAAATATTTTGATCAAGATTGTTTTGGTCCAAAAAGGGGTATGAAGTTGAGATTTGACTCTCCTCTTGCCGAAGAAATCGACCATTTGCACTGCACAACTTTCTCCACCATGTAAACCATCAATCGCGTCCAAGTCTTAAGGTCGGTCAAAAATGGGGTGTCTACACAAATCATGATAAATTTGACCTTATGCACGAAATGTATAAATACATTATCTAGAATTTGTCAATTCCTTGTCTAATTTGATGCCAAACGATATGAATGCAAAAATATTATTATATGATTGAATATGTCTACGAAATTTAACAGGCTTTACAGTTTGAAAAGTGAACAAGGTTCTTAGATATTTTGGAACTTCGAGGCTTATAAGAACTACTTCTCTGTTGTAACAACAATAGCGTTGAGGTTCATATTCAAGCCTTTTAGCCTTACAAAAGCTACAAGGTGTCATTTTACATAATTCATGTATCAAAGAGCAAACAATTTGCAATGATGTGTTACCTATTTTTCATATTGTAGCTCGACTTTTTTGCGCCCCTTTCGAAGAGCTCGAATTGGTCCTACAGTTCGGACTCCTGTCACAGTTCTGAATCTAGTCTCACAAGTGCAATGTGAAACTGATAATCACCAAAGAATCCAATCCGACAAATCATTTTGAAAAATCGATTTTGAATCAAATAATGCCAAAACTGGACTATTTTGCTAGATTACAAAGTCGCCACCTAAATATTTTATTTCTGGGAAAATTGTGACAACCCTCACCTCTGATTAATGTTAAACTGTGACTGAGCATGATAAGTAACTGATAAGAATGATATCCTGAATCGATTGTATGTGTATTGTTTTGAATGCATTTCTATCTGTTTGATTTCTGAATGAATCTGTTCGTGTTTTAATTTCGAACTGCAAATTGAAAGCCTTATCGACAACCGAATCAAAACTTGATTGGTGTTTTATGCTAGTTAGAATTTATGTGATTTTATGGTAGATTTAATTTAAATTTGATTTGGAATGATTAAATTAGATTAAATGATGCTAAATCACATTGGTTTGAGTAAGTTACACTTTTGCCACTTAGTGGCCTAATTCACCAACACTCCTTACACCTTACATTTGTTGATGCACCACTTATATTCATCTTTTTGACCCCAAAACTGTGAGCAAGAGAGGGAGAGTAGGAGAAGTTTGGTTTCAACAAGAATTAGCTTGGAAAATTAGAGGACTTGAAGAGTGATTGCAAAATTAGACTTCCATACTTGGAATTCAAGACCTAGGTAAGGAAATCATCTTCTTAATTGTGAATTTAAGCTATTTCTTGCATGGTTCATGGAAAATTTAGAGTTTAAAGTCAAGAATTAATTTAAAGAGTTGAATTGTGAGCTAATTCATGCATGCATGTACATGTTCTAGCATTTTGAAGTTATTCATCATGAAATTCTTACATGCAAGTCCATATTTTGGTTGTAGTCCATGAATTTCCCTTGATTTTGAGCTCAATCTTACATTTGATCATGATTTGGAGCATTGGAGTCCATTAGAACTCATGCATGTTATGTTCTTGCTTAGTTCATGATAGTTTCTTTGAATTGTGTTCAATTGGCTTACCTTTAGGCTTGATTTTACAAAATTGATCTACAAAATATGTTGTAGTACGAGTTTTCAAGTGTTTTCAAAAAATGGGCCCAAAAGGTTGAGTTTTGAAGTGTTGAATGCTTGGTTTGAGCTTGGGAGGCAAATCTGGAAATTCCAGATTTTGGCTTCCACGCTCGAGCGAAGGATTCCACGCTTGAGCGACCATCTTTTGTTCAGAGCTCTGCTCGAGCGAAGGAATGCTGGCTTGAGCGTAGATTGCAAGCTCTCAGGTTTTTGGTGCACGCAAACGCACGCTCGAGCGACGGAACCTACGCTCGAGCGAGGATTGTGTCTCACGCTCGAGTAAGCATCGAGCGAGCGTCGAGCGGAGATTTTCAACATCCAGCACTTTTTTCATTTTTACAGACCGCTAGAGCAAGGAAGTCCACGCTCGAGTGACCCCTCTATTTTGGCACACTCGCTCGAGCGTAGAAAGCCACGCTCGAGCGAGACCCCTGTTTCAGCAAAAATTTGAAAAGTGTTTTAAAGTGCATTTTGGCATCCTCATTCCATCCTAGGCATTCCTAGGCCAAGTTTAAGGCATCGTAATGAGGATAATGTTATAGAACCACACCATGTATAGTTAGGGGCTAAGTTATTGATCTCGAGTGTGTGTTCGTTCTGTTACTCTAGAGGGTTGGCATCCGAGGACGCTCGTTAGCTTGTCTATAGCCCAGTGCTCTGTGAGTAATAATGTTGTAAAGATATTTTCAATTATGATTATTTTCTGAATGATCAACTGTACTGCTTACTGAAATGTTAGTGTTCAATGAATGAATGTTTGTCCTATTTGTAAACTATACTCGTGGCATCCATAGCAACCTACTGTTACTGTTACAGAGATCTCTGTCGGTTCTAATGTTGGGACCACTACTGTTCACTGTTTGATGACCATCAACTGACTGTTCGGTTTGTTAAGATCTACTGTACTGCTTTGCTATTGGATGTACCACATATGACTTTATGTTTCCTAAATGACTGTTATGGCATGAAATATGAGCCACTGATTGGATAACTGATATAATTGACTGTTTTAATTACTGAAAGAACATTCATTCTTAACCCCTTTACGCATATGTTATTCACTGGGTTTTAGCTCACTGTTTATATTTATATGTAGGTGTCCAGGCACCGGACCGATGCTAGGAGCGTTAAGTTAAGCTCCCGTTTTGTCAAGCCAACCACCATGCCTCACCTCGAGGTTCCAAGTCTGTTCAAGCTAAGGCTATTTTGGGGTGTTTCAGTTTCACCCTTTTGTTTCGGATCTGTAATAAATGTTTAAGACTTGGCTGTACAGTTATAGTTAGGGATTTGGTCCCTGACATGGATGTTTGTGTATATGTCGCATGTACATATGTTTTGGTTATCAGGTGTGGCATGTTTATAAAAAGTCTTTTTGCATTCAGATTGTCACAGCTCATTGGGCATCTTTTATTTACTGTTTTGGCTTCCGCCAGCCCCTTTACTCTATATTACTGTCATTACTGTTAAGCAAGCCTTCGGTAATCACAGATTACTGGCCGGTTATAGTGCTAAACCCATAGGAGTGGGTTTGGGTCGTGACAAAAATTTAGTGTCACGATCCCATTCCGCCCCTAGTAGAATGGTGTCGTGATGGCCAATAATCCAAGATTACCAAAGGCCAACTTACAAAGATTCACACAACGGAGTATACATATGGGGCCTACATGTGCGGAAGCAATAAATTTAAATCTAATTAGTCCATAAGAGTTGTGCATAGATTAAATGAAATGACATACATTTTAACATGGTTTACAACTTGGATACAAATAAAAGAAAGTACATGTTACATTTTGATCAAAAGGCTTCTCAAGCCGACATTTACCAAAGACATGAACGACAAAGCTAAGAAGCATAATCTTCAAGATGCTAGCAAAACAGGAATCCAAGGCAACTTGCAAATAACATCTAGGCATCACAGCCTTCTTGCTCGTTACCTACATATATATAAAGGAGAGGGTGAGCTTGGATACTCAGTTAATGATATAAGTAATAAAGGTTTGAACGAATGGTATCCGAGATCTTTATCAAAACAATACATATCATAACTTGTAACAAAACGTGGGATGAATCAAGTTCATCAATCAAATTTCTTCAAAGCTTTTTGGGATGTTTACTAACATCTACATAATACAAAGGATGACATTCTTGACGAAACAAAGGAATAGCCGACCTGGAATCGGTTAGACAAACCCACCCGTACAAGACCGTCGATGGTAACATCCGTACATGACCGTCGATGGCAAGAGATATCTTAACAAATGCTCTACATAGGCTCAACGTCCCCTAGCACAAAAGGACCTTCCAAGAATGTCATCAAAACGAACATAATACTTGATACAAAAACTAAAGGATAATCATTCATGCTTGATCAAATACTTTTCCAAAACGAAGCAAAGCTTTATCAAAACTTTATAACATAGCTTTATCAAAAATACCACTCACATAGCTCTTCGAGCGTAGAGCTTAAGGCAAGAATCCAAGACCTACAAATACATGGCAAAGTCCATTGAATGCATTTCAAGAAGACAAGAAGGAATGCTCAAAGATGGTTATGAAATGCACTTTTCAAAACAAGCTTTATATAAGGGAAAAGATCTCGACATTTCCTTCCAAAACCAAGTCAAGACATGGCAAAACATGTGCTGGGAGTTAAAACACTGTTTTTCATCTAGGGAAAAACATGCTAGGTACCAACTGGGTCCTAGAATGGATGCACAGAGATGATCTAGGCCAAAATGGCCTAGCTGGGTGAACTCAGGAAGTCTTGGCCGAGGTGTGGTTTCCTAGGCCTAGGTATGCATGCAAGATAGACTAAGGTGTAAGTGATCATGCAAAGTAGGCCAAGGTGAGATACGATGCCTGGCCTAGGTGTGAGGTCTAGGCAAGAATGATCTTAGTGATCACCTAGGCAAATGAAGTCTGGAAATCTGGGTTTCCTCTTGAAGAACATGAAGAACATGAACATGAAGAACATAAATGCTAAAATCATAACTTCTTATTCGAAATCTGAGATTTCATGATATGAGTTTTAAAAACATGGACCTGGGTACCCATAGTTGAAGATTTCATGAAAACAAACACAAAAACATGGATCTTGATACAAACTTTCGGATCAAAACATGGTTTTCTTCCAAGAACACAAGAACTTCATTTTCTCTTTCTAAAACCAAACTTTAAATCAATGCATGGCTCATGAATCATGCTGGATCATGCAATGTGATCAGATTAACATAAACAACAACAAGAGGGAATCAAGAATCTAACCTCAAAACACGGATCTAACGGTTCAGGGTGTGAAGATCAAGCTTGGAAATTTAGTTCTCTCATTCAAAGAACTTCTCTCCTCTTCCTAGAGCTTCCCTTTCTTCATAGGCAAAGATATGACAAACTGATATGGGTTTCACAGCTAGTACCTGACTTAACCCTCTGCTGGGACACGTGGCACTATCGGATTAGATCTCCTCAAAAAGGTGCCACAATGAAAAGACAAGTGTATGACAAAGTGTGTATAACAACTAAGGTGGCATGGGCATTCTGACAAGGCAATGATCTCGGATTAGGACATAGGCTTCGGCGAGTAAGGTCTCACTAATCTCGGCCAAGAAGGATAACACTTGGCCTAGCTGTGCCACACCTCGGTCTAGGTCATACCAGTCCAGGAACAAGATCACTAGGTGCAAGGATCAAAGATCTAGGATGCCTAGATGATAACATCTCGGCCTAGATGATACACATCTCGGCCTAGATGATGACATCTCGGCAAAATATGCCAGGGTGAAGGTGGAAGGCAACCAAAGTGGTTCTAAAATGGTCCTAGGTGTTGGCGTGCAATGGCCTAGGTGAAAAGGCACAAGGGCATGACCTAGGCTGCACACACCAAGCAATGAACAAAGTATGCAAGCAACACTTAAGCAAAACATGATAGCATCCTGACAAAACAAGAACCTTCACATGGGCAAAACGAATCAAAGTCTAAAGATGCAAGCTTAACAAGGCGAATTCATGTAAATGCTCATGAACATGACTAAGACAAGAATGAGGGTTGTTATATTTAGGAAACCCTGACTCGTGCCAAATGCCATGTGTCCGTCATCACAAAAGTTGCCTCAGCTCGAAAACTTGGATACGAGAGGGGAAGGTCCTAAAATGAGCAGCCCCGCTCACCCGATCAAAAGATTGGCTTCTACTATCATGATATGTTGTTTTGATAAACACATGTGTTCTTATTCTGGTTATTAGCTAACTTTACTACGTGACGCACACAAGCAAGTATAGACTAAAATCACAAGTATTGGAACATTTCAACTCCTGTTTGTTTTCAAAAATGGTTTGAATTTGCCACCCTCAAGTGGGCTTAAAAGATACGGATTTGTTACCTCAAGTGGGCTTAAAACATGATTTGCCACTTCGCAAAGTAGGTTTAAAACATATATTTGTTGAATTGTTAGAATTCAAACAACAAAGCCTTCATCCACAAGCATTCATGCAGTTTAGCAAGTAAGCACATAACCTCATGGCAAGCATGCGAATCATGGTAATATAGAAATCACACTCATGCAAGCATGCTAAAGCATAAAAGCTTACCGAGTACTCCAAGCCAAAACAAAAACTAGTTAGAAAGATACATGATCCAAACTATGTAAGATGCCTAATGCAACACATGCAATATGCAATTAATAGGCTCGAGTACTAATATGGCATATGATTCATTTGAACAACATGTGATTAAACACGTATTCAAAGAAAATATTGAAATTGCAATGCAGTTTGAATGATGCGCCGAGCCTCGGTGCATGCAAGACAAATAAATGGATGCAAACATGTAAGCATAAGGTATCCTAATCGAAATATGTCCCTAATCTAACCATCGAAAGCGATTAAATAAAAGGGAGAAAGACGTAAGGTTGGGAGACATGCACACACGCACGCACACTTATTACAACATCATGCCCTTGCGAAGGAGGGTCTGAATGAATAAGCTAACTAGCTACGCTAATTAAGCTAACTATTACAAACCAAAACTAATTAACTATTCTAGCTAATTATTACAACAATTGAAATAAATTAACTAACTATTCTAAGCTAGCTAAAATATTATAAAACGAATTAAGCTAATTAATTACGACACTTGTATGAATGAAATAGCTAACTTATTCTAAGTTAACAAAAGCGACTAAATGGCCTCCAGAGCTAGGGACGCATGCATGGTTGGTTGTTCCGGCCGAAAATGCCATTGCCTTGGCATCATATGCCTTTGTTTGCACTCGTTTTGATCACTGAAAAGTGTACCAACTCCCAGAATGCCTCTGCTCCAACTCAGGAGCACATTTGTGCAAAAATTGACTGGTGGTCGGTCGGCTACAAAAAGTGGCTGTCAGTTACCTCAACTGGCCGGTCGGCCACTAAAACTGGCTGGTCGGCCACCCCCTTTTCTGGACTTCTTCTTTTGCTGCAACAGAGAGCAAACAGAGGCAAAGCAAGGCATTTTCAAGAAATATATGTACTGCTACCCTCCTTATCATCTCTCAAGCTCAAATGAGTGTAGCTCTTGGCTCTCAAGCCATCAACCAAGCATTTTCAATGCATGATGGCTCGGGAACCAAGCTTGTACAAGGTTAATGAATGCACAAACAAGACCAATACAACCACCACCCTATCATGCGTGATCAAGGGTGATGGTGACTAAAAAAAATGGCACGTTTCATCGCTTTGAGTATGAAATGTCCCATTTCTCTCATGTTCGGATTAACGTCCGATCCGAACACATGAAATGCAACACAAAGATGCTCAATCTTGTTTCTTTTACTTTGTTCATTTTGTTTACTCATTTTAACTTACCAATCCATTCTTTAATTGATTAGTCCAAAGAGTGAGTGTCCTCTAATGGAAAGAGAGCTTAAACCACAAGTACCTTGAGCATGAAAGAGGCCTCATGCCGTTGGTTAGTAGAAACCCTCAAAAGAGGATTAAAACCATTAAGCACCAGTGTCTCAATTTCATTCTTAAGCCAACAAGGGGTTCAAAGTCACTTTCAAAACAAATGAAAGAGTAAAGAATAAAGAGAGATTGCAGAGATTTTAGTGCTGAAATAGAGTGCAAAATGACATTAAAACATGCAAATAACTCATGCAATTCATGTTTAAAAGCCTAACTCACTAAGCTAGTGAAAGAGATTGCACTACAACCATACAATCCAAGCCTCAAAGGGCCAAACCAACTCAAAACAGAGTTAAAACCAGTCAAAGCAGTGACTAAATCATGCTGAGATTGAGGTACAAAATGCTAGAAAAATATGTTCACATGTTAGCTTGCAAACAAGACTCAAGACACTACTCTCAAAAGCAACGAAAGAGTGAAACAAATGAGCATGTGACAGAGCTATATATGCTGAAATTACATGTTTAAAGACACTACAACATGCAATCATTCCAAGCAAAACATGTTTAGAGGCTTAAAATGCCAAGCTAAAAAAGCCATCTGCACTACAACTATGCAAAACAAGGCTCAAATGACTAAAGCAGCCCAAAACAGAGTTAAATCATGCCAAATCAGAGGCAAACACATGCTGGAAATAAGCTAAGTTAAGCCACAAAAACATGCTACTATGTGAAGCTAACTAGGCATGCAAGTAAGATACAAGGAGGAGAGGCTAACCCCTCTAATTTTGGACTTCAAAAGAAGGTTTTTACCACTGAAAAAACTCTAAATTTCAGTGGTTAAAAGGCCCAAAAATTTTGATTTGAAAGCCTTGAAAGATGGCACAAAAGCGTACACAATTAAGCAATGAGAAGGGTGGACTATCCCTTGACAGAAAATAGCCTCAAACCGTCAATTTAAGCCTCAAAAACTAGAGTTTTTTGTAGGTGAAAACCAGCTCAAAAACAATACAAAAGGATGGAAAAACAAGTATGCACAATAAGCTTAAATGAGGTAAGTTCTCTACCTTTGAAGCACAGCACAAAATAGCCATAATTTCATGTTCAAACCTCCTTCCAAAGCTCAAACTAGGCTCTAAGGGACCTCAGATCCAAGGTGGTCAAGTTTGGTTGAGGGTTAGTGTGCAAAAGTGTAGAGAAAGCTAACTACAAAGCACAAAACAAGAAGAGAGAGAGAGAGAGAGAGAGAGAGAGAGAGAGAGAGTTTTGACCCAAATTTTCTAACCCTCCCAAATGGGAGAGAGCACCGCCTATATATAGAAAATCAAGGTTTAAGCTTGAATTCATCCTACCATACATGTGTATAAAGATGCACTTCAATGAGCAACAACTGGCAAACAAATATCTGAAAAAGGAGAAAAATGGCCGTCGACCACCACTGGTGGCCAACCGGCCATCAATGTGGCCGACCGGCCACCACTGATGGCCAACAGGCACAAGCCATGGCCGATAGGCTGTGGGGCTGGCCGACTGGCCACCCTCTCCTCCAGAGCTGAAATAACAAGCCTTTGGTCTACAACCAAGCACAAAACAGACAAGATTCGAAGGCTTCCAAGACACGGCGCTCAGCCAAGAACTTCGGGCACTGAAAACGAACACGAGCATACAACATCATCGAGTGTTCAAATGATGACATCCAAGTCTTGAGGA
>NW_021028742.1:264663-277930 GCF_004153795.1 Camellia sinensis | reverse complement strand
TTTCTGAGCACACAGCCCACTTACTTTACTTTGCGCGCAGCCTATTCATTTTATTTGCACGCAGCTTATTCATTTCATTTGTACACAGCTTATTCATTTCATTTGCACACAGCTTATTCATTTTATGCTGAAACGCCTATTCATTCTGAATGCAGGTGACCCTTTAGAGATATAGATACATATTATCTCTATACCTCCCTCCCTCTCCTCCTTTGTGTGTGTTTCTTAGCTCAAAAGGTGGTTTTTACCTTACTTTTGCACCATTACACACACTATTACACCTTATTCCGAGATTGAGGACTTGGGAGGGTTGTTTCTTGAGTTTTTGGACTGGTTTTGATCAAAAGAAGGAGGCTAAACCGTTTGTTCTTCAAGGGTTCTTCAAGGGTGAGCATCTTCCTTTTTATTCCCCAAACTTGCAATAGTTTTCTACCTATCTTGCTTGCTGTTTTAGCTCTTGTGTATAACATAAAAAAGGTTTGTATTTTCATGCTTTAGAACTTTCATTAAGGTCATTTTGTGGTTTGAGTGCAAACTCCCCCTTCTAAGCCTTGTTTGACCCATTTTGGTGACTCTTTCATAAAGTTTTTGTTCACTTCAGTGTTTTGGTCCTTTGACCACTGATAAGCTTTTGTTTACTTCAGCATTTTGATCTTTTCATCACTAAAAGTCAGTGTATTTTAGTGTCAAAAAAAGTTGGTTTGAAGTCTTGCATAGGGGAGGGACACCCCTCTCCCTTCATGTTTTGTTTACTTGCTTTTTGGGCTCAAGAGGGTAGCATGTGTGCTTGATGTTTCTTGGCTTCATTTCAGCATTTTTTTAGGCATCTTAAGTCATATATAACCTCTGTTTTTGGTCGGATTTGGGCCCCCTTGTATGCTTGTAATACTTGCTTTGTATTGCTCCATCTTGCTTAGAAATACATCCCATGATTAGGCCATGATTCTTGTGTGTGTTGGCTTGGTTCTATGAAGCATTTAGCATTGTTTTTCCATGCTTAACATCTGTTGGTCATCAACTTGGTCATGTTTGGCATGTTTGTTAGAGTTGCTTTGTATTTTAGCTTAAAAAGCTTTGAGCATGTTGACCTCTAACATGTATGTTTGTGATTATCTTCATGATTTGACATCACCTAAGGACCGCATTTTAGTCTAAGAATCATGCTTGTATGTGTGCATGCATGGCCCCTTTCATACCTTGAGGGTGTGTCCTCTTATGCCTAAGAATGAGCCTTAGTGCATATGCTTCATGGGGGATATTTTAGTTGCCATATTAGGGGTTTTTGGGGTCCTATTTTGCATGCACAAATTCTGTTTTTGCTTTGCTTTAATCATGCCACGAGTGGTCATGTTGGTGGGGGTAGGTTGTCCCCTTTTGTGCCTTAACTTTGGAGCCATGAGTTTGCTTGTTAACATGAGTTGATTGTCTATCATTTTGAACACTCTTGGCCACTGTTTTGAGGAGGGTAAGGGTCTGCCCCTTTGCCATTTTAAGCCCTCTTGCATGCTTGCTCCATGTTTGTTGCATAGGTGTTCCATTAAGCTTTGTGGCACATCAATCCCATGGCCAATTTGGTCCATGTTTGCATCATGTCTATATTTTGTATGCTTGGCATTGTACATTTGTCATGTTGGTTGCATAATGATTGTTGTGCTTTACATCTTAGTGGCATGATACATTTGAGGCTTGTGAGCATTACATGCATTGCATTTACTTGGTTTGGGGTGTCAAACCAAGTGTGGGAATCAAGGACCATTCATACTTCAAGTGATGTAATGTGCCGCGATTCCCGGTCATCGGGACCTTGGACTCCGATATGATAAGGCCTCGGTTTTCATTTTGTTTGTTGCATGCATATTCATATCAATTGGCAAATTTGATCCATTGAGTCATCATGTACCATTGATGGTTCAAGGATCGAAAGTCATGCTTCTTTGAGTTTAAAATATGATAAGAAGTAGGACCATGCTTACATGTGTCCAAAAACTCCATACTATGCACTGCCTGTCCTCTGTTTGCTGTCAAATTGTCTATTGCAGGAAGTTTCTGCCGACCGGCAGAATTTAGTGCCGACCGGCACTATCTGGAGTGCTGATGAATCTGTTAAAGTGCCGACGGGAATTTTGGAGTGCCGGTGGCAATTCTGTCTGGCCGGTGGTGCTCTGCAGGACGCAGAGAGCTTGTTCCAGTACTTTGGAAATTTTCTGAATGACAAGGCAGTACAAACAGAGGCGACAAGAGTATAGTACGGGTTTTCCGGGCAGGACGGATTCGAGCATGCATCATCTGCGCACCCCGAGGCAGAGGCTGTGGCCACCCTCTTCATTCTTTTGCTTCCTCTTTTTTAATTAATTAGGAAATTTTGTAATAATTTTATTTATTCATTATTTTGGGACTGTAATATTAATTCGAACCCTCTGAGTAAAGGGAAACATGTAATAAGTGTGGGTGAGTGTGTGTATGTCTTCCAATCCCCATTTCTTTCTTCCCTTTCTTATGATAGTAGATTAGGGCATTTTTTTTGAAATTAGCATACCTTATGCTATGCCCTTTTATTTACCAGCTTATGATGGTAGATTAGGGCATTTTGAAATTAGCATACCTTATGATATGCATGCGTGTATTCATGCATCTGTTAACATGCACCAGGCTCGGTACATCATGCTAACCGCATTCGTATTTTCAAATTCCAAAATTGAGAACATGTTACTTGTAGCATTTCATATGCCATTTTAGGGTTAGCCGAGCCTACTCTAAATTGCATCCTTGCTTGTGTTGCATTAGCCACTTAATATGAACTAGGGACATGCATGTTTGCTAACTAGTTTATTGTTTTGGCACGGAGTACAATGTAAGTATTTATGCTTTAGCATCTCGCATGCGTGTGAATGTTAACATGACAGTATGCTTACCATGCGGCTAAGTGCTTATTACATGAGATAAATTGCTTGAATGCCTGTGGGTGGAGGTCAAATTGCTTAAGTTGGGATAATGCGTTAAAACTGTGAATTTTAAGCCCACTGGATAGTTGCAAAACCATTTTTTCCCAAAAGCCCACTTGAGGGTGGCAAAATCTGCATTTTAGCCTACTTGCGAGTAGCAAACCATTTTCAAAACAAACATGAAATGTTTTGTTCCAATTTGAGCGATTTGGTCTATACTTGTTTGCTGCGCGCATAACATAGTAAATCTAGGCTAACAATTGGTATAGGAACACATAAAGCTTTCAAAAACAGATATCACGGTTAGTAGAGGCCGGTCTTCGGACCGGGCGAAAGGGGGTGCTCATAGCTGACCTTCCCCGATCGTACCCAAGCTCCCGAGCCGAGACAACTCCGGTAATGACGGACATGTGGCCTTCGGCACCGAGTCAGGGTTTCCTAAATTCTCCCATAAAAAATATTTAGGTGGCGACTCTGTATCTGGCAAAGCAGTCCATGTTTGGCACTACTTTTTCAAAAATCTGTTTCTCAAAACGATTTGCCAGATTTGGACTCTTTGGTTCAGATTAAGAACCGTGACACAAATCGAGTCCGAACTGTAGCACGAGGCCCCACGCGGGCGCTGTTACAACATGCTCCAATTTCTATTCGACCATAGGTAAGGGTTGCAACAAACCTGTTGGTCGTTGATGCTCGGCCTTCACTTGTTGACAAGTAACGCACCTTGAAACATACAAGGCTACGTCTCTCTTCATCCCTCGCCACCAAAGCTGGCGACTAAGGTCGTGGTACATCTTTGTGCCCCCTGAGTGTACTAAGGCGTAAATGGTGAAACTCTCGGAGTATCTCCTCCCTACAAGATTTTCGCACGAAAAGACGGTCTAGATATCTCACACTTAAGTCAGAATACATGTTCAAGACCTTTTTCGCTAGATATCTTCCCTTGGATAGCCTCTACTTTGTGATCACCCCGTTGTGCTTCTATAACTTGGTTTACTGGTATATGTTGTGCAGCTATAATGAACAAACCGGCTGACTCAACGAACTCACCAAGATGCAAGCCACACTCGCCAACATCTCTCATTCCTATATGGCAATACTAGCTACATTGCTTATGGATTTCCTACTCAAGGCGTCGGCCATTGCATTGATAATAGTAAAACTTGAAATCATAATCCTCCATTAACTCCATCTACCTCCTCTGTCTCAAATTCAAATATTTCTTTGAAAACAAATATCCCAAACTCTTGTGATCGGAAAACACTTCAAATCTCTCCCTATATAAGTAATGCCTCCAGATTTTTAAGGCAAAAAACACTGCCACTAGCTCTAGGTTGTGAGTAGGATAATTTCTCTCATGTGTTTTCAACTGCCATGAACCATACACTACCACTTTTCCCTTTTGCATCAATACACAACCCAAACCCCTTGTCGGAATAATCAATACTAGAGCAATAGGAGTCTAACCTTAAGCTCTTGAAATGACTTTTCACAAGTCTCACTCCACGCAAATTTAATTCCCTTCTTCATCAATCTAGTCAATGATGAGGCCAATGTAGAGAAGTTTTTCACAAAACGTCGGTAATACCTGGCTAAGCTCAAGAAACTCCGAATCTCAAAGGCATTCTTAGGTTGTTCCCAATCTTATACTGCCTCTATCTTAGAAAAGTCTACAGTCACCCCTTCCCCAGATACTACATGGCCTAAGAACTCAACTTTTTTTAGTCAGAACTCGCACATCTGAACTCACACATCTGAAACTTAGTACATAAATGATATGCTCTAAGGAACTCAAGTACAACTTGTAAGTGTTCCTTGTGTTCCTCTTCGTAGGGCGAGTAGATTAAGATGTCTTCAACAAAGACAACCACAAAACGGTTTAAGAACTTACGAAAGATTCGATTAATCAAATCCATAAACAAAGTCGGTCCATTTGTTAGCCCAAATGGCATCACTAAGAACTCATAGTGGCCATATCGTGTATGGAATGTCGTTTTCTGAATATCCTCCTCCATTACTCTCAACTGGTGATAACCCAGTCTCAAGTCAATCTTAGAAAAGCAACGAGACCCCTTTAATTGGTCAAACAAATCATCTATACGTGGTTGGGGGTACTTGTTCTTAACATTTACCTAGTTCAACTTCCGGTAATCGATGCACAGTTACAACGTGCCATCCTTCTTCTTAGCAAAGAGAGTTGGTGCTCCCCAAGGCAATGTACTAGGGTAAATAAAGCCCTTATATAGCAGTTTTTGGAGTTAAATTTTCAACTCATACAATTTGACTGGTGCAAATCTATATAGTGCCATGGAAATCGATGTCGTGTCGGGCACAAAGTCAATGGAGAACTCAATCTCTCGGTAGGGTGGCAAACTAGTAAGATCTTCAGGAAAGACGTCCAGGGTATTCACAAACTATGTCACACACCCAAAATAATTACTACAATCCAACTCCAAACACTCGTACAAAGTGATATAGATACAATAAGAAGCTTTCATTAATTAGAGTTAATATACAAAAGGTAACACATGCGATATACATTCATAAATTGTTCATCCTAAACCTATAGCATGTGTTACAAGAAGAAATAAAGAATGAAAGCTAAACAGATGTTCATATGCCCTACAGTTTACATCTTTCCAAGACCGTACTTGGTTACAACAAAATGAGTCATGAGCTCAATACAAATAAAGCCCTAGGCTTGTGAAAGAGTAAATACAAAATAAACAGAATTGAGCCTTTAGCTCCACAGTCCTCCCAAGCTAAGTCCTTGGCGGAGGCATATCTTTAGCACCTGAAAATGGTTTTTCCAAGTAGAGTGAGCCAAAGCCCAATAGAAACAATCTAGCACAATATATGAATCTTAACAAAGATATAAGTATAATGTGCATCTACAATACTTGTAAGAAAATCATTCATATTCTACAAGATCATAATATGCCAGGTTTTATATCTCAATCCATTTTATCTCAATTCATTTCAAGTCAATTCATTTCACTGCAACTCATGATTCAAATTCATTGTTATCCAGATAACCCAACTGAGGCTACAACTCAGTGGTTCTCTAATCAATACAACCATTACATAAACCCTTCAATTTGCCATTTTACAAAAATTTTGTCCACGAGAATCAGCACCCATGTATACGCGCGGTTTTTGAGACTTTCACCCTAGACACACAGGCCAACTTAAATCAATGGAATCCATCCCCTTTCTTCTCCTAAACATGGAGTACATTCTCTTTCTCCTCTCAAATGTCATACATATACAATGTATTAAAACACAGTCATATTCAATGACAATAGTTAAGAGACTAGTTTCAATTCACCTAATACTCATGCAATTTCTACAACAATCATAGTTATTCTTCACCGATAACCCAAAACATATATTTCCAAACAGATATACAATCTCCAAGATAGATAGATTATTCAAATTTCCATAGGTGAGAAATAATACACATCCAACTTCACCATTTATATAAACATTCATCTAATTGCATATTCCCAATACCAATTTCATTATTTATACACAATAATTATTTGAAATATTTTAGGGCAAAACTCCATTCTCTCCCAAATTCAACCCATGTGTCAAAATCAACAATTTTAACACAACACATCTTTATATCCATACCCATAACCATTTTCAATACCTTCATTTGAAAACCCCTCTTTTGATTTTAAACCAAAACCCTAAGTTTGTCTAAAATCCTCCAAATCCCAACATTATTTGCACAACAACATATAACTAAGTTAAAAATCATAAAAGAGTGTAAACAGACCCTACCTCAGAGCTAGAAGTCGACCAAAGCAAGGAGGAAACTTCAAAGATGCTCAAACACAACTCTATTCGGACAGAAATGTAGCCCTTAAGATACTCTACCTTTTTATCAAAGAGAGTAGGGTAGAGAAATCACTAGATCCAGGTGAAAATGTAGAGAGAGTGTGAGTTTTAGAGAGAGAGGCTCAAGATCTAGGGTTTTGAAATGTTTTAGAGAGAGAAAGAGATGAAATAGTGATATAAAAAGTGGCTGTTACGAACTGATATACGCACAGTCCGCTCGAGCGTAAGAAGTGATGCTCGAGCGTTAGACACGACAAGTTGTTCCGCTCGAGCGCAAGAAGTGACGCTCAAGCGTAGAATGCATACTCCCAGTACTTTTGCAAACAACAGACCAACGCTCAAGCGTAAGGAGTGCCACTCGAGCTGAGCCCGCTCAAGCGTGGAAAGAACTACTCAAGTGTAGAATACACTCTCTCCGTAGTTTTGCAAACCTGCAAAAATTCTGAGAGTTTGCAAAGCCCGCTCTAGTGCAAGAAATGTCGCTTGAGCGGAGGAGCAAAATTCTAGATAACAAAAGTTTGAAAATTAAGCAACCAATCTGTCCCAAACATAGCCACAACAACCCAATACCCAAATTTAAAGAAATACAAGGAAAGCAAGATATAATCAACAATTCAAAACCATGAAACTCGAGTCCACAATACAACAAGGGTTGGGCCAAAACCAGAATCGCTATAATCTCCCCCCTTAAGGAATTTCATCCCCGAAATTTCAAATCAAGATTTAAAGTTATGTTTAAACCAAACCAATAACGATAATTATTCAATTCCATTACCATGACCTATCCTCCGGTCATCCATTCTCGTCAACTCGATACACAAGTTCCAATATTGAAAGCACAATTCACATTTTCCAAAACATGTACAACGTTTATATTAAACCCGGGTTGCCAAATCATATACAACATATACAATGTGTCCATATACTCAAAACATATACAATGTTTTCACATTTCATTAACTTGGCAAAATTTCAATACATGATCAAGCATCAACAAATAAGTCCGGGTACTTCTCACGGACCTCCAACTCACATTTCCAAGTTACTTCCCCAACCCTGTGATGTTTCCACAATACCTTAACAAAGGGAATTGTCTTGCCTCGGAAGACTTAGTCTTGGGTATCCAAGACTCTCACTAGTCTCTTCTCATACGAGGCATCTTCATCTACCTCTAAGTCAATCCAATCCAACACATGCAATGGATCCGGCTCATACTTCCAAAGCATGCTAATATGAAACACATCATGAACCCCGAAAGTTGTGGCAGCAATGCCAAACGATAAGCTACCTCTCCAATCCGCTCAAGGATTTCAAAAGGTCTAATAAATCTAGGGGATAACTGCCCCCTCTTTCTAAACCTCATCAAACCCCTTCTAGGTGATATCTTTAAGAAAACATGGTCTCCCACCTTAAAAGACAAAAGTCTCCTCCTACGGTCGACATAACTTTTCTTGCGACTCTGAGCCATAACCAACCTTTTACAGATAAGTGCAACTTTTTTCGTCGTTTCTCAGACTAACTTTGGACCCAACATAGGTGCATCACCCACCTCTGCCCAACACACAAGAGATCTACACGGTCGGCCATACAGAGCCTCAAACAGTGCCATGCCAATACTTGACTAGAAGCTACTATTATAGGCAAACTCCACTAAGGGCAAGTGCCTCTCCCACGAACTCTTAAAGTCAAGGACACAACCCCGCAGCATATCCTCTAAAATCTGAATGGTGCGCTCTGACTGCCCGTCAGTCTGAGGGTGATACACAGTGCTAAAGGTCAATCTCATGCCCAAGGCACTCTGTAGGCTCTGCCATAACCGAGCCATAAAACACGAATCTCTATCTGAAACAATCATCACTGGGACCCCATGTAACCTCAATATGTCCCTAATGTAAAGGTCGACAAGATAATTATCGAGTCACTAACACGCATAGGTATAAAGTACACCGACTTAGTCAACCGGTCAACTACCATCCAAATGGCATCACTACCCCGTTAAGTCCTCAGAAGGCCACAACAAAATCCATAGTGACATGTTCCCACTTTCACTCAACTATAGGCAAAGGTTGCAACAAACCTATTGGCCTCTGATGCTCGGCCTTCACTTGTTGACAAGTAAGGCACCTTGATACAAACATGGCTACATCCTTCTTCATTCCCCTTCACCAAAACTGATGATTAAGGTCGTGATACATTTTTGTGCCTCACGAATGCACCGCTAGGCGTGAATAGTGAAACTCTCAGAGTACTTCCTCTCGGTAAGACTCTGGTACAAACAGAGTCACGGTATCTCACACTCAAGTTGGGACACACATTCAAGCCTTTCTCCATCTTCCCACCAGAGATCTTCTCTCGAAAGGATTCTACCTCAAGGTCGCCCCTCTGTGCTTCAATGACTCGGTTCACAAGTATAGGTTGTGTAACTACCGAAAACAAGGCTGCAGACTTAACAGACTCGCCAAGATACAAGTCAAACTCTCCAATAATACCCAATATCTCTCATTTCTAGATGGCAACACTAGCCACACTACCAATGGATTTTCTACTCAAGGCATCGGCCACACAATTGGTCTTCCCCAGATGATAATGTAACTCAAAATCATAATCTTCTATAAACTCCATCCACCTCATCTGCCTTAAATTCAAGTCTTTCTGTGTAAATAGATATTTCAAACTCTTATGATCAGATAACACTTCAAACTTCTCATCATACAAGTAATGCCTCCAAATCTTCAAGGTAAAGATCACTGCTACTAACTCTAGATCATGGGTAGGATAGTTTCTCTCATGTGTTTTCAACTGCCATGAGCCATAAGCTACTACCTTCTCTTCTTGCATCAACACACAACCCAAACCTTCCCGTGAGGCATCACAATACACCGAATAGCCCAAAGCCCTCTCTGGAATAATCAATACTAAAGCAGTGGTAAGTTTAACCTTAAGCTCCTGAAAAGACTTCTCACAAGTCTCATTCCATACAAACTTAACTCTTTTCCTCGTTAGTCTAGTTAACGGTGAAGCCAATCTAGAGAAATCTTTCACGTACTGACAGTAATACCAGGCCCGCCCCAAGAAACTACGGATATCAAAAGTATTCTTAGGTTGTTCCCAATCTTGCACTGCCTCTATCTTGGATGAATCCACAATTACCCTTTCCCCGGATACTACATGGCCTAAGAACTTAACTTTCCTCAACCAGAATTCACATTTTTCAAACTTAGCATACAATTTGTGGGGTCTTAGTAAATCAAGTACCACTCGCAAGTGTCTCTCATGCTTCTCCTCAGAGAGTGAAAAATGGCCTACGACCACGAAACGTAGCCTACGGCCACTGAGAGATGGTCTACGAGACCTCTCCCTTCCTTCGGGAAGAGAAAATAGAGAAACCAGGACCTGGTTCGCAAACCGAGACAAGGCACAAAAAAAGAACCCCGAAGTCCAAAGGCAAGGCTCGCAGCCGATACTCTGAACTTCCAGAACGAGCACAACATGCAACATCACTGAGCACTCAATCAGTGACGTCTAAGTCTTAAGGTCGGTCAAAATTGGGGTGTCTACAACAGTCACCTGGTTCAATTTGCGGTAATCTATACAAAGTCATAATGCACCATCTTTCTTTTTAGCAAAAAAATCCGGTGCTGCCCAAAGTGAAGTACTGTGGTGAATAAAACCCTTATCTAACAATTCCTGGAGTTGAATCTTCTACTCACTCAACTCAGAGGGTGCAAACCTATATAGTGCCATGGAAATCGGTGCCATACCAGACACTAAATCAATAAAGAACTCAATCTCTCGATGAGGTGGTAAGCTAGTAAGATCCTCCAAAAAAATATCCACGTATTCACAAACTACCCTTGGCAACTCAATTCGGACTTCATCATACTCAGTACTCAAGAAGTTGGTAAGAAGGCAACTAAGTTCACTCCCCTCACATGGATCATACACTAGTGATAAGACTCTATCTACCCAGTTCCTTAAGAAATGAAAGCAATCACCGCTCAAGGTACATACAATAACCCTCTGACGGTAGCTGTCTATAACAGCTCGATAGAATGATAACCAGTCCATACCCAATATAACATCAAAACTAGACATATCATTCAACAAAAATGCAAAAGGAAGTTGGCAACCAGCAACCTCTATGTCACAACCCCGACACCCTACTTCAAAACAACCTCACTACCAATAGATGATTCTACACAGATAGAAGATGCTAACTGAGCCAACTCTAACCCCAAAACCGATGCAAATGCAGACGAGATAAATGAATGGGATGCACTCATATCAATCAATACATTAGCAACTGAATTACAAAATAAGAAGGTACCTCTCACTATCGAAGGTGCTGGTGTAAGATTTGGCGCGGTAACAGCATACACACACCCTGTAGGTCTCTGCTCAACTTGCTTACCCCTTGGAGCATAAGCCTGATGTACTAACTGAGCCGAAGAGGCTCCCTTATTAGCCCTCAAGGCCTGTGCTGACTGTGTAAGCTGGTGGCTCTGTGTCTGTCTCGAACCAGACACACCGGGTGTGCCACCAAACTGAGAGAAAAATCTCTTCATGTGCCCCGCCAGCCCACACTGATAACAAGTGAGTGGCTGCCTTCTTCCCTGACTCTAGCTCTAAGAACGAGCTGAAGACGATACAGACCATTGCCCTCATCCTCTCTGCAGGCAAGCTGGAGACTTGTAACCCAGCTGACCACATTGAAACAAGTAATATCTCTCTAACCACCTCTCATAGAACCGAAACTCGGTACTACAAAGGTGGACCTCGATTGAGCTCCTTAGGACTACTGTGGAGTAGGACCCATTTGCTTCTTACTATCCCCCTGAATATCCTGACTCCTCTTGGAGCCCCTCATGCTTTCCTCCTCCATCTGCATTACGGTCTCAAGATGAGTCGCCACCACCACAAGGCGTCCATAATCTGTAATCATCGACCTGGCCACTTTGAACATTAGCCCAGTCCTCAACCTCTTCTCAAACTCCAAAAAACGGCGCTCCTCTGTCGCCATGAGTTCTGGTGCAAACCTCAATAAGCTAGTAAATGCGGCCTCAAACTCGACCACGGGTGTGCTTAACTACTTGAGCTTAGAGAACTAATCTCTCAACTTCTCCCTAACAATGGAAGGTAGAAACTTGTCCTAAAAGGAGCTGATAAAAGCCTCCAAAGTCACCCCAATACGCCCACGCGTATACTTCTAACACTGACCCGCATCTCTATTCAACTAGAAGGATGCCAAGGTCACTCGCAACTAGTCGTCCTCGATGCCAAGCATCTCGAACATTTTCACTATCTGCTCTAGCTACTCATCTGCCTTCAATAGCTCCTTGGGATCACCCAAAAACTCATCCAGATTCAACCCAAAAAACTCCCGCTTCAAGAAAGACGGCCTTGCCTCACCTACTTTGGTTTGGGCTTGATTCTAAGCCCTGAGAATGTCCATAAAATTGCTTAATGCCCCGGCCATTTCGCAGGCTAAGGTGTCCATGGCCTGTTGACCAACTAGTTCGGCCACATTGACCTAACCAACTCCTTCTTCCTGTGCCGAAATCTCATCTGGTAAAGGCACTTCATGCCTTCTACGCCTACCACCACCACATCCACATCCTAACATTCTAATGAAGGTAACAAAAAAGATTAGCACATTTACAAATGTGCCGAAGCTAACTCACTCATGTCCTAATACAGTGGACAACAGTAATTCATTCCACATAAATACATAATCACATAAACACATACGAATTTTATTCCTAGATGATGATCGTCCCGCGGCGTTGCCAATGTTCCAATTAGAAACAGCAGTGATCAAGTGCTCTTTTAACAAGACTTCTAGAAACCCATAGACCCAATCAATATCTTAGGAACTAAATCCCATACCCATATAATCACATAAGCAGGTTATCACTTATCATACCACACACACATTAATGTCTATATCAAGTGAGACAAACCCATTGTGGTAATAACCACTTCCCACGTACCCAAAGTATCACTACAAGAAAAAACACTTTTGGCGACCACCTATTTTTTTTGGTCGCAAATAGTCCACTTTCTGCGACTAAAATTTAACTTTTGGCGACCACAATTTTCTGGTTGCGGAAAATCACCTTTTGGCGACCAAAAAAAAACGTTGGTCGCGGAAAGTATACTATTGGCGACCAAAGGCTTTTTTGGTCACGGAAGATCACCTTTTGGCGACCAAAAAAAAAGTTGGTCACAGAAAGTATACCCTTTGGCGACCAAAAAAAAAAGTTGGTCGCGGAAACTATACTATTGGCGACCAAAGGCTTTTTTGGTCACGGAAGATCACCTTTTGGCGACCAAAAAAAAAGTTGGTCACAGAAAGTATACCCTTTGGCGACCAAAAAAAAAAGTTGGTCGCGGAAACTATACTATTGGCGACCAAAGGCTTTTTTGGTCGTGGAAGATCACCTTTTGGCGACCAAAAAAAAAAGTTGGTAGCGGAAAGT
>NW_021028742.1:114529-262795 GCF_004153795.1 Camellia sinensis | reverse complement strand
CGAATGAAGACGAAAACTTTTGGTTTTGATTTTGATTTATGTTATTTAAATTTGTGAACAATATTATGTATGTATTATGCGACATTATGTAGTGGTATAATTTTTATTTATGTATTGTTATGAATGGAACAACATTATGAATGTTCATCATGTGCCATCTTTTGTTTATGTATGTATTTATATTATTATGTAATTTTTAGATTTTTTTTTAGTTATTTTTCATTTAATATAGGTTTTTTTTATATTTTTAATTATTTTTGTACAGGGATTTTTTTTTTTAAATTTTTTTTTGAGACGGCGGAGCTCCCCCGTCGCAAAAAGAAAATGCTATCAAGCTTTTTGCGACGGCTCAAATACTGTCGCAAAAGGTAGGAATTAAACTGAGAATAAGACCTTTAGCGACGGCTTAGGTTGCCGTCGCCAATCGTCATTAGCGACGATACTTTTACCGACGGGATTTGGCAGTCGACAAAACTATTTTAGCGACGGCAAGACTCTACCGTCGCAAAAAATCAGATTTCGTAGCTTTTTTGGCGACAGACGTCGCAAAAAAATTTTTTTACCGTCGCAAAAATAATGGCGACGGCCCTTGCCGTCGCTAAAGCCCTTTTGCAACCCCCTCTCTTGCGACCCCCCACTTGCCGTCGCAAAAAACTATTTACCGTCGCAAAAAACTATTAGCGACGGCGTTTGGAGTATTTGCGACGGCGTTTTGCCGTCGCAAAAAACAATTTTTTTTGTAGTGCATTTGCGTCACTCCAAATACAAGAATGATACATCCCTCTAAAATTAGAGCTCTAATTGAGCTCTGGTGAGATAGAAAATAAAAAACAAAAAAATAAAAAAAAATAAGAAGGCCAAAACATCATATTAGATAGGCCCCTGCATACACATTAGAGCTATTAGAGCTCACAAATTAGAGCTCCAAAATATTTTTGCTCCAAATATGTTGGAGTTGACATTGCCAATTCTTGGCTAGAAGATCACGGATTTACTAGCAAACGTTAAATTTGGTACGAGCTTTTTCATAAGTTCGAATGGCCTCCAAGGAGTCTGATTCAACAACAATGAAATGAAAGCCTTTATCCCAAGCTAATCTCAGCCCAAACCCTAGTTCCGACAACTCCATTGAGCTATTGGTATTAAGCTTAACCTAATAAGGTGATGGTCTAGCCCAACATGTCTTTTAATGTTTGTATGGTTCGTTTTGATTAGTCATCTGCCTGCGGATGATAAGTACTGCTGAGTTTCAGTTTAGTTCCCGAAACTTATTGCAAACTTTGTCAGAATCTCGAAGTGAACTTGAAATCTCTATCAAGCACAATAGATACTTGTACTCCGTGAAGTCTCACAATCTTATCAATATAGATATTAGCCAAGTTATCCATATTAGAAAATTTTTTAATAAGTAAAAAGTGGATAGACTTAGTCAAACGATCAACAATAACTCAGATAGAGTCCATACCTTTTGAAGAGCGAGGTAGACCAACAATAAAGTCCATTGTAATATGTTCTCATTTCTATTTCGGTATTGGAAGCGGTTGAAGTAATCCAGCGGGTTGTTGATGTTCGACTTTTACTTGGTGGCAATGCAAACATTTGGCTACAAAATCAGCAATACATTTTTTCATTCCAGGCCACCAAAAATTCTGTTTCAAATCTTTATACATCTTTGTATTTCTCAAATGCATAGCAAATTTTGAATTGTGGACTTCTGTCATAATACGTTTTCTCAATTGTGAACAATTTAGTACACAAAGCCTACCTTGGAATTTCAATACATTGTTCTCAAACATAAACCCCGGTCTCGGTTTAGAGTCAATTTCTTCCACAATCTTTTTCAAAAATTCATCTTCTAATTGTTTTTCTTTAATCTCCTCAATAATTGTTGGTTGTGCAGCAATAGCAGCTAAGACTCCACCCTGTTCACGTAAAACAATTTCAATTTTGCTTCTTTCCAAATCCCACAACAATTCTTTATACCCGGTGAGCAAACATGTCAAACTCGCAATTGACTTTCGGCTCAAAGCATCTACAACTGTGTTAGTCTTTCCCGGATGATATAAGATTTGCAGGTCATAATCTTTTATCAGTTTTAACCACCTTCTTTGTCTCATGTTCAATTCTTTCTATTTGAAGAAATATTTTAAGCTTTTGTGGTCCGTGTACACTTCACAAGTTGCTCCATATAAATAATGACGCCAAATTTTCAAAGCAAACACCACAACTGTAAGTTCCAGGTCATGGATTGGATAATTTTTCTCATGTAGTCGAAGTTGTCGAGTAGCATAAGTAATTACCCTTCCATTTTGCATTAACACACCCCAAGCCTTTGTATGAAGTATCACTGTAAATTTGAAACCCATCTATATCGGTAGGCAAAGTCAGAATTGGTGCAATTACTAATCTGGTTTTCAATTCTTGAAAAGCTAATTCTTTTTTATCATTCCAGTCAAATGGTATACCTTTATGTGTTAACTGAGTGAGTGGTAAAGCAAGTTTTGAAAAATCTTTCACAAATCTACAGTATTAATCAGCAAGTCCCAGAAAACTTCTAACTTCTGTCATTGTAGTCGGTCTTGGCCAATTTACAATGGCCTTAATTTTCTGCAAGTTAACAGATATGCCATCCTTGTTGATCACGTGCCCCAGAAAAGTCACACTGTTAAGCCATAATTCACATTTTGATAGTTTTGCATACAATTTCTTTTCTCTTAGAGTCTGTAGCACAATTATCAAATGATGTTCATGTTCTTTCCTGTTTTTGAAGTAAATCAGGATTTCATCTATGAACATAACAACAATTTCTTCAAGATATGGTTTGAAAACTCTATTCATTAGGTCCATAAAATGCGGCAAGTGCATTCGTTACCCCAAATGGCATTACTAGAAACTTATAATGCCCATATATAGTTCAAAATGCAGTTTTCTCTATGCCTTCGGCTTTGACTTTTAACTAATGGTACCCCGAATCCAAGATCTATCTTTGAGAACACTTGGGCTCACTGAAGTTGGTCAAACAAATCATCTATTCGGGACCGTGGGTATTTGTTTTTGACGGTCACTTTATTCAACTCATGGTAGTCTATGCACAGCCTCAAATTCACATCTTTCTTTTTGACAAGCAAAACTGGAGCACCCTAAGGCAAAGTGCTCAGTCAAATGAACTTCTTGTCTAATAGTTCTTATAATTGAATTTTCAATTCTTTCAATTTTGTATGGGGTTTTAGAAATTGGTTGTGTTCTAGGTATTACTTCAATAGTAAATTCGATTTCCCTATTAATCAAGTTTCTGGGTAGGTCATTAGAAAAGACATCAGAGAATTCACTAACTGCAGGAATAGTTTCCACATTAGCACTATTTGTAGGCACTTTCAAAACACAACACAAATAACCCCTACATCACTTCTTAAGCAGTTTGTTTGCTTTCATAGCAGAGATCAAATACAGGGGAGAAACAACACCATTCCCAGTAAATACAAATTCAGGCAACCCCGGTGGTCGAAACACAATAGATTTGGCAACACAATCAATGGTAGCATGATATTTTGTCAACCAATCTATACCCAATATGCAATCAAAATGATCTATATCCACAGGTATCAAGTCAACATATAATAGCATATCTCCAATCATACTATCACAAGTAGGGTACACATGCACACATAACATAGAACCCCCAGATGGTGCAGATATAGACAACAAATAATTCATAGGTTCTAGAGGTCTAGTCAATTTCTGGGAGAAAGCACGCGACACAAGTGACTGAGTAAATCCAGAATCTATTAAAACATAAGCATGTTGAGTACAAATAGGGAGTGCACTTGATACCAAAGATTCGATGTTTTAGACGTCCTCAGGTACGAGTGCAAAAACTCTACCTTACCTCAAATTTTCCTTTCCAGCATTAGTTCTCACATTCGTTCTTGGTGCAGAAGCAGATTCGGTTAAACTGGCCGCATGATGGTTGGAATTTTGGGACATGAGCGGACAATCTTTTATCATGTGGCCAGTCTTGCCACACCGAAAGCAAGCACCAATTGATCGTTAGCAGACGCCCTTGTGTTTTCTTCCACATTTAGAGCAAATAGGTGGTTCCACTACTTTGACTTGAACTACTCGAAGATCCTAAATTTTGCTTCTCTCTCATTGAGAATGACCAGCCTTTCTTGAAATTGAATTCAAATCGTTTACCTCTCCAATCATTTGTCAGAGCTTTAGCTTGTTTCATAGTTGCTAAATTAGCCTCAGTCATAAGAGTTATATCCAATACATCCACATACTTGTTTAGTTTTAACACACCAACCCAATCAAACACATCTAGATTAAGGTCGCCTTTAAATTTTCTGGCATTTTTGTAGTTTGTGTCCACTATATACGAAGCAAATTGGGTGAATTCTGTAAATTTAGCTTCATACTTTGCTACTGACATATTGCCTTGTTTCAACTGTTCAAATTCGGAGACTTTACGATCTATGAAGTATTGAGGGAAATATTTTTTGTAAAAAATCTCTTTGAATTGATTCCATGTCATAGCCCCATTGTTATCCTGTATTAGCATCCACTAATGTCGGACTTCTTCTTTCAGCGTATAAGTGGCCAACAGAACTTTCTGAGTTTTAGAACACGGAAACACTTCAAATAACTTTTTCTGTCTCAAGCATCCAAGTTTCGACTTTCAATGGCTCAACAAAATAGTCTGTGGCTTCATCTTGTTGAACTTTTGAGTCAAGCCGATAATGTCATTGTTTACCAGTTCCATTTGTACCAGAGAATGTGGAAGAGGTAATGATTGTTGCCTTTGTTATTGTCTCAAGGACTTATTTAAAGCTTCTAGCATTCTTTCCATACGGTCCATTCGGGCATCAAAAGATTCAATTACATCATCACTTCTTGTTCTCTGTATTTGCTATAGGTAAATAGAGCAATAATAAACATAGGCAAATACTCATTTTACAATTTTCACAGTGTTCAGTTCATTTCATTTCATATTGTTTCAAATATATCACATAATTTCACACACTCATACATGCTAATGTAATGCCCCTAATTCTTTTCTAGGACATGCTGTAGCTCATATGGACTCGTGTACGCAGTATAACTTGTGCTTTGATATCACTTTGTCATGACCTAAACATGACTCTACAAGTTTAGTATTATAACCGGCCAGTAATCCTAAGATTACCGAAGGCCTCTGAAACAAATTCATAATATAATGGGCTAGCAGAAGCAAATAATAAATATACAATGTCCATAGAGCTATGCAAATTTATATAAGGTAGAAAATTTCAAATTTATATTTACATATAATACGACGTCAACCTTACATACAGAAGAAACATAAACTTGTCCAAACAAAATAAAAGAAAATAAAAATTAAAACTTGTTCATTAACTTGGTCACAACTTTGCCCGCAAAAACTTGACCACAAAAAATCTTTTGGAACCTCCTCGGGAGGCGCATTGGTTGGCTAACACAAACAGATCTAGACTGGAAGTCTCAAGCCTGGACACGCACTTGATCACCAGCATGCATAATATAAATAATGAGCCGGAGCCCAGTGAATAACAACAGAGTAAATGTTTTATGAATGATGTCCATAATAGATTCAGAAATCAGAATTCAGATAAGAAACAGATTCATATACTTATTCAGGTTTGCAAACAGTCACACATGGTATATCCATTAGCGCTAACAGATCAGATTGGTTATAAAGACCCATATACAGAACAGATGGTCATTAAGACCCATATTCACATGAGGTGGTCATAAAAACCAACTTGCAAATCACATAGTTGATTATGCCTAATCAGTTCCAAGAATGAAACCCACTTGAAACCCTGGTACCAAGTAACATATAACATATCACACAATGCTAAGGATGCCACGATTACATTTCAAAAAGCTGGACAATCATTCATGGTTCACAAATAGCATTTCAAAAAATAGATCATATCATATTATTTAGAAAATACTTATAGTTAACATATCCTTAAAAAATTATTACTCACTGATAGCTCCAGAAGCAGAACAGGCAACATAGACAGATCGGTCGAATAATGACACGTGACCTACACACAAACACGTGACAAATACTTATTGAAACACACACTCCGAATACACTTAACTTATTAAATTCTTTCTTAGTGTGTTTCAAATTCATATCCTCATTAATATGGCTTAAACCATGGCTTAAGAATGCCTAAGATGAAATGGGGATGCAATTATGCACTTGAAACACTTTGCAAAATTTCTGAAAACATGGACGTGCGCTTGAGTGGTCTGCAAAGTCTACAAAAGTACCGGATGCTCTCATTTCATGCTCGAGCTAACTTTTGATCATTCAAGCCATGTACCTCGCAAAGGTGAGTTTGCTTGAGCGAAGCTTTGGTCGCTCTAGCCAACTGCCTCGACTGTAAAAGTACTGGGAGCATGCAAAGTACGCTCGAGCGAAGGAACCATCACTCGAGCGATCAAGCAGAATTATGAAATTTCAAGATTGCTGGTCCAAGTTCAAAACTCAAATTAAACACATCAAAGCTCATTCTTTTGGGCCAAGATGAAAGAAAATAGGTAAAGACTCATAACACATCATGAATTGAAGATCATTTCGCAAATCAAGGCCCAAAAGCATGTCAATTCTTCCAAAATGAAACTTGAAACTTGATGTACATTATATGCATGTAATGCTATGAATTCAAAACTTCCATAACATGTACAAATGAAGTGTTTAAGTATAAAACCATAATGTGCTCTCATGATATAACAAAAATAAGCTCTTGCATGTAAGAATTTGTTGGAATTAAAACTCAAAATCCATGAATTATGCATGCATGCATAAAGTGTTCTTCCTTTCTTCTTCCTTAGCTCAATTCTCTTGTTTAATCACTTAAACTTCTTAAATCTATATGGTCAATAGTTGAAACATAAAAGTTAGGAGTTGATTACTCACCTAAAGTTTTGAATTAGCAAGAGTCCTATGTTGTTCTTCCCAATTCCAAGTTTGTAGCTTAGATTCAAACCAAATCTTCAATCTTTAACTTAAAATCCTAGTTGTCTTGCCCCTCTCTCTCTCTCTCTCTCTCTCATTCAAGCTCTCTCTCACTCTATGATGATAGGAAAAATAATTTGCTAACCTTATAACACATATTTATAGGTTGGATTAACTTAAGCTAATTAAATGTGATTAGAGTTAATTTAATCTAACTTAATAACTAATTCATTCTAATTATTTGGATCTGAATCAAAATCTAATTAAACATACCATGAGGTTCTAAAAATTCTAAATAATGTGTTGACTTAGTCAATTTCGTATTCGGATGCCAACAAAGCCTTCAATTAACAGAATAGAGCATAATAGAGCATAATTTAGAACAGATATTCCTAATGCTAATAGATAGGAATTCAAATAACATGCAAATCACACAATGAACATATAATTTCATTCTTAAAACTTAATTAGCATTCTTAATCATGGATTATGAGCTAATTACGGATCGGGCTTGTTACCGTTATGAGAGAGAGAGAGAGAGAGAGAGAGAGAGAGAGACAGAATAAAGATATAGAGAAAAAGAGAAGAGTACACTCCAGGAAATGACACTTTTGGCGACTAGAATATTGGTCGCCAAAAGCCCCGTGTTTGGTCGCCGAAACTCATTAGCGACTAAATTTTTTTGTCACCAAGGTCGTCGCTTATACGTTGTCGGCGACAGTATTGGCGACTAAACTATTTTTGGTCGCCGAAAGTGAACGTTTGGCTACTAAACTTTAATTAGTCGGAAAAGGTTATCTTTTGACAACTAAAATATTACTCGCCGAAAGTAAACGTTTGGCTACTACACTTTGGTTATTGGCAAAGGTTATCTTTTGGTGACTAAAATATTAGTCACATAAAACTGAATTCAACTATTAGAGACTAAAATTTTAGTCGCCAATAGAATTTTTGTCACAGATAATAATACATTTTCTGACTACACATTTTAGTCGGTAATATAATACATACATTTAGCGACCAAATAGTTTAGTCATTGTTACTTGTACCGACTACACATTTTAGTCGCCAAAAGCCTCATAATTTTCATTTCATTATTTTTTATGACCAAACATTTTAATCGTCGAAGGATGACGTGTTTTTCGTGACTGAAATGTTTAGTCAGCATTAGTTTCTTCCCTCATTCTAATTTGTTTTAGCTACTAACTGTTTGGTCGCCAAAAGCCATTTGTTTGTTTTTGGCTACCAACTTTGGTTAGTCGGCAAAGGTTATCTTTTGGTGACTAAAATATTAGTTGCCAAAAGCTCTTACATAAAACTGAATTCAACTATTAGAGACTAACATTTTAGTCACCAATAGAATTTTTGTCACAGATAATAATACATTTTGTGACTACACATTTTAGTCAGTAATATAATACATACATTAACGACCAAATAGTTTAGTCGTTACTTTTACCGACTACACATTTTAGTCACCAAAAGCCTCATAATTTTAATTTCATTATTTTTCACGACCAAACATTTTAGTCGTTGAAGGATGCCGTGTTTTTCGTTACTAAAATATTTAGTCGGTAATAGTTTCTTCCCTCATTTTGATTTATTTTGGCTACTAACTATTTGGTCGTCAAAAGCCATTTGCTTATTTTTGGTTACCAACATATTTAGTCGCTAAATACTATATAATTTTCTTTTTATTTAATTTCTCAACCACCTGTATCCATTATTAGTGGAAATTGTACCCTGTATAATAATATAATCCATCAATACTTATTATATTATTAACCATTTGACAACGTGCATACATTTGACTTCCAACCATTCAAAAAATTCATATTGAACATCAAATTGTAAATGTAATACAAATTCTATACAAACCAAGTATAATCCAACCTCAAAATTTTAGTTCCATCAATAACAGAGCATTAACCAAATTTAATATCTAAAAAGAAATCTGTACCACACCATAAAGATAATCTGTACCGCCCAAAAAACTAATTTCTACTAATTTCTAATTTGTACCATGCCAAATTTTAGCTACATTGGTTCATCCCAATACTGGACATTTCCTTCATTTGTTGAATAGATCTTTCTTTTCTTTGGAACCTGTTCGTTGACACAATAATGAAGCATGATTAGAGAACTACATAGTACTAAAACAGAGTTCATGTGTTCAAATATGATAGCACACAATTTTTACCTTGATATCTGGGTGAGTTAATATAAACTTCCCAATAGATGGATCGAGCGTGAAGCCATTGACGCCATTTCCAATGCTAAGGACTAGCTACAACACCATTAAACACCATTGCAAAATCGTGTTGTTACAATTGAAAACACAAAAAACAATTCAATGCTAAAAGCTTGAGAGCCATTAATTAGATGAACAAAGAAAACCTAATAGGATGCTTATTTCATAGACCGATTGCGAGAAAATTACTAGAATAATCAACAGGATGGAGCTTTTCTATCAAAAATAAAAAATAGAAACCCAAGTTTTTCCACAAACAAAAATTCATGACAAAGTATCTAAAACACAGAGAAGGTAATTATAATTACCATGCAAGAGCTTCCATACATGCAATAACCTGCAGCCAACAAATTCTTTCCAGATTGCAATACATCGTCAAGAGTTAGATTCTCCTTATCTTTCACCATATAAATCCCAAAGATCTATATCCAATAAAAGAGATTTTAACAGTTTCCAGATAGTATCAATTCAACCAAAATGTGTTTAGTAAAAAAAAAAAAAACAAAAATTTAGTGGAAATGGTACTTGGGATACAGTGTATCAGTAGAAACCTTCCTCGCTTTGATGGCTCCACAAAAATTGCTTATTCGTTCTCTTCAGATGCAAGAATGCACTATAAAGGAAGGGGTTAAAGGGGGATAAAACCAATGTTATGAGATCAAAACAATAATCCAATTGAAAAAACATTTAATGGGTAAGTTTTCTTAGGGAAAAGTAGTATGTATGTCAAATTGAATTTGTAATTTTCAAGTAAAGAAAAGGAGTACAAGTGTATTATTACCAATGAAAAACATTCAATTTTTGATGATTATGATGATAAGTTTCATTGTCTTGAATAGATTTAGTAAGCCCTAACTCACGCCTTCTATTATCAGCTAGCATAATTCATTCTTTTTTCTATTCTTGAAAAAAAAAAAAAAAAAAAAAAAAAAAAAAAAAATTAAAACTGATATGATTTTTTTTTTTTTTTTTTACGAAAACAATTTCTAATTGTTGTCTTTGGAAAAGCTTTTAAAAAACACTCCAGTAATGGGAAACTCTTTCATATTGTTTTTAAACAATTTCAAATTTTGTTTTCACACAAAAAAGAAACAAAAACAAAAAGATATTAATGTTTCTCAAGTTGTATTGTTTTTATTCCCAAAAACATGAAGAAAAAAAAATGAAATTATTTTGAAAACAAGTCAATGCAATCAACTGGTTGAACTTTTTTTCCTCAATTGGTTTGTGTGGAATTCTATTGGCGTTTGTGAATAATATAGATTCTCATCAGCCCCAACTAATTGGGGCTTTTCTTTGAGCACCAACAAGGCAATAAGAGTAGTCCAATCTTAAACATGATATATAAAGAAGAAAGCAAATGAAATTAAAAACTTACAGTGCGTCCACTGCTTATCAAAACCTTGACAAAAACATCATTTGACAGTATATCCAATTTCTTCCATTCTTTACCCTGAAAAATGAAACAAATGTGATCTATCATAGTCATAGATAGACAACATTGCAATGAAAACACATAAATGCAAGAAAATGTAAAATTAGCATATTATTGAACAAGTTTTGAAAAAAGAAAAATAAAAAACCCACCTGAGTATTTGTCTCTCCTGCAAGTCCAATGAGTTTTGCAAGACCTGCCTGCAAAATGGGTGATAATTAGAAGGCCAAAAAACCCACCTTTAACATTAATTGGTTTTAGGTGAGGTGCTGGAACTCAATCCAACAAGTGTTATCAAAGCAACGCTGTCATGGGTTTAAGTTGCAGAGCATCATTGTGAGGGAGCAATTGTTGGGTACACAATGTTGCACCTACAATCGCTTGTGTCATGGAGTTGCCACAAGACAAATCACAATGGAGTAAGAGCAAATAGTGGCGATGGTGGTGAGCGACGGTGAGTGATGGTGGCGATGTGACAGTGTACCAACGAAGAGCGATGGGCAGTTTGACCGGAGTAAGAGCAAATAGTGGCGATGGCAGAGGAGGAGGAGGTGCTCTAGTTGTCGGCGAACGCGAGGAGGATCGGCGGTGAGAGAGGGAGGGGAGAGGAGCGGCGGAGAGGGAGAGGTGAGAGACCTGAAAATAAAGAGAGACAGGCGCTAGTTTTTTGTCTAGGGTTTGGTTTTCATATCAATCAGTATATATATTGGCCTCGTTTGGGAAGTGGCTATTTTAGTTTTTGTGTTTGGGAAGATGAGATGATTTTTTAGTTGAGTTATTGTATTGAAAAGTGTGTTGAAATGATATTTAAATTTAAAATGACAGATTTATCCTTAACTTTTTATTTTTTAAAATTGATATAAAGGGGCAAAATGGTAATTTGCCCTTGCTGTCACACTGTCGGCTGTGACAGTGTAGGCACACAGCCTACACTGTCCGGGCAGCAGACTATGTATATATATATATTTTTTTTTTTTGAAAAAGTTGGCAACAGTGCTACTTTTGGGCTATTTTCTGAAAATAGGCTACAATAGCCTCTCAAGAGGCTTCCCAAACAGCGCCATTATTTTACACAATTCGCAACTAAACATGTTGGTGGTCAATTATTTTTTTAAATTCCTCCAAAATCTCAAATGTCTCTCTTTAAATATTTTAATTTTTTAGTGATTAAATTTTTAGTCGCCAAAGATAAAGTAAATTTTGGTGTTTTATTCGGCGACAAAATAATTTTAGTAACCAAAAGTAACTATACAGCGACTAAAATATGAGTTGGTCACTAAAAATAAGTTTTTGGCTACGAAACTTTTGGTCGCCAAAGATAAAAAGTAAATTTTTATTTTTCATTTGGCGACTAAATAATTTTAGCAGTCAAATGTAACTATACAACGACTAAAATATTAGTTGGTCCCTGAAAATAAGCTTTTTGGCTACCAAACTCCTGGTCGCCAAAGATAAAAAGTAAATTTTTGTTTTTCATTCGACGACTAAATAATTTTAGTAGTCAAAAGTAACTATACAATGACTAAAATATTAGTTGGTCACTTAAAATAAATTTTTCGCTACCAAACTTTTGGTCGCCAAAGATAGAAAGTAAATTTTTGTTTTTCATTTGGCGACTAAATAATTTTAGTTTCCAAAAGTGACTATACTGCGACTAAATTTTTTTTGTCGCCAATTGTGGCATTTTTTGTGACTACAATTTTTTTAGTCGTCAATAATCAATATACACTAAAAAAAATTAATAGCTAACTCTTGTATTTTTGCCGACTAATATAATTTTTGGTCATCAATTTTACAACTTTTGACGACTAAATTTTTTTTAATCGCTAAATTTAATCGTCAAAAGTATAATTCCTGCCGTGTGTAAATGAGGGAAAAGGGTTGTTGCCTCAGAATATGTAAAAAAGGTTTAAAAAATACTAGGCTGAGGTGCAGCCATGTCTCCAGCTCCAGGCATTAGCTGCTCGTACAACGGCTTTGGCCGCCCGTGCGGTGCCTGGCCAGCCCCTACTACACATTGGAGCGGCCCAATTTCGTCACTCGTGTGGCCAACTTCTTGGCAGGTTTGATTTCAAACGTGTTCCTACACCTCCGTTCTTCGTCCTTATGCCCAAAACAAAATTTATCAAAAGCATTACGCACTAAACAAGTACGAAATCAATTCAACCAGCCAGACTACAATAAAACCCATCAATTCATAAGCCCAAAAGTGTGTTGGGCCAGACTACAATAAAACCCATCAATTCATAAGCCCAAAAGTGTGTTGGGACATCTGTACAAGTGATTTTAAATCGGGTTTTAGACTCGGGACACTAAAATGATTTTTCTAAGGGCTTAATCCGTAGAGAGAGATGTCATGGATTTAACTCTCCCTAGGGGGAGTTGAATTGAGGGGCCAAGTACTTATAAGTACTTTGTGACGGGTGGAACACCTAATTTTCATAAATGTTAATTTAACAACTAACTACTGACTTTCGCTGATAAAAAAAATTAAAATAAAACAAAAATGGAAAGCTCTGACAAAACATGCCTTCAATGTATCAGTACAAGGTTCCCTTACCTGATTTTTGTTTATTGAGGAAATAATGATGTGTTTGTTTTGGGAAAAAGTATTTTTTAAAAAATATTTCTTGTATTTTTTGATGTTTGGTATGAAATAAGAATTAATAAGAAAATATTTTTCAGTATAAACAAAAAACAAACGTTTGAGAGAACTGTTACAGGGTGTACTCTTACACTCAGTTTGGATCATGAGGTGAGGTGAGAAAAGAATTGATTGTGGTTTTTCACCTAGGTGAAAAAAAGAAAAAGAAAACGATTATGATTTCTCACCATTGTATTTGGATGAATAAAGGAGAAAATAATGTGATTTCTCACCTATCTTGTTTGGATAAAGTAAATAAGAGAAAATAAAAGGAAGTGTCTTATTTTATTTTACCAAAATAACATTCCATATTTATAATTTATGTTTTTTTAATAAGGATAATTTAGGTATTTTAGAAAACTTTCATTACACCCAATTCTTTTCTCACCTAATCTCATCATTTTTGGTGAGAACAACACATAGATTTGGTGAGAGTCATTTCCTCACAAATTCTTATCTAATTAACCATCCAAATAAGTTAATAGGTTTTCTATTCATATAGGCCTCGTTTGGGAAGTGGTTATTTTAATAGGCTATTTGGCTTTTTGGCTATTTTAGTAGGCTATTTTAGTTTTGTGTTTGGAAAGATGGGATGAATTTTTAGTTGAGTTGTTGTATTGGAAAGTGTGTTGAAATGATGTTTAAATTTAAAATGACAAATTTATCCCTAAAAATATATTTTTTTAAATTGATATCAAGGGGTAAAATGGTAATTTATTTATTGATGGAACAAGTGTTGTAGTTGACAGTGTAGGCTGTGCCTACACTGCCAGCTGTGCAGAATATTTTTTTTTTTTTTTTTTTAAAAAAAGGTTCCAACAGTGTTGCTTTTGGGCTAATTTCTCAAAATAGGCTATAATAGCCTCATTTTGGGCTTCCCAAACAGCGCATAATTTCTTTTCTTTTCTCACCAAACCTTTCCATCCAAATAGAATGTTAAAAAATATACAATTTACCACATAATACTTTAAAAAGGTCTTCACACACTTTATGATTGGTGAAAAATGTGAGCCATTCATGCCAAAAAGTATATTGATCTCCTAGGCTTCACCATTCTCCAATCGTAACTTTCTTGGAATGTGACTCTTTTTACAGATATACATAACAGATTTTGCCATATTATTGTATAATGAAATATGTCTCTCCGTATTATTATAGAATGAAAGAAGTCTCTCCTCTTGGAATACAACAAACTGCTAGTTTGCAGCAGACCAGTTTATTTCAGACCAGGTCCACTTCAAGGCAGGTTAGTTCACATCTACAAACTTTTAGTCAGATTTCTGTACCAATCATATCAACTTTTTGAAGCAATTACAATCACTAGTTAGAAGGCAAATTAAAGGCAACATTCCACAGGGACTGCCCTGTTTTATTGTTGTTATACAATGGCAATGTGTTCTCCGCCTCCTGAGTCTGCAATGTTTCACTCCTAGTAGAGCATCCATATGGATTACTGCCAATATTGCTGTAAAACATCCCTCTCAAGTCGTCACTGCCGCCTATCCCTGGCTCTTTCTTCGCCTTATTCTGGTTGTCAGTGTCATCGTCAGCAATGACATTCGAGTTCTTCTCCACCAGTTCTCTAAACATGGAAGACCTGAGGAGGAGTCCGAGTGCAGTTGGGGAAGCCGACGTGTTGCAAGGACTAATGGGCATCTTTGTCTCCAAAAGTTCCTGTTTTCGGGGCATGTTGTTGCCTGTGTCTCCCAATTTGTAAGGGCTGGAGCGGAAGGTGAACTCGGGTGGTTCCTGACTCGACATGAAATTAGTCGAGGAGTTGGCAAGCGGAGGCTCCAACTTTTGTACTGGTTCCTGAAGGGCAACTGAGTTGCCTCCAGGCCTTAGCCACCTAATGTATGTGCTTAAGTCGAAGTTGGTCACTGCGTTTATCCCTCTGTATTCGATTGCTGCAATGTCATAAGCATGTGCAGCCTCCTCTTGGGTACCTGAATATGTAAAACAGGTCTTCCATAAGCTTCTCTGATATACTAATTTAGACCATCTTATTAACTACATGAAATGGAGAGAGGTTGAAACTCACTGTAAGTGCCAAGGTAGAGATATTTGTTTCCAAACACCCTCCCAATCCTAGCTTCCCATCTACCATTGTGATGGTGCCTGAATTTCATCAAAAAATGCAGCCTTAGTATTCAACCTTTGATGGTTTAGTCAAGGGGAGAAATGATCAGACAGTGAAGGCAGGCGATGATAAAACTTTCACTTACCTCGCGACTCCTCTGTACTTGGATACACCTCTTGAGAAACCACTGCTTCTTCTATATTAAGCAGAAAATAAAATAAAATAAAATGAGTTTAGGTTAAATGAAATCAAGCTTGTACTATGGAGTAAATTAGGTAGTAATTAATTCTAATCTTTAAGTACCTTCTCAACGACGCCAAGTACTCCTCTTTTGTTAAATTCTGCATTATCTCAATCTCTTTCTCATACTCAGGCACCTGATGAAAAAGAAATTGTGGGTTTTTCATAATAAGAATATATTACATTGTGTTTGCCATCGGCCTGTCAAAAATATATGGAAGTATTGGATTCATGTATGGCATACATACCGGGAAATTTGTAAAAGTTGTAGGACCCCAATATTTGATTGCAGCTAAATCATATGCTCTTGCTGCAGATTCTTCTTCATCAAAAGCCCCTGGTAGGTTAGCGATACAAAAAATGGTTAATTTTCATGATTTCATCATCTAAGTTCAGTTTCTTTAAAATAAAAAAAGTTCAAAATTAGCAGTATAGGCACTCACCAAGATAAACTGTTCCATGCCAACCATTGCAACCATGAAACGTAATCCAATGACAAAACAATCAAAAAGGCATGAGAAATCAAGAACAGAATATAAAATGTAACATGCAATGTGTATTATCTGTTATGTTTACCTTGTTTCCCCTTCTTCCTCTGTGTTGCATTCCAAGATCCTTTATCCCATAGATGAGCTTCAAATCTCCCGGTCCATCGATGCCTGTAAATTTATTTATTTATTTTTTTTAAAAAATATACAATTAGCTTATTTGAATTTATAAGGAAAACTAAAATTGGCCATACCGGCTAACTCCGCGAAATCTTGAACTTCTCTTGACAGTAGTGGTAGTAGTAGTAGTACTGGACGGATCAACCTGCAGCGTTTCTGTCTGCGGTTGTTCTCCTTGATCAGCACAACCATCTGCGACTGGAGCGGGCTCTCTTCTCCGTCTCTTGCCACCCTTGGCCATGGGACTATTATCCCCACCTTCTGCATTACGCACGCCACGACGCCTCACTGGGTTCACTTCAGATTTCACGGCGGTTATCATCTCCATCTCTCTCTCTCCCTCTCTCTCTCTCAGTTTCTGTTTTTTTCTTTCTTGAACTCAGTAGCAAACAGCAAGAGACAATGTTTTTGATATCTTCTTGTTGAGAAACTCCGAGCCAAGCATATATAAACGTAGGATTCTTGTATTGTTGCCTATTTTGTTTTCGTTGTCGCGACAGCTTTGAGAGAACAATGACACAAAAAAAGAACGGTTATTTTGAAGTGCGTGTGCATTTTGTACATAATCAGTTGAGAGAAAGCTAACAGTACAAAATCTGTGATTTTATTTAGAAAGTCACAAGAGCTCCAGCAAGGAGATCTCTCCTTCAGAATTAATGGACTCTTAGCAATTTAATCGATAGTATCAAGGTTTTTATGTTTTTGACAAAGTTCTTTATTAAAAAAATAGCTTCAACCCATGGTAGACTCGAACCCTTTTTGACTATGTCCAAGATTATATTATAACTAGTGTGTGAATTGGCTGTTTCTATAAATTGAATTTGGAGATACCAAGATCATAATAGAGCAATCCAAAGCATAACAAATAGGTGTTTTAGGGATTAAATTTTTTTTTTCAAAGTGAAAATTTTATTGTAAAAAAATTTGGAGGCCAATTTCTATTGTCGCAATGATAGGTGCTAAATTTCTTTTCAAATCGTTTTGAAAAGTTTAAAAAAAAAAAAAAAAACTTTTAGCTACAATTTTAAAAATATCGCTAACAAAAGCAAGGACAAAATAATTTAGTCCAAAAAATATTTATTTTTTGACACAAAAAATTTGGCTCCGAAAATTTGGCTCCAAATGACAGTTATAATAATTCATCATTAAATGTCAAATTTTGCCACTAAAAACACAATAACGACATTTTTACAATAAAAATATTCGGTTCCTAGTAACTGATTTTATTCTTAAATTTTTATCACTAAAATTTTAATTTGTTGTACTTACCTATCATCCAAAAAAGAATGAATTGTAAAATTTTTTCAACCATTTTTATTTGGGATTTTTATTGATAAATCCATTTTAGAGTTGTTATAACCTATTAGGTCCACAAAAGAATATTATAACCTGATTAGTTTCATATACTTTTCTTTTTATTCCATAAAGTCCATTTTACTAATTTTATATTTTTACCTGGACTATTATGCCCTTATATATATATATATATATATACTGTGTTAATACATAACATGTTCCCTATTTTTTTGTTGATTCAGTTTTGACAGTTTCTATCTTTACGCTTTTCATCACCATTCTAATTCAGATGGATACGTTTCTATCTTGCATGCTCGTTCCGAGGCTTTGATGTGCTAGGGTCTCATTGTTGCTGTTGTAGTCTGGTTCGGTGATTTTCAAGTGATGACGACGAATTTGAAGGTGTTCGGTTGTCACATTTTCTGATGTATAATTACTTCAAATCAGTTGTTTTCGAGTTACTGGACGATTGTAGGATTGCATGATTAAAGTTAGTATCATTTTGGTTATGAATACATGTTCACTTTATGTTTTAATTCAGATGCTCTGTTTTTTCAATTATATGCATCATACGTGGTCCTGTGGAGGGGGGGTCACTCAGATTATGTGAAGAATGTGTAGTTTTCATTTTACTTTGATGTATCCATAATGAGGCTCTATGTGGGTGATATAATTCAGAGTATATGTATCAATGTGAATGTTTACATCTTGTTAATATTATGTGAAGAATGTGGATGTTCTCATTTTACTTTGATGTTTGCTTAATGAGACTTTGTGTGGGTGATACAATTCAGAGTATATGGATCAATGTGAATGTTTACATCGTGGTCCTGTGGATGGGAGGTCATCAGATTAGTGAAGAATGTGGATGTTCTATAATTCAGAGTATTTCGAACAATGTGAATGTTTACATCGTGTTAATATTATGTGAAGAATTTGGATATTCTCATTTTACTTTGATATTTGCTTAATGAGGCTCTGTGTGGGTGATATAATTCAAAGTATATGTATCAATGTAAATGTTTACATCTTGTTAATATTATGTGAAGAATGTGGATGTTCTCACTTTACTTGGATGTTTGCTTGATGAGACTCTGTGTGGGTGATATAATTCAGAGTATATGTATCTATGTGAATATTCACATCTTGGTAATGTGAATTATGGATTTAACACTTGAACTGTACACGTAGTCATCTAATTTTTGCACAATGTGAATTTTCATATCGTTTTGGATTATTGTTGATTATTGTATTGTTGTGTTTTTACAGGAGATGGATACCTTTATGATATTGGTGTGTACATATGGTTGTAGTACAACTGTAATAAATGTTGCTCGCATGTTGTGTTATTCGCGTTTGGTGGACTATTTGTGTGAAAAATGAGGTGAGTTGTCTACTGGTTGTATTTCATTGTTCTGTCGGTTACCTGGGATTAATAGGTGTGATTTGGACAATGAGAAAGAATTTCAGAACATGTTACTGCTTGCTAAATCAATGGGGGTATAACATGTAGAAGTTGTTGTTGAGTTGAAAAGTGATATTGGTCAATCAAGTAGCTCGGGATCACTCCATGTGTAGATTGAGGAAGAAATTGATAATGGATTTAGGGATCACCTAGTAAGTAGTTTGGGTGACTGTACTTACCAACTGTGGTAGGGTTCCATGAAAAGTTTACAAAATTAAAAGAGGAGGGTAAACAACGAGCACATAATTTTTTCAAGGACTTGACACCTGAGCACTGGGCAAATTCATACTTCAGGTAATAATAGTTTCCTAAAGTGTTCCATTTGTCAAGTTTAGAATGGTAGCGATGCGAATTTTTAGTTTAGAATGGTAACAATCGTCCAATTGTGTTTCATGTTCAATGTGAATGATGTGAATGTTCACATCTGCTAATGATGAATGATGTGAATGTTCACATCTATTAATTTGTCAAACAGTCATGCAATGTATTACAGATGTGAATGTTGACACCTATCATATTATGTTGTTGTTAACATTCACATATGTCTATCATTTAAGTTAACAACATAATAAGCATATAATGTTCACTGCGAATGATGTTAATGTTCACATCTGTCAATGTAAATGTTCAGACCTGTTAAATTCCGTAGTGTACAATGTTTGTGATATTGTGCAGGGGCATGCGTTATGGGGAGATGACATCCAATGTGGCAGAGTCATTTAATAACTAGATTAAAGAAGCACGTAATCTTCCTATCACTCAAATGGTGGACACAATTCGTACTCAGTTGATGTGGCAAATGTCTACACGGTGTGACCAAGCAAAGAAATGGAATGAGCTTATTTGTCCTACATTCAAAACAATGCTTATGGATTCATTCAATGACAGCAGGTCTTGGCAAGCTAGCAAAGCCAACGAGGATGCGTTTGAAGTTCATTCGATACCATCTGTTACAGTTGATGTTGCGAGGCATACATGTTCTTGCTTCAAATGAAAAATCAACGGATTCTCATGTGACCATGCTGTTATTGCTATTCAGAAGAGGCGCTACAATCTCAATGATTGTGTGGAACATTACTTTCATGTACAGACATATCGTGCAGTCTATTCGGGTGCCATATTCCCTATACCATCGGTGGAAAAGCCGCTTTTCGATCCCATGGATTTCACTATATACCCACCAACTGTGAAAAGACCACCCGGAAGGCCGAAAAAGAATAGAATCCCATCAAGGGGTGAAAAACTGAACAAATAAGGTGCAGGAGATGTGATAAGTTGGGAAGCCACAATTGGAAATCATGCAATGAGCCACTATAGGGTGTACATTTTTTATTTCAACATTGTGTTTTACATGGGATTCTTGTATTGATTGTTGAAATAAGATTGTGTTATGTTGGCACATATTGTGTTGCAATAAGATTATGTTGCGTTGACAAACATAATAATACATTAGTATTTGATTTGTATTTGATTTTTAATTTTTTAAGGTACCAATCTGACATTTTTGTTGTTGTGTTTTGAATGAATACATGATGTTAACATTCACACTTGTGTAATATAATCACATTATGTGAATAATTGCACATGGGTTGAACTTTTAAACATTTTTGTGGTATGAATATTCACATTCTTGTTACCGTTGACAGCATCAAAGTAAATGACATGAACGTTTACATCAATGTAACCATTCACATCATCAACTCAGAAGATGTGAATATTCATATATGTATTACAAAATGTAATTGTCAGTGTTTGTTGCTAGCAAAAATTAGATGTTCTTGTATATATTATGATGCATGCATGGATGTGGTGTGAATATTGACATCGTTGCTGCCATTCAAATAATCAAAAGTTACGATGTGAATATTCACATCATCAAATTATTAGCTGTGAATATTGACTTATGTGTTAAGAAATATCATATTCACACCTGTCATATTGTGTTACAATAACACTTTAAGCAATATTTACATCCATGTAGCATGGCTTTAAAACACAAGGAAGTGTATGATCATTCTGTGATGTGAAAATTCACATCATGTCATGTGTCAAAAAAAAAAATACAATCTCAATGTGCATGACCAACACAAAATAGGCCTCAAAATGCATATACATATATTGACTGAAAAATATCTGTACAAGCAGTGATATAGACTTGATTTACAATTAAGCTAGTCTGCTCCAATATGTCAAATCTATTGACACTAAATTGTCTTAAATGGGGATAACAGATTTGGGTAACTGTGATAGATGGACACCCCCCACCTATAGGTTTTCACATTGCACTGTCTTTTTGTGATTCAGAAAAAGGTGTACTAATGAGTCTCTTATTTGACTCCATTCAAAGTGATTTAGGCTGTCAACAATTTCTTCATGGTATACATGCGCCCTCTTGATGTAACAAACTGCAGGCGTGCAATCCACCCTGAAAATGCAAACTTCTTGTTAGATTTTGAAATTTAGGTGTGTAATGGTGTTGGAACATGTGTACAAATCGATTTTAAGCTTACAAATTTTATGCTTGTTGAAGACAGATGTCTACTGATATGATTGGTTGCGACGTATTTTGGGTTGATAATTTGGTCCATAATGGTGATGATGGTCCGATGTTGCGCACCAAAGCTTCGATGTAGTCCCTCTGCCAACATAGAAATTTTATATTAGGCACCAAACAACATAGTGCATACGTCCAAGTTCAAATATTACACATCATGACAAGTATTATATGTGTTAGCCACTTACCACTATTTGTGCTTTGTCAATATATGGGTCATGTATGCTGGGTCTTGGGCGTAATGAGTTATAATGCCTCCATAGATTGTCTTTCGCGTCGTACACAACAATCGTCCGGTGAAGTTGTCGTGTATTAGGAAGATGAAGTATCTCTGGCCTTGATACTCCTTGATATGTACATCAATCAGTTTATTTCTCTTGTGAGGAAAGAGGGTACTCTTGCATGACTTTCTGCACACAAAGGGCATACAATGATGTACCAAGTATTTATATCAATGTTCGATGTGAATGATGTGAATGTTCACATCTATTAATGATGAGTGATGTGAATGATGTGAATATTCACATATGTTAATTTGTCAAATAGTCATGCAATGTATTATAGATGTGAATGTTCACATCTGTCATATTATGTTATTGTTAACATTCACATCTGTGTATCATTTAAGTTAACAATGTAATAAGCATATAATGTTCACTGCGAATGATGTTAATGTTCTCATTTGTCAATGTGAATGTTCAAACCTATCATTTTATGTTGTTGTTAACATTCACATCTATATATCAATGTTCAATGTGAATGATGTGAATGTTCACATCTGTTAATTTGTCAAACAGTCATGCAATGTATTACAGATGTAAATGTTCACACCTGTAATATACTTTGAATTACTGAATTACATCAAACATAAACAAACCAAGAGTGTAGTGGTTACCAAACATGTGCTTGTAAAGATGAACGTCGAATCCTCCAAACTTGGGTTGACTAGCCCTTGGAGTTCGAGTAGAATTTCACCATATGCATCTATCACCTGTACAAACAGAGGGGTAACAGTACATTATTTGCAGTGTCTTTATAGTGTGTGTGTGTGTGTGTGTGTGTATGTGTGTGTGTTTTGTACACATTTACGATTGCCATACGTTGTTGGGTATTGATTCTTCTTTGATGATGTGTATGATGTCATCAAAATATACATCTTTAGTCTTTGAGTCCCCTCGCCACACAAGTAACCTGTGCATTATGATTACAGAAAATGTTAATGTCAACATTGCACATTTATGAAATGATCTAATCTATTAAGTACGTATGTGAAGCTCAATATCAACATAAAAAAAAAAAATTCAGTTGGAGATATGTAAGATCACTTACTCATTAACACCGTTTTGGACCTTCTGCTTGTTGAGTTTTCTTACGTTGGCCCAAACCTTCAGTTTGTTGTTCAAGGTTAACTTCTTGTACTTTGTTGGGTGCTTTTTTTGTGGATGCTTGTCTAAATCTTGTGCAATTTGGACTGCATGGGATTGCTCTTGAGCTCCCTCTTTCCTTTTCTTTTGACAAGGCAAGTTGGGTTATTCAAACTCATCCAACCGGTGCTCTTTCCTTACCTTCTGCTTGATGTGCTTTACCCTTGATGGTGGGCTAATAATGTATTTCAATGCTGCAATGGGATGCTTCTTAAGGCTGTCATGAGCCTTTTGTGCTTCAACTTGAGTGATAATGTGGACGGACTGATCATCAAAAAGGTCTTGAAGAATTATTTTTTCACATTTCAGGTTGATGACCAACTTTGTCAACCGCTGAATTTCTGTATCTTTCCACTCCATGCAATTCTTGATGTCCATGTCCATATTGGATGGGCCTGATTGGTCAAATAGTTTGGCTTCAAGGGCAGCAATCACCCTTGCCCTTAACTCCCATGATTCTTCCAACTATTTGTATTTCGCTTCCCATTGTCATACGAGACCCCAAGCTTTTTGGTTTTCTTTTATAAGTACATCCACAATGTCCGGCTCACTTGGTTGTGCCATGATGATACCTCTCTCAGCATTAGGGGTGTTAAAGCTGGTGTTGATGTCATGTTCAACATCATTTAGGTCCATTACATCGCCAGAAATTCCATTGCTGTCGTCACTGCCTTGATTGTCTTTGCTTTCATCATCATTGCTTTCATCTTGCTTTGTTGGTGCACTTGACAAAACCTCAGGTTTGGGCTCCACATTCAATTTTGTATGATGGTACATCTTTGCTTCAGTTAGGGATGCCATCAGCTCGCCGCCATATACCTGTAGTTGGAGACATTATGTTAGTTACATAGTTCCTTGTCTCACTATATGAATAGGCACAATATTTTTTGTTATGCTTCTACCTAATTTAAACCAAGCTTAGCTAAAGATATGGACTTCATGTTAGTATGTAAGGCCATGAGGTCTCACTTCACACATCGCGGAATGGCATTAGGGTTGCGGGGTTGTAAGATTGTTGTATGCTCACACAACCAGTACTGAAACAAATAACAAACATCAGTAATGTGAATGATCACATCAAATAACACGGATGTGAATGTTTACACATGTGGCCAGTAATGTGAATGTTCACATTAATTAACACTGATGTGAATATTTACACCAGTGGCTAATAATGTGCATTTATCCATTACTGAACAATAATGTGAATGTTCACATTATTGATGTCAACTTCCACACCATTGCCTAGTAATGTGAATGTTCACATTAGTAATGTGAATGTTTCACATTTGTTTTGGTGCTAACATCACATCAATCTACACTGATGTGAATGTTTACACCAGTGTCTACTAATGTGTGTTTGTACATTACTGAACAGTAATGTGAATGTTTATATCACTGATGTCAACTTCCACACCATTGCCCAGTAATGTGAACATACACATCAGTAATGTTAATGTCCAACATTTGCTTTGGTGCTAACATCACATCAATCTACACTGATGTGAATGTTTACACCAGTGTCTACTAATGTGTATTTGTACATTACTGAATAGTAATGTGAATGTTTACATCACTGATGTCAACTTCCACACCATTTCATAGTAATGTGAACATTCACATCAGTAATGTACAGACCCCGTAAATGTTCATATTAAACGTAGAATATGTTTTATGAGATTTACCATTAACAACATAACACATCCGGCGACGCGTCTTGATTTTCCCCCGTTTTGGCCCACTGAACCCGTCAGGGTTGCCCGGGTGCTCTCAGCCCAGTCATACTCGATCATGTTGTCTAATGGGTCCATGTATGAGTAAAAAGCCCATCCAATTGTTTCTCCGGACGTAGAAAAAAACAGTTTCACGCATGCATACATGCAAACTAATCTTGCGACCTCTTCATTGTCTTGTTTCTTTGTGCCCTTTAATGCTTCATTCAGAATTTCTCGTATTTTGGAAGCACTTAACCGACTAACATCCTTGCACATTCGGTGTGTGATGCCAGTTGTTGGTTTTGCACCATAAGAGAGGTCCATCGACTTGGTGTCGCAGTCCACCCAAAAAATAAGTGATATATCACTTCTAAAAATCTGAATGCTCTTGTCCCCGATGTAAAACCTCCCATTAGATGGCTTGAATGTCTGCAATATACGTACAATGACATCATCGTATTTCATATAATGGTTGAGGTCGACTTCATTACTGATCAAACAGTCAAATAAGGACCAAAATGGTGTTTTTCTAAGGCACTTCAATTGACCACTTGTAAATTTTGTATCCTTCAACAGTTTCACCAATCCAATTATATTTAACCGGCAGTTCACCTTTTTCATGTTCACTTGTTCAGGACCAGCTATTTGATTGGGCTTGCCTTTGGCACGCGATTCCCCTCTCTTCCGTTTGCCATCAAATCTACGGGGAAGATCTGTTTGTTCAAATAAGAACATATAATTGGCTGAAAAACAGAGGGTGGAACCAACAACACCAAACAACACCCAATAACACCAACAAGTCTGACATTGATGTCACAATGTGAATATTTACATCCTATTCCATCACATTGTTGAGTGAATATGAGGAGTTCTATGGACATCAATAATCAACAATATCAACAATGACAGTAATGTGAACATTCACATTATTATACACTGATGTAAATGTTCGCATCAGTGTCTACTAATGTCAGTTTATCCAGTAATGAACAGTAATGTGAATGTTCACATCATCTATGTTTACAAAATCAATTCCAAAAACAACAACAGTTATAGGGCAATGTAAATGTTTACATGAGTGATCACATTATGTTATAATTGGCTGAAAAACAAAGGGTGGAACCAACAAAACCAAACAACACCTAACAACACCAACAAACCTGACATTGATGTCACAATGTGAAGATTGGGGGTTCTATGGACATCAACAATCAACAATATCAGCCAATTATAACACCTAACAACACCTAACAACACCAACAAGCCTGTCATTATGTTATAATTGTTGATATTTACATCATATTCCATCACGTTGTTGAGTGAAGATTGGGGGTTCTATGGACATCAACAATCAACAATATCAACAATGACAGTAATGTGAACATTCACATTATTATACACTGATGTGAATGTTTACATCAGTGCCTACTAATGTCAATTTATCCAGTAATGAACAGTAATTTTAATGTTCACATCATCTATGTTTACAAAATCAATTCCAAAAACAACAACAGTTATAGGGCAATGTAAATGTATACATCGGTCATCACATTATGATTGAAAAGCAAAAGGTGGAATGGTATTGTTTACTTTTGTTCCTCATGGTAGGTGGGTATGGACCACACTCAGTCGATGAAATAAACTCAGTCCACCAACAGGAATTTTGGAACGACAAAGCACCCTTCTTCCAATGTAAACCTTCGCAGCGGTGAGATGAAAAGGAATCTGGGGTCGACAGTAGACGGTGGACGACGACGATGGTGAGGCGATGTGAATCAAGGATTACGGTGAGGCAATGTGAGAATCTGGGGTCGACGATCAGTTTTTGTTTTGGAAATTTTGTGGATTGAGTAGTTGGAATGGGAATGGGTTTTCAGAATCGATTAGATGCGGGAGAGGCGGAGGAGGGTTATTTCATCCTTTTACAATTAATGGACCTAATGAAATATTCAAAAATAGTTTAGATTTTATGGAATAAAACAGTTACAAATAGAATTTATTAAAAAAGAGCCCTGTTTAGTTTCTACCCAATCTTCACACAAATGCTGTAGTGGCTTAAGGGACATGTAACTTAGGTGCTCGCCTAGGACCCGTGTAAAAGAGTGCCTCACTCATTATGTATTCACATAAAATAAATTATAAATAAATCTCAAAAATTAGAAAAGTAATAGAAAAACTCTACTTAGATAAATAAAAAAATTTGTTAAATCTTAAATTATAAAAAATATGAGTCATTTCACCCCAGCCAAATAAAATAAGAGAGCAAAACATTTATCATTGGATACAAAAAGGGTCTCCTCGTTACATTTACGTTACACCTTTTTCGTTCTATCAGTTCAAATGGATGCCTCTTATCAAAATTATTTTGATTGAGAAGGTTAAGGGTATTATTATGAATTTTAAATAAAATTATAGTACCAAAAAATAAATTACAATGTAAAAAATTATAAAAAGCCCCAACTAAAATTTTCACCTTGGACTTCAAATAGGCTTCAGTCACTTCTGCACAAATGTTATCGGTAATGAATTAGCATGAGTGTGATGTATTTTAATTAGGTCACATTCATCTTACCCTCTCCAGATTCCGCTTTAGTAGAATCCTTGTGAAGTGTCACCTTTTTTTAAAATGCACATCTTGGCTCGCACATAATCGCTCGCTTCGCCAAAATTAGCTGCCTAAAAGTATCAGGTTTTGGGTGAGAAAGCTCATGTTTGAACCATATGTTGCATTTTAATGTAATTTACTTGATTATAGTTAATTAAGTTAAATATGGAAGTTGCAGTTTCTCAAACCAGATAATTCATTTTAAACAATTCTCCATTTCCCAAACTTGCTTTTCTCAGATGGGTCAAAAAAGATGAGAATAATCAGAGTGCTGTAAAATTTGGATCATCAAAATAGACAAATGATATATATCATATATGTGACAAACCAAAACTTGGCTTATCCAAGGAAAGAAGCTCAGAAATGTCTCCGAATTTCGTCTTTTTTGGGGACTACTATAATCAGACAAACCTGTCGCGAGCGCAATTAAGCGACAAATTATATCGAGCTCTACCAGTTGTGCTAATCCTGGGATTCTTCGTCCGGTTTTTAGACTAATGAACTTCATTTTTTTAAAGCTTTGTTTGGTTGTGTTTCGGATTTTGAGCTGCTTTGTTTTGAAGTTGTCTGTGTGACTGTTGAAAATGGAGTTTGTTTCCTGCCACGGAGGTCTAATGACGGTCATACCAATGGCATCAGTCGTTAAAATATTCTTCCCAGTGTTAATCCTTAAGTTGAATCTTTAATATTCTTCTGGGGGTATTTTTTTTGGAGTATTATACACAAATCTTAATTTATGAACTTATACTGTATTGAGTCTCAATCAAGATTTTTTAAACCTTCAAATCTCATTAAATTTTTAATAGTCGGAATTGCTCTTTAAATAATGATTGTTCATCATTTATGATTATCTATAAAGGAATATGATAATTTAATATTTATTTTGATTTTCAACACTTTAAAACACCAACTATCAAATTGAAAAAAACTATAAAAAAAAAATTATGTGAAAAAACTAATCAGTGTATTTGGTTCCAATTTTTCAAAATTAAGTTTTTTGTTTTTAGTGAATATTTTTAAAATTTAAAACAAAATTTTTTTAGATGCACCTTAGTTAGATGTATCTAAATAGTAAAATATTTGTGAAAAAAATATTTTAAAAAATTAATAAATACACAAAAATATATTTTAAAAAAAATGTAATGAATTTTAGTATTTTTTAAAAATATTTTTTGGTATTTAGAATATTTTTAAAAGATTTTGTTTCACAAATATTATACTTTTTAAGTGTATTTATGTTAGGTGTGTCTAAAAATTTAAAAAAAAAATTCTTAAAATATTTAAAAAATTCATTGAAAACATTAAAATACAGAAAATAAAAAATTAGAATTTGCTAAAAAAAAATTTCTAAAAACCAGAACCAAACAAATTTTTTTTGTACAAAATTGAAAATTTTGTGTCTATAAAAGAGCATGATGATGGAATATTGATGTGTAAAATTGAAGGAAAAAAACTTTAAAATTGAAAAAAAAATTGTTAATATTATCAATTTTATTGAATAGTTAAATCAAACCAATAAGTAGAAGGGCAAAAATATTTAGTCTCATGTTCTGTTTTTTATCAGTCAGTCAAACAATTATCTGGAACATTACTATGCAAAATTAATAATGTTTTTAGTTTTAAAAATTAGAAAAAACTGATAATATTATCAATTTTACGAACTAGGATTTATTGGTTCAAAAAATTTTAAATAAGATTTAAGTTACCATAACATTTGTAAATATGACTTTTAGGTAATTAACTCTTTATTATTATTATTATTATTATTATTATTATTATTTATGGGTTTTGGCTAAATTACACTAATCTCCCCTAAGGTTAAGAGAAAATTAATATAGTAAATCTCACAACTTTAGCATAATTACATTGGATTCTCTTAAGTTTTTAATTGATATCACAATTAGCCTAATTTTTTTTTTATCAATAATTCGTTAATCATATGGATAGAAAAATGATATTGTCACATCTTTTACATTAAAATGTATATTTTACAGAATTTATTTTTGTATTTTCACATCATTTATATTAGTTTCATTCCATTTAACCTTACTAAAAAGAAGGTCAGTGAATTATGTCAAAACTGGAGCTTGTTGTATTTTTTCCAACCTCAGGACAGATTGAAATTAGTGTAATTTATCCTTGAAACTTTCATTTGAAGTTTATATGTTGGGTGTTTTGGAAGCAAGTGTGTGTTTAAACTACAAAGAATCAATCTAAAAACATATAAAATCAGATTTGATTTTTCCTGTAGAAAATAAGGAAGAAGAAGAGCAAAACAGGGGAGAAGAGGGGTCACTATTAACAGCCCCTTTTGCAGATTTTTCTATTGCCTTTTTAGCTTCCCTTACAAGCTTTTTATATGAAATTATATCAACCCAAGTACCAATAAAACATCTGGATAAATTTCCTCCACATACATTAAGTCTGATTAACAAAACCCAACCCAAAACATAACTAGAATTAAATAAGCATAAGTGTTTGTTTGGATACAAAATTAAACAAGCACATTACATCAACATTGCTCCTCTCTAATGTGCTGCTCCATAACTCCAAGTAACTCTTTGAAACGCTGGAACTTTTCTTTGGGAAGCGTCTTAGTGAATATATCTGCATTTTGTTCATCTGACCTACAAAATTTGAGCTGCACTTCACCTTCTTCAATTACTTCCCAAATAAAATGATGTTTAATTGCAATATGATGAGTGCGACTGTGAAAAACAGGATTCTTAGCCATGGCAATAACTGATTTGTTGTCACAATTTTTTTTATACCATCTTCTTGCTTTTCGCAAACATCTTCAAGTATTTTCCTTAACCAAATTGCTTGGGAAGTTGCCAAACCCATTGAAACATATTCAGCTTCTACAGACGATTGCGCCACACTTTGTTGCTTCTTTGATGCCCAAGAAAATACTCAAGAACCCAACGAAAATGCATACCCTAAGGTGCTTTTCATATCATCAGTGCAGCCACCCCAATCATTATCACAAAAACCAAATAATTTCACAGTTGAATCTTTGCAATACTTGATACCATAGCTGGTTGTGCCTCGAATATATCTCAAAACTCATTTTACAGCACCAAGATGCTTTTGGCTGAGATTATTCATAAATCTAGAAAGCAAACTTGCAGCATACATTATATCCGGCCTTGTAGTTGTAAGATACAACAAATTTCCAACCAAGCTTCTATATAATGAACAATCTACTTTTTTCTCTCCGTCTTCCTTTGTAAGTTTTCATTCATAACTAGTGGTGTGGCCATGAGCTTATAACCACTCATGCCAAATTTCATTAAAATATTTTCAGCATATTTCTTTTGAGAAATAAATACTCCGTCTTCAACTTGATAAATTTCAATTCCAAGAAAATGATTCAACAAATCCATGTCACTCATTCCATATCTCCTCATCATGCCATTTCTAAATTCTTCAATCATTATCTCATCATTACCGGAAAATAACAAATCATTAACATACAAGGCAACAATAAGAATTAACATACCTTGATTTTTCACATATAAGGTTGGCTCACTCTTACTCTTCTTGAAACCCTTATTGATGAAATAGAAATCAATTTGGCTATACCATGCTCTTGGAGCTTGCTTTAGCCCATACAATGCTTTCTTCAATTTATACACCTTGTCTTTATCTTATTTCGTTAAAAACCCTTGGGGTTGTTCAACATACAATTCCTCTTTCAATTCTCCATTTAAAAACGTAGATTTAACATCAAGTTGATACAATGACCAACCTTTTTGGGCTGCTAAAGCACTTGAGAGCTCGAATGGTGTCAAGTCATGCAACCGGTGCAAATGTTTCTTGAAAATCGATTCCAGGCTGTTATGTGTACCCTTTTACGACCAGCCTTGCCTTGTTTCTTTGGAATGAACCATCCAAATGATTTCCTTGCCTTGTAGTCTTTCAACTAATTCCCATGTGTTGTTGTTCTCAATGACTTCAATTTCTTCTTCCATTGCTTTCTTCCAAGCTTCTTCTTTAATTGTTTCTTCAAAACTTTCAGGTTCTGCTACAAAAATTGCATCTAGCATACACATCACTTAAACTCCTCATTTTTTTTTTTTTTTGGAGTTGAGCTAGGTGAGGATGAATTAGAATTTGAGCTTGAACTTGGAGAAGAGCTGGAAGATGATGATGAACTTGCCCTTGGTGAGGATTGATGTGAATCTTTATTATTGTCATCTTCATGTGTTGAATTTTCTTGCTCCTCATCAACTAGGACAGATTGCTTCTCAATTTTTCTTTCATCCCAATTCCATGAAGCATTCTCATCAAATAACACATCTCGGCTGATTATTATCTAATTTTTCTTAAAGCTATACAATCAATAACCCTTGGATTTGCTGCTATATCCCACAAAGATACATTTCTCACTTGTTTCATCTAATTTGCTTCTTCTTTCCTTTGGAATTTTAGCATATCAAACACATCCAAATACTTTGAGATGTTTTATTGATGGCTTTCTTCCATTTCAAGCTTCTATGGGAGTTTCATTCCAAACAACTTTTGTAGAACACCTATTTATCAAGTACACTGCTGTGTAAACAGCTTCAGCCAAAAAATTCTTTGATAGCCCTTTTTCATGCATCATAGATTTGGCCATTTCCATAACCATTTGATTCTTTTTTTCGGATACTCCATTTTGTTGTGGGGTATAACTCACTGTTAGTTGTCTTTCTACACCTTCATCTTCACAAAATTTGTCAAACTCCTTAGAGTTGTATTCTTTGCCATTATCACTTCTCAAAGGCTTCATGTAGTGCCCACTTTGCTTTTCCACCATGCTCTTGAACCTTTTGAAAATAGTGACACTTCAGATCTTTCCCTCATGAAATACACCCATGTCATCCTTGTATAGTCATCAATAAAAAGAATAAAGTACTTGTTTTGGGCATGGAAGAGAGTTCTCATAGGCCCACAAACATCCGTATGAACTAACTCTAACATTTTTTTGGCTATCCAAGCAACTCCTTTAGGAAAAAGTTGCCAATGATGCTTCCCAAGTGCACATCCCTCACAAACATCATGTATTTCCTCAATACTTAGAAGTCCTTGGACCATATTCTTTTGGTGAAGCACTTCGAGACTATGAAAATTCAAATGCCCAAGTCTCCTATGCCACAACCATGACTCATCATTTGTATGAGCTTTCAAAGCAACATTTCTAGCATATTTGAATGTGAGTTAGAAGCTTCGATTCTTCTCTATTTGAATTTTTGCCACCACTTGCTTTGCATTTCTGTCATGAATGGTACAACTATTAGCTTCAAAATGGACTGTATATCCATGTTCCACAAGTTATCCAACACTTAGTAGATTTTGCTCCAAGTTTGGAACAAGCATCACATCATGAATAAGCTTAGTCTCCTTCTTTGTTTCAACTCTTATGATTCCTTTTCCCTTTGTATTTACTAACACTCCATTTCCCATTTTAACTTGAGAGCAAATGGAAGTGTCCAGGTCCAAGAAAATAGACTTATCACTTGTCATATGATTGCTACACCCATTATCAAGGTACCAAACATCATTTTTGTGTTTGAAAGCTGCTTGACAAGCATAAAATAAATTTCCTTCTCCATCTTGCTCCTCTAAAAAATTGGCTTGTTGATTGCTCTTGACTTTGCAATCCTTTTGGAGGTGGCCAAATTTTTTTCATTTGTAACATTGTGGTTTCCCTCGAAACCAACAATCCTTCTCTAGATGATTTCCTCTTTCACAAATTCTGCACTTTCTTGTATTTTCTTCCACACTTGAACTTCTATGAATGTTGCTTCTATCTCTTCCACTTGATGAATTTCTTCCTCTACATCTTCCTCTTCCTTGTCTACCACCACCTCTTGATGATTCCCCTCTTGTTTGTTCATTACTTGATGATTCTCCATGACTTTTAGAATTCAAATTAACTTTTGATTGGAATGCACTCTCCAAAGGCTTCTCTGATTGTTTTAATAACCTGTGTTCATGAGCTTTCAAAGAACCCGTCAATTCTTGGACACTTATTTCAGAGATATCCTTTCTCTTTAATTATTCCCACCATTGTGTTATATTTTTCTGGTAAACTAACTAGAATTTTCTCAACAATTCTCTTTTGTTCACCTCTTTCACCATATGATTTCATTTGATTGACAATCTCCATCAGTTTAGAAAAATAATTAGTTAAAGTTTCAGATTCTTTCATCTTTAAATAGTCTAACTCCCTTCTAAGAGTTTGGAGTTTGATGATTCTTACTTTTTTGTCTCCTTCAAGTTCTTGTTGTAGAATGTCCCATGCTTCTTTTGATTTCTTGGCTTCAATGATTCTTGGAAACAACTCATCAGAGAGTGTTGGATGAAGAAGAGTGCTTCAGCATCATTTGTTTTTTCTAGTTTCCTCTAGCTGCTGCTCTTGTGCTGAAGTTAATGTAGTTGGTGAATCTAGTTCATCATACCCATTTTGTACCAAGTTCCATAAAGCTTGGGATTAAAACAAGGTCTTCATCCTCACACACCAATAATCATAATTTTCTCCAGCAAAAATGGGCATAGATGGTTGCTGGATACCTATACTTTGGTTGCTTGAGTTAGCCGTGGAGATTTTCTACAAAACCCATTTTTCTTCTTCACGCACCTTCTATTTTCAGCCCTCTTTTTCAAATCCAAGCTTCCACTTCAAACCAGGCTCTGATACCACTTTATGTTGGGTGTTTTGGAAGCAAGTGTGTGTTTGAACTACAAAGAATCAATCTAAAAACACATAAAATCAAGTTTGATTTTTCCTGCAGAAAATAGGGAAGAAGAAGAGCAAAACAGGGGAGAAGAGGGGTCACTTATAAAATTCCCAACATTCATCCAGAGCCAAACACACTCCTAAGTTAAACTCCATTTAGGATATCAAAACCCAACTCCAAACTTGATAGTAAGTGTAACCAAACACCCCATTTCAACTATAAAAAAAAAAAAAAAGTGTAGATTTTTTTTTTACTTCATTGTTTTCATTCTTCTCTCTCTCTAACATCTCTCTATATTTTCTCTCATTTTCCTTTACTTTCTTGGTGGCCAAACACCCCACCTTTGCTCCACTCTTACACCACCGCCTTAACCCACCATCTCCACCACTGCCGACCATCTTATCTTGCTGGAAAAAGGGTCCGGTTGGCCACTCCATCACTCTATCCGAAAATAGCACAATAGAAGTACCAACTCTAGAGTTTTTCTTAATCTTTCGAAGAATCAAAGATTGGGGTTTATTTTCTTGATGGATTGGAGGCCTTTAATTGGTAAGGATCTTTCTCTAAAAAGTTTAGTTTAAGGTTTCACATATTTTGAGTTAGAGATGATGAATTTTTTTCTATTTTAGATCTACTATGATTTGGGGTTTGATTGTTGAGTTTTATACTCTCAATTAGTTTCTATGAATGTTTTACATGTAGAAAAATGATCAATTTGATGGGTGTTTTGGAGATTGAGATTTGGGTTAATCTAGGTTTGAATGTGATGTAAAAATTGGGGATGTTGGTGTTAGGAAATTTATATGTTACAATTGATTTGATAAATGGTGGATTGGGTATCTCTATGTTCTATAAAGGATTTCGGAGGAATTTTATTAATGATTGAAGTGGTTTTACCTAAGTTGTTGAGTTTATGAAAATGTTGATTTTTGACTTTTGTGGTTTAATTGATAGTGATATTGAGCATATAAATTGGTTGGATGTTTTAAAACGCTAATAACTCAAATATGTACAAAGTTTGGGTGTTGTGGAGTTTGGATAAGTTGTTGTTGGGGTGACTTGAAGTTGGAGTTCTGTAACTTGGTTTTAGCTCTTATTCCATACCATGTCTTATTTAGGATCAATTTTTTAGATGTTGTAATTTTCATTGAAAGCTTTCCCCTAGTTTTAGATCTTATTTACTAATTGTTAAGATTGGAGGAAGGCATCTCTACACCTACTGGGAATTAGCTCGTAGGGTTTCAAATCTACGCTTTTGCTATTTTGGAGGTGAGTTACCATGGAAATTTACCTTATCTCTATCTTTAATACAAAGTTTGAAATATTTTTGAATTAATGGAAGTAACACATTTCATCAGATGTTTTAAAACGCTAATAACTCAAAAATGTACAAATTTTGGGTGTTGTGGAGTTTGGATAAGTTGTTGTTGGGGTGACTTGAAGTTGGAGTTCTGTAGCTTGGTTTTAGCTCTTATTCCATACCATGTCTTATTTAGGATCAATTTTTTAGATGTTGTAATTTTCATTGAAAGCTTTCCCCTAGTTTTAGATCTTATTTACTAATTGTTAAGATTGGAGGAAGGCGTCTCTACACCTACTGGGAATTAGCTTGTAGGGTTTCAAATCTACGCTTTTGCTATTTTGGAGGTGAGTTACCATGAAAATTTACCTTATCTCTATCTTTAATACAAAGTTTGAAATATTTTTGAATTAAAGGAAGTAACACATTTCATCATGATATATGTATAAAAAGAAAATCTATAAATTTGTTGAGGTCAAAAGTTAAGTTTTAAATAAATATATGATTTCATTTGTATAATGAAGCATTAATTTTTATGAGAATTTATTTAAGTTGAGACCTTCAAATTTTATGATGATGATGATTAAATGACAATGAAACGTTATGCGAGACTATTTATTTTATTAATCATATAACCGAATATAGCCTTTGGGGCCACAAGGGCCGAAATGCTTGGGGGTCCTGGGGACCAAAATGTTTTAAGGACCATAAGGGTCGTTGTACATAAGGGGTCCTGGGGACCGAAACATTGACATGAGAATTGAAGTGCTACGATGACATGAGTTATGTTCCTATGGTTATGTTTTGGGTAACAGTACCGTCACCACCTAAGACGCGAGGTAACGCGACCCTAATGTTATGTAATGCTTCGTATGATGGACAGGAAATCTTAATATATTGAAAAGTTGTATTTTTGTTTACTTTCTTTATTCAAATGTATTTTTCCTACATTATGAGATTCTTCGGAAAAATTTTGATAACGGTTTATGCAAAATTTTCTCAATTTGTATAAATTTCAGTCCAATTAAGCTCTTGTGTTTATTATCTTTATTTTGAACCCCATTGAAAGGAGCAAGCTTTATAACTCCATGGGATTGGTAGACTTATTGGGCTCTAGCTCATTCTTTTTTAATTAATTAATTTTCCAGATTCCTAGACTTTTGTGTGGCTCACCTCAACTTGGAAGATTAGAGTTTCTGGAGGATCAAATGTGAGCATCTGGTAGTTGAGGTTTTGCTTAGGGTCACTCTAGGATGTAGCTTAATCCTTTGTTTTATGAAGGAGGTTTATTGTAATATTTGCTTTGTGAAGTTGGATGTTGTGGGAGCCGAATTTCCTTGGATCAATAGAGAAGAATGGACCAGTCCGGTCTATAACATAACCTCTATTCGGCATTGGTCACAGTCAATTGAAGAGCCGAATAAAATAACCGGCATTCCAACCAGTAGAACAAAGGCCGAGTAGAAGTACATGTAAAGGATTAGGGATGGGCTAGGCCCTAAGGCCTAAAGAGAATACTATAAATATAGGATCTTCAGTCAGAGAAATGTATGTGAGAACCATTACGCTTAACTTAAAATATAAGTAATCCTGAGTGTAGAGACAGACTTACCCGTCGGAGTGCTAATTCTAGCACCCCCAACCGGAGTGTTTATTGATTTTCAGGTGACTAGCAGAGGATCACGAGCGTCCCCCAGGATCAGAAGAGTATTTCCAAACCACTTATCCACAATTGGCACCGTCTAGGGGTGGGCGCGGGTCGGTTGCGGCCACGGAACCTCCAATCCGCCATCTGTCCGCCAAATTAGCGGATTGGAGAAAATCAATCTGTATCCGTCCGCCAATCCGGGGGATGCGGATTGAGCGGATTGGTGGTATGGCAGATGGATGCAAATCGGTTTGGCGGTTTGAAATTTTATAAATTTTCAACATAGTTCAACTTGTGCACTTCCTCAAAAAAAAAAAAAAAAAAAAAAAAGTATTGCAGTCAATGACTTAAAAAAGTATTACAATTACTGCATGCCTAATCCAAAGAAGGAAAGTTTGAAACTTTAGAATATCATAATCATTGCATGCCTCATCCACATATTACAATCACAGTATGCCTTATCCACATAAAGTATTACCATCTGTTATTCTTAAAATATAAAAACAATTCAAACTACCAAAACCATGAACAGAGCTATAGTAGATATTGTATGTCTCTGTATTGTTACATTTATATATGTTTTTGAAAACAAAAACTAACCACCATATATCATATTTTCTATTTATTACTTTTAGAGTTAGATTTAAAAACCAAAAAATATAGATAAATAATATGTTTATTTTTTTCAATTCAAAAAATATATTCAAGTTAAAAAAAAAATTTCAACAGAATATTTGAACTCTTTTTCAATTGAAAACATAAAAAAAATATTTAAACAAATTGAAAACACAAAGTCTTAGAAATTACTAAGGGTGCTCGCAGTTTGGCGGTTCGGTTGCGGCCAAAGAATCTCAAATCTGCCATCCATCCGCCAAATTGGCGAATTGGAGAAAATCAATCCGCAACCGTTTGCTCATCATCACGCATCCGTCCAAAATGCGGTGGATCGGTTCGGTTTGATCGGTTTTGGCGGATCGGTATATCCGCTACTCACCCCTAACGCCGTCTGTAGGAATACTCAAATACATCCATTGTGGGCCTAACGGAGGACCCTCCGATAGTCACTGATGAAACTACGCAGAGAGACGACCTCACTCCAACAAACATGCTTGGACCGGAGACTATCCCCGCAAGATGCGCTTTGAACTTCGCCTCACCCTCGACTTTAGAGCATGAGGCAATGCAAGTAATCATGGAACAAGAAAAGCAAAACAAACAGAGGTTGGAGAACATGATCGCTGAGAATGAACGTCTCCGTCAGGATTTGGCCTTGGAAGTGGCGAAGTCCAAACAAGCCGTACGCTAAGATCTGAAACGACCTCTGAGGACAAGTGGTCGACGACTTCGAGCCCGACAATAGGACACTGATAGCGACTTCGACTCATTATCCCCGGAGCCCAAGAAGAAGGAACGACTTGAAACTTCCAGTTCCTCTGTAGAGAGTCCACGTATAAGGCATAAGCACAGAAGAAACAGTTCAGATGAAGAAGACTAACATGATCCTTTTGTACGACGGATCGCCAGGGCGGTTCTGCCCAAAAAGTTCAAAGCTTCGTCGTTCACTCTCTATGATGGAAAATCAGACCCCACCGATCACATCCGTCACTACAAGCAAGCCATGACATTGCATGCAGACAACGAGGCCCTCATGGAAGAAGGGACGACCTGAAACTTCCAGTTCCTCTGAAGAGAGTCCACGTATAAGGCATAAGCGCAGAAGAAACAGTTCAGATGAAGAAGATCAGCATGATCCCTTTGTATGATGGATCGCCAGGGCGGTTCTGCCCAAAAAATTCAAAGCTCCGTTGTTCACTCTCTATGATGGAAAATCAGACTCCACCGATCACATCCGTCACTACAAGCATGCCATGACATTGCATGTAGACGACGAGACCCTTATGTGCTGAATATTTCCCAGCAGTTTGGGACCATTGGCTATCAGGTGGTATTATAAACTGGAGCCGGCTTCGATCAAAAGCTTTCATCAATTACAGAAATCTTTCAGGGCCAGATTCATCACCAATGTGGTCCAGCCAAAACAAGCTGACTCTTTCTGGGCAATGCAGATCCAGCTAGGAGAAACACTAAGAGCGTACTCGGCGCGTTATTGGGAGTGCTTTAATCTCGTTGATGATGCTTGCAACGACTCCATGGCCATCACCGCCTTCAAAATGGGTTTGCATCCTAACAGTGCTCTCCGCAGTTCTTTGACTAGAAGAGCCCCCAAGACGGTCTGGTCGTACTGATAAAACACGCAGAGAGACGACCTCACTCCAACAAACATGCTTGGACCGGAGACTATCCCTGCAAGACATGTTTTGAACTTCACCTCACCCTCGACTCTAGAGCATGAGGCAATGCAGGCGATCATGGAAAAAGCAAAGCAAAATGAACAGAGGTTGGAGAACAAGATCGCAGAGAACGAACTACTCCATCAGGATTTGGCCTTGGAAGTGGCAAAGTCCAGACGAGCTGTACGCCAAGATCCGGAACGAGCAGTGAGGGCAGGTGGTCGACGATCTCGAGCCTGACAACAAGATACTGATAGCCACTCCAACCCATTATCCTCGGAGCCCAAGAAGAAGGGACGATCTGAAATTTCCAGTTCTTCTGAAGAGAGTCCCCGTACAAGGCGTAAGCAAAGAAGAAACAGTACTGATGAAGATTAGCACGATCCTTCTGTACGACAGATTGCAAAAGTAGTGCTATTCAAGAAATTCAAAGCACCGTCATTCACCTCGTACGACGGTAAATTGGTGCAAGATGGTCGGCTACAACAGTACGTCCGAAAAGGCAACCCAACCAAAGCAATAGCCTTGAGACAGGATTCACATTCGCTCCGCTTGATCCATATGATATACAGCCTGCCAATGTCATCTGCGGTGCATACAATTCAGTCGAATCCCGACCCTCAAAATCAACTCACTCCGGCTAAACGGGCCCATGAAGCTGCAAGCATTGCTTTTGATGATTCAGATTTGGTCGGAGTGACACTCCCCCACATTGATCCCTTGGTAATTGAGTTACGCATAAACCGGTTCACTGTTGAGCGCGTACTCATTGACCTAGGGAGCACATCGGAAGTCATGTATTACAAGACATTCATCAAACTCGGCTTCTCTGAATCAAACCTTTCCCTGGCTCCTTATCCACTATTCGGCTTCAACGCCAATCCAAAGTACCCGTTGGAGAAAATCACATTACCCGTTTGAGCGGGCTCTCGAACAGTGGCTGTGGAGTTCCTGGTCTTCAAGCTGCCGTCGCCGTATAATCTCATCATGGGGCGATCTTGGTTGCATACTATGCAGGCTGTGCCAAGCACCTATCATCAGCTGCTACGCTTCCCGACAGAACGTGGCATTGAGCAAATCCGTGGCTCCCAGAAATCGGCACAAGCATGTTATCTCCTTGCTAAAAAAAAGCCAAAGGAGCTACAAGTGAACTCTAAAATGGAATGTAACATAGACACAAGTGTCATGGAACTGTATTGCGATATAATTGGTTTATGAGTGTTAACCATCTATCAAATGCTACTGTTTTAGTCATTGCTTATATTTGGTTTAGTATATCTCTACTAGGCTGTGACTCACCCTATATGGGACATCATTTTCAGGTTCAGGTGATATGCCACCTCTAAGGACATAGATTGGGAGGTTTTGGGAGTTGAAGACTCTTTTGTTGTTTACTTTTTGTGTATTACATGTAAATTCAAGCCAAGGGCTTAATGTATATGAGTTAGTACTCTCATTTTCGTAACCGAGTGTTGGCTTGGAAAGTTTTAAGCCCATAGGGCATTTAGTTTTGTTGTCAACATGTAATACTTTTGTAATGAATGCTCTGATAAATAGAAATATGCTTTATTCTCTTAAGTTTATGGATGTCATGAATGTATGATTTATGGGTTTATTTTGAGGGTGTTACAAAAACACTCAGGAAGTTTCTAAACATTGCATGAAAAGACAATACCCATGCCCTCTCTTCTCAATTGTGACAACCTTTTGTCCCAAATGCTATCTTCCCTCCTTTAAGGTCATAAAAAACATTGAGTGCTTGTTGTTAGGTACTCCCTATAATGGTAAAGTCACTAGTCCTCTCTATTTCAGCAAATCAAAGCTTTCCCAGATTTTTTTTCCTCTTTGGTGTCAACACCACTGTTGCAAGGGTCGACACCTGCGACTTTTTTCTAGATTTTTCTATCGGTTTGGGCCTACGTTTTGGGGATATTTTGAGTAGCCTAGTACTATATAAAGGCCCTCAATTGACCTTTTCTCTCACTTTTTCTTCCCTTTTCTCTCTCTAAACCGTGAAACACCTTCTCTCTCTTTCAAAAGGCACTTTTCACTCAAAGATCCTTAGATCTAATTATTTGAAGACCTCTACTCACCTTGCTCCTTTGAGATAAAGTGTAGAGCTTGTCGAGGGCTTCATTTTGATCGAAGCAAAGCTTGGTTTCTCCTCCGTCGACTTTTGGGTTTTTCCTCTTCTTCCCCTTCTAAACTTGAGGTAGGGATAACTACTCATATTTATGGTCTTTGACATAATCATGTAGCCTTTTTGATTTAATGTTGAGTTGGGGAATTTTGGGTGTTAGGGTTTCAAAATGTATAAAGAGGGGTTGTGTTCTTTTGACCCATACATGTGTATTTTGGGTCTTAAAATGAGATTATGGTTGTTTAATTGATGATATTTGGACCCTTGGGTCAATGTTGAGAAAAATGGGAGAAAAGCCCTAATTTATTATGATAAATTAATTTGCATAATTAATTTGGAAAAGTTATGGGATATGACTGGAGTTGAATCTTCAACTCACTCAACTCGACAAGTGCAAATCTATACGGTGCCATAGAAATCGGCGTCGTGCCAGGCACTAAATCAATAGAGAACTGTAGCTTGACTTTTTGTGCTCCTTTCGGATATGATAGCCCTACAGTTCGGACTCTCATGGTTCTGAATCTAATTTCACAAGTGCAATGTGAAATAAGTAAACACAAATAAGTCCAAATCTGGCAATTCTTTTGGAAAGTCGATTTTGAATCAAAATGCCAAAATGGACTACTTTGCCAAATACATAGTCGCCACCTAAATATTTTTGAGAAATTTAAGAAACCCAAGACTCGTGCCAAAGGCCACGTATCCGTTATCACCCAACACCCCATTCGCCTGATCAAAGATCGGTCTCTGCTAATCATGATGTAAATCTTATTTACATTATATGCTCTTGATTTGGTTATTAGGCTAACATTACTATGTGTTGCACACAAATATAAACTAACTTGCAAAATGGCATCTTTGATTTGCACTACCATTTCATGAAGTTTTGTAAACGTAACTAACGGGAGCGCAATCATTTTCCGCAATAGCTTGCCATGCAGATTTCGGACGACCATTCTGATTTGGTCCTTCTCAGAAGGCCTCATGGTCATCATCGAGGCTTTAGCTCTCCATCTTGCCACAAACTCAGAGAAACCCTCCTTTGGCTCTTGGCGTGTTGCCTCGAGATCACGAATTGTGACCTCATTTGCCACAGCAGTGACCCCAATTCCAGATTTAATGCTTATGTGGTGAGACCGACATTTTGAATAAATTTGGTCCACACAACTTTTTCTTGGGTATTTTCTTGATTTTAATTTTGTGCACCTAATAGGAGTGTTTGCAGTTCGGTTACGGTCGGAGAATCTCAAATTCAACATTTGTCCACTGGATTATACAAATTGATGGATTAACGGATGGATGAGAATCAGTTTAGCGGTTTAAACTTTTACAAATTTTGAATATAATATAATAACTTGTCAACATTTTTTTTTGGATAACAATCCAACTCAACATTATCACAAGATTATCAAATAAATTGTCAAATTCAATAATAAATACATATAAGAAAATCATGCATTATCAAAACTATTTCATTATTGTTTTTTTATTCAAAAACTATTTAATTTGACATATAAAAAAAAGGGACAAAATTAAGCCTTATATTTTTCACACAAAAATATCAAATATCAACATTTGTCATTTGATAAAAGGATTTTTAAAGTGAAAACACAACAGAATATTTAAATTATTTTCAATTGAAAACAAAAACAGAATATCTAAACAAATTGAAAACAAAAAGTTTTATAAATTATTAGAGGTGCTCGCGATTTGGCGGTTTGGCGGTTCGGTTGCGGCCAAAGAATCTCAAATCTGTCATCCGTCCGCCAAATTGGCGGATTGGAGAAAATCAATCCGCAACCGTCCGCTCATCATCATGCATCCGTCCAAAATGCGGTGGATCGGTTCGGTTTGATCGGTTTTGGCAGATCGGTATATCCGCTACTCACCCCTAACGCCGTTTGTGGGAATACTCAAATACATCCATGGTGGGCCTAACGGAGGACCCTCCGATAGTCACTGATGAAACTACGCAGAGAGACGACCTCACTCCAACAAACATGCATGGACCGGAGACTATCCCCGCAAGATGCGCTTTGAACTTCGCCTCACCCTCGACTTTAGAGCATGAGGCAATGCAAGTAATCATGGAACAAGAAAAGCAAAATGAACAGAGATTGGAGAACATGATCGCTGAGAATGAACGTCTCCGTCAGGATTTGGCCTTGGAAGTGGCGAAGTCCAAACAAGCCGTACGCTAAGATCTGAAACGACCTCTGAGGACAAGTGGTCGACGACTTCGAGCCCGACAATAGGACACTGATAGCGACTTCGACTCATTATCCCCGGAGCCCAAAAAGAAGGAACGACTTGAAACTTCCAGTTCCTCTGTAGAGAGTCCACGTATAAGGCATAAGCACAGAAGAAACAGTTCAGATGAAGAAGACTAGCATGATCCTTTTGTACGACGGATCGCCAGGGCAGTTCTGCCCAAAAAGTTCAAAGCTCCGTCGTTCACTCCCTATGATGGAAAATCAAACCCCACCGATCACATCCGTCACTACAAGCAAGCCATAACATTGCATGCAGACGACGAGGCACTTATGTGCCGAATATTTCCTAGCAGTTTGGGACCATTGGCTGTCAGGTGGTATTATAAACTGGAGTCGGCTTCGATTAAAAGCTTCCATCAATTACAGAAATCCTTTAGGGCCAGATTCATCACTAACGAGGTCCAGCCAAAACAAGCTGACTCTCTCTGGGCAATGTGGATCCAGCCAGGAGAAACACTAAGAGCGTATTCGACAGGCTATTGGGAGTGCTTTAATCTTGTTGATGACGCTTGCAACGACTCCATGGCCATCAGCGCCTTCAAAATGGGTTTGCATCCTGACAGTGCTCTCTGCAGTTCTTTGACTAAAAGACCCTCCAAAACGGTCTGGTCGTTGATGAAGAAAGTTGAAGAATACTGCAAAGTGGAAGATGACGCTTTGCGGGTTAAAGCCGAAAACACGGCCAACAAGATGACTCCTTCTGAAATTGCTCAGCCAATAAATTCTATACCACCTCGGAGCCCTAAACCACGGCATCAGGCCAAATGAGACAAGAGACGGGATTCCCGTCGATCAAGCGACCAATGCTCCCACCGAGCAAATGAACAACTGCAAGTTGATAGCAGGCGCACGAGGCACATCGACAAGAAATATACGGAATTGACAGAGCCGATCAGTGCGGTTATGTTCAAAATCCAACACTTTCCGTTCTTCAAATGGCCGTCGAAAATGGTGGGACCTCCCGACACGCGAAGACAGGATAGGCAGTACGAGTATCACAAGGATCATGGCCATGATACTGAGAGTTGTTATGCATTGAAGGATCACTTGGAGGAATTGGTACAAGATGGCTTGCTACAACAGTACGTCCAAAAAGGCAACCCAACCAAAGCAATAGCCTTAAGATAGGATTCACCTCCGCTCGGCGTGATCCATATGATATACAACCTGCCAATGTCATCTGCGGTGCATACAATTCAGTCGAATCTCGACCCTCAAAATCAACTCACTCCGGCTAAACGGCCCCATGAAGCTGCAAGCATTGCTTTTGATGATTCAGATTTGGTCGGAGTGACACTCTCCCACATTGATCCCTTGGTAATTGAGTTATGCGTAAACCGGTTCACTGTTGAGCGCGTACTCATTGACCTAGGGAGCACATCAGAAGTCATGTATTACAAGACATTCATCAAACTCAGCTTCTCTGAATCAGACCTTTCCCTGGCTCCTTATCCACTAGTCGGCTTCAACGCCAATCCAGAGTACTCGTTGGAGAAAATCACATTACCCGTTTGAGCGGGCTCTCGAACAGTGGCTGTGGAGTTCCTGGTCTTCAAGATGCCATCGCCGTGTAATCTCATCATGGGGCGATCTTGGTTGCATACTATGCAGGCCGTGCCATGCACCTATCATCAGCTGCTACGCTTCCCGACAGAACGCGACATTGAGCAAATCTGTGGCTCCCAGAAATCGGCACAAGCATGTTATCTCCTTGCTAAAAAAAAGCCAAAGGAGCTACAAGTGAACTCTATTGAAGTGACGGATCAGGAGAGCCTCAACGATGTTGGGCGGCTCCCCAGTGAAAAGGCCACGGAAGCCCTAGATCGAGTTGAAATCAACGGAAACCCAGACAGGTTCTTCATGGTCGGCGCCTCCCTGAATCAAGCCGACAGACAGTAGCTAATTTCCTTTATGCTCGGCAATCTTGATGTATTTACGTGGACTCCATATGAGATGCCGGGTGTAGATCCATCTGTTTCACAGCACCGTTTGAATGTTGACCCTAAATGCAAGCCGATCATTCAGAAAAGTCGGCGATCAGCCGCAGAGCACACTGCCGCTGTCGTTGAAGAGGTTGACTGGTTGCTTGATGCCGGAGCAATCAGGGAAGTGACCTACTCTACATGGCTCTCTAATACTGTGGTTGTGAAGAATAAAAATGGGACTTAGCGAGTCTGCGTTGATTTCACGAACCTAAACAAAGCCTGCCCCAAACGTATTCTCTCCCCGGACCAGACCACTGTAGATGCTACGGGCTCATCAGCGTATGAGCTTCTCGTGCCACCAGAGGCTATCATCAATCTTTATGCACCGAGGACCAAGACAAACTGCATTCCTTACCCCCAAGAGAACATATGCTATGAAGTTATTGCCTTTTGTGCGGAAGAATGCAGGAACTACCAAAGACTAGTCACCACCTTTCAAGGAACAACTCGGCACACACTATGGAAGGTACATTGCGATACTGTGCGATCAAGTCCAAGGAAGAGCAGAATCATATAGCCGATCTGGAAGAGACATTCAGCATTCTACACAAATATAGAATGAAGCTGAACGCTTCCAAATGTGCCTTTGGGATCGACTTTGGCAAATTCTTGGGTTACATTGTCAGCCACCGAGGAATCGAAGCCAACCCAAGGCAAATCATAGCAATCCTGGAGCTCGGCTCCCCTCGTTCAGTAAAAGAGGTTCAAAAGTTGATGGGGATGGCCACCGCACTCAATAGGTTCATCAGTCGGTCCACAGATCGCTGCCGACAATTCTTTCATACACTACGGCAGGGCAAGGCCTTTGAATGGTCCGCCGAATGCGAAGCCGCTTTCAACGGCCTCAAGACCTACCTCCACTCAGTACCACTCTTGACAACACCTGCTACTGGTGACCCGCTCATTTTGTATCTGGCAGTTTTCGACCGGGCCCTCAGCACCATACTGATGGAGGAAGAGCTGGGGGAGCAGCGGCTAGTGTATTATGTGAGCAAGGCAATGGCTGACGCCGAAACACGCTACCATTCACTGGAAAAACTCATCCTAGCCCTAGTCATGGTGGCAAGAAAACTGATGTATTACATCCAGGGACATAGCATTGGGGTGCTAACAGATTATCCCCTCCGATCAGTACTACGTAGTGTAGAAGCATCGGGACGTGTTTCAAAGTGGGCTCTTGAACTTGGCCAGTACGATATTCAGTTTCTACCTAGAACCTCAATGAAGGGACAGGTGCTTGCCGACTTTGTTGCCGAATTCACTGGCGGTCTTGCCGACTTCAAGTCTAATGAAATTCGACCGAAGCCGAACTGAAGAATTTATGTTGGGGACATTTGGCAGTTGTACTGTGATGGATCATCCAATCAGCAGGGCAGTGAAGCCGGAGTTGTAATCATGGCTCCTGATGGCACAATAATTGAGCAGGCCGTCAAGCTCGGCTTCGAAGCATCAAACAACAAAGCCAAATACGAAGCCCTTCTAGCCGGTTTGTGGAATGCACATCTTCTGGGTGCTTGGCGTTTGCTTGTATTTTGCAATTCAAAACTGGTGGTCAATCAGCTAAAGGGGGAATACGTGGAAAGAAAAGACCGTATGGCGGCTTACATGAAAATGACCAACTCCTTGCTGGCAAAATTTGACCATCATGAATTGAACCAGATAACACGTGATCAGAACACACATGCAGATGCCCTGGCTTGCCTAGCCTCCGCCATTAACTCAGAGATTAAACAGACCATCGAAGTAGGTTTCATCCCGAAGCCAAGCATTGGTCCTTCAGAGGAAATCCAGGTCAATGTCATAGAATCTGGACCGAGTTGGATGGATCCCATTGCTGCATTCCTATCTTCCGAACAGCTCCCATAAGACAAGAAACAAGTGCACAAGATGCGAAACAAAGCCCTGCGTTACTACTTGGATCCGCAAGGAAAGCTTTATAAAAAAATCCCTTTCTGGTTCATACCTAGAATGCGTGCACCCGGACAAAGTCGAAGAGCTTCTAACTGAAATACATGAAGGCAGTTGTGGTGCAAATTCTGGCGAGCGCTCTCTAGCCCTTCGAGCTATAACACAAGGGTATTATTGGCCGACAATGAGATCTGATGCCGAATGCTATGTGAAAAAATGTGAACAGTGCCAGAAGTTCTCCTCGTTAACCCATCTGTCTGCTGAAGAGTTAGGCTCTATTACCAGTCCCTGGTCGTTCGCCCAATGGGGACTTGATATCGTAGGACCATTGCCGAGGGCCCCAGGGAACAAGCGATACTTGATCGTTGCGACAGATTACTTCACAAAATGGGTCGAAGCGGAGGCATTAACGCACATTCGAGATGCTGATGTTAAGCGCTTTGTATGGAGAAATATCACATCATAACGTGATTCAGCATTCCAAGGGCTCTTATCTTAGACAATGGCACCTAGTTTGATTATGGCGTCTACCGAGAGCTGTGCAGCAAGTATGGTATTCGGCCTAACTTTTTCATGCCGGCTTATCCTCAAAGCAATGGTCAAACCGAAGCCTCTAACAAATCCATCTTAGACGGCATCAAGAAAAGGCTGGAGAAAGCTAAAGGTAAATGGGTCGAAGAATTGCCGAGTGTGTTGTGGGCTCATCGAACTATGCCGAGGCGATCTACTGGAGAAACGCCGTTTGCTCTATGCTTTGGAACCCAGGCAATCATACCCTTGGAGATCGGCCTCCCAACCTTGAAATCGAAAGTTTTTTATATGGGCCAAAATGACATGATGCTGGCCTTGGATTTGATTATGATTGAAGAACGAAGAGACCGTGCCCTTCCATCCATGGCGCGACATCAGCAGCAGCTCGCTAAGTCGTATAATCAACGTGTTCAGCTGCGCGCTACACACCTGGAGAGTTGGTTCTGAAGAAAGTACTCCCAGCTGCCAGGAAACCGGTTGATGGAAAATTGGGTCCTAATTGGGAAAGCCCCTATCAAGTCGATTCGATCGCGGGAGTAAGGGCATATCGGCTCAAAGACATGTTTGGAAGGAGTCTGCCATGGCCTTGGAATTCAACGCGCTTGCGCAAATTCTATCATTAAACCCGACCTGTGGGGAATGATATTAGTTCTGAATGGCTCACCATGTACACATTCCACTTGTGCAATCCAGTTCGAAAATTTTTTGATAAAAGCCTCCGGATTCGGAGCGCCCTTCGTGGATATCACGATTGGCCAAATAAAGTCTTCGGATTCGGAGCTCCATCGGCGCATGACGCGTTTGGGCCAAAAAAACCTCTGTATTCAGAGCACCCTTCGTGAATATCACGATTGGCCAAATAAAGTCTCCGGATTCGGAGCCCCATCGACACATGACTCCTTGGGCCGTGGATATCACAATTGGCCAAATAGTCTCTGGATTCGGAGCCTCATCGGCACATGATTCCTTTGGGCCGAAAAAGCCTCCGGATTTGGAGCGCCCTTCGTGGATATACGGTTGGCCAAATAAAGTCTCTAGATTCGGTGCCTCATCGGCGTATGACGCCTTTGGGCCGAAAAAGCCTCCGTATTCGGAACGCCCTTCGTGGATATCACGATTGGCCAAATAAAGTCTTTGTATTCGGAGCCCCATCGGCGCATGACGCCTTTGGGCTAATAAAGCCTCCAGATTCGGAATGCCCTTCGTGGATACCACGATTGGTCAAATAAGTCTTCGGATTCAGAGCCCCATCGGCGCATGACGCCTTTGGGCCGATAAAGCCTCCGGATTCGGAGCACCTTTCGTGGATATCACGATTGGCCAAATAAAGTCTCCAAATTCGGAGCCCCATCGGCGCATGACGCCTTTGGGCCGATAATGCCTCCGGATTCGGAACGCCCTTCGTGGATATCATGATTGGCCAAATAGTCTCCGGATTCGGAGCCCCATTGGCGCATGATGCCTTTGGGCCGAAAAAGCCTCCAGATTCAGAGTGCCCCTCGTGGATATCACGATTGGCCAAATAAAGTCTCTGAATTCGGATTGGCCAAATAAAGACTCCAGATTCGGAGCTTCGTGGCATGACGCCTTCGTGGATACCACGATTGGCCAAACAAAGACTCCGGATTCGGAGCCCCATCGGCGCATGATGCCTTTGCGTCGATAAAGCCTCCAGATTCGAAGTCCCATTGGCGCATGATGCCTTTAGGCCGATTAAAGCCTCCGAATTCGGATGGTCTTTGTACAAGCCGTATAAACAAAGGCTGAAATATGCAAATATTCAAAATGAAATAGTTCAAGCCGGATAAACGTAGTCTAAACTGTGCGAACATTGAAAATAAAATGTGTCCTTAGATAAATCGATTGGCATCAAGTGTACTAATATAAATAAAAAGTACGCTACAAATTGAAAACTAAGCGTTTTATTAAAATCAGAAAATAAATACATAATTTCGCTCTCAATCTACATAAGAATTCACACCTGCTGCCTGAAGAGCCTCAACTTGCTGAAGTGCCTTGATGCAGCCGTGCTTAAACCCACGATTTTCACATCGGCAAACTTCTTCGGCAAGTTTCTCCTTGGTCTTCTGAATTCTGACCTTTCGGCCGTCATGAAAGCCTTTTTCATAAGTCGCAGCCCTCGCAGTCTCAATCGCGAACATGCTAGCCGTGTTCCGATCAGCAATAGCATCACTTATCAGCCTTTGAGTCACCCTCTCTTCCACAACCGGGTTGGGATGGCTTGCTGATTGAAACTCTGCAGACTTGATTTTCCTTAGCTCACGCTCAGCCTTCTCTGCGTGAACTTCTAACTTCCGAATGCATTCATCTCTCTGCTCTATATCATGCCGAGCGGCGCGGAGACGCATGCCGATTTCATAAGCGGTGTACAGCCCCTTCACCGCACCGTGAACGCTTTCACGAAAGACTTCAAAATCCTGCCGACCTACCATCAACTGTTGGACTTCGGATGGAAAAATCTGTGGAGCGAACTCGACTGCCACATTTAGATCTCGAACAATCGAATCTGCCTCTGTCATTGGTCTATTCCCCACGAAGACCGCAAAACTCAACGGACGTGGAGTCGCGTCGGATTCCCTTCCAGAGCGGGGTTGCGAAGATTTGCCCTGTGGCTGCTTGTCCCTCCTGGGTGACCTACTCCGACGATGAGGAGATTGGTGTCTCTCCTGATCCCTCGAAGTCCTACTTCCCGTACGCGAAGGTTCACCACTTCGACTCATATCTCCTCCCAGCTCAGCTAGTATCCTCGCTTCCCCTCTGCTATTGAAGAAAAGTCTATTTGACATTCGCACTTGTTTAACCTTCCTCAAAGAGCTGGACTGAGTTGCTGACTGAGCATATAAATAGAGCCTTCGTTGACGAAGTACACGCCCATTTATTTCCTACGAGGGCAGCACCTCCGAGGTAATCTCATTAATATTGAAACCTCAACAGCCCGGCGCCGATTGGGTCATATGCCCCAGTCACCCCATCAACCTCTCCATGAATCAATTTATCAGTACAATACTCATAAACCTCCGTTATTCGGCGCTCTACGTTCATGAACCAACTGGGGCAAGGGCAGATTCATCAATCTAGTCGGCTTGAGTGCCCCAGCCGCCCCATGAATTGAGTTATCAGTACAATATTCATAAGTTCATTTTATTCGGCGTTCTATGTTCATGAACCAGCTGGGGCAAAGGCAGATTCATCAATCTAGTCGGCTTGAGTGCCCCAGCCGCCCCATGAATCGAGTTATCAGTACAATATTCATAAGTTCATTTTATTTGGCGTTCTATGTTCATGAACCAGCTGGGGCAAGGGTAGATTCATCAATCTAGTCGGCTTGAGTGCCCCAGCCGCCCCATGAATCAATTTATCAGTACAATATTCATAAGTTCATTTTATTCGGCGTTCTAGTTCACGAACCTCCGTTATTCGGCGTTCTTGTTCATAAACCAGCTAAGGGCAGATTCGTCAAGCTAATCAGCTTATGTACCCTAGCTGTCTTATGAGCTGACCGATCAGCACCTCATGAATTCATAAATCAAATTCATTAATCGGCTAATAAGTTTGCCGTCTCACGTAGTCGTGACATTTTGTTCATGAACTGCTGATTCTTTTAATTATGTACTCATATAACAAACAATACAAGCAAAACTTGAGAGCATAGAAAATTTTCATTCATAAATTGGGCGCTAACAGCAGATATTTTACACATGAAAATCCAAAAAAGATGAAAGTAAACTAACAAAGAACATACATTGAAATTAAAAACACCTAGCAAAACTAAATTGATCCCCAAATCAATCCTCGGGATCAGAATCTAGCAGCTCAACGTCCACTTGCTCGTATGGAATCAACATGTCCAATGTCACTCCAACGACAGCAAGGGCTTTGAGCCAGCCATGTTTGAATCCCCGATTCTCGAATTTGGGGACCTCTTCTACATAGTTTTCTAGAGCGGCGCTCTTCCCAGCCTCGAATGCTTTGGAAGCCTCGGAGTCGGCTTTTTCCTTCGCCACCTTCGACTCTACCAATTCGGCCTCCAGCTTGGCAAGCGCCTCCTTAGCTAACTTGAGCGATTCCTCACTCGCGTTTGCCCTCTCCTTGGCGTCCGATCTGAGCTGGTCAGCAGTCCGCGCCCTTTCCTTCTCAGCTTCGGCCCGCGCACTTTCCATTATGGCTCTCATCGCCTCAAACTCGGCTCTGCTCCTCTGACCCTCAACTTCCAACTGCAAACGGCCAATCCTTTCAACGGCATCATGCTGGCGGTGGCCTAATTCGGCGATCCTTCCGACTGTCTGCAAAACAAGTTGGGATCGTCACATACCATGAAATACCGTATGCAAACAAAACCAAAACAAGGAGTTAGGATGAAGTCACATACCAGGAGGGCCGACTGGGCAGCTAACGCTATTGCTACCAAATTCGGCTTCGCTCAAAAGGTTGCCTTGTCAGCCGGCAATGAGACCGAGGCAGCCAAGCTCAACGCCACAACGGGATCCTTCAAGGTTGACGCTTCGGAGAAAATCGGCGTGTTTTTTTATCTTTGGTTGAACAATGAAAGAAACAACCACATCCGACTCCTCTAAGTGTGGCCGTTTATCAACAGGGTTTTCCTCAGAGCCGGCCTCGCCCTCGGTGGCACGTTTCTCTCCCTGATCTTCTGAAATCGGCCGTTCTTCTGAATTCGGCTGATCGGCTGCTTTTTCTGTCTTGACCACGTCAACGTGAGCCATTTCTTCTACAATTATGGGTTCAGAAGATTCAGTCGGGGTAGGTACAGAACGGGTGGCCTCGGCTTTCCGTCGGGCGGCCATACGTTCGGTATTTCTCTTTCGCGCCATCTGCGTGAGACTTTCCCCAGCCATACCCTCAGAATAAGCGCCGAGAAGGTCTCCCAAATTTGTAAAAATATCTTCAAAGGCGTCCCCTCAGCCTGATGTGGACAAAGGGTCAGACGAGTTCAATCCACCTTCCTCAAAGGCCGAGTTAATATCTTTGTCAACTTGCGCTGCCAACTGGTCTGAGTTCTCGGCGATTGGTTCGGCCGCTTGTTCTTCTACGTGTTCAGAATCAGATGTTTCTAAACCAATCTGTCTAAAGTTTTTGAAGTTGGGGAAGATAAGGGCTGTAAGATAGTTGTCGCCTTGCGGGATCGGAATGTTGTCTGCCGCCGAGAATGTCGCGTAAGTCGGCTCGTACTGCAAGAGGATGTGAGCCGCCCTCCCCTGTTTTTGAAGGTTTGGACGACCAACAAACTGTAGCGCGGTTTTAATTTCTGCAAGCACAACGTCGTCATCTGAAACTAATACTCTCTTCAAGTCGTTGCTTGCATAAACAAAACGATTAGATGTACATAGTGCCAAATACAGACATGGAAATAACATAAACAAAAGTGATCTAATCGACCACCTGGTTCGCCTTTTCGCCTTAGCACAAGGTCTAGGTGATCTTCACCTTCGCCGAATTTCCAATTGTCGCGGATGACGACCATCACGTCATTGACACGCTTGCCAGAGCTGGCAAGCATAGTCACTGAGTGATGATCAGTAACCTTGGCTTTAAGAAAGTAGCGTCCTAGCCGGCCGGTAGATTTGGCTAGAACATAACAGTGCCGAATGGCGGATATACCTAAATTAATCCTAAGACGCCGATTTATCTCTACAATTCCCATTATGATGCGAAAGAAATTCATGTTAGGCTGGGAAGGGATTAGACCCCAGTATCGAAGAACGGCCCTAAAAAATGGGTGAAGAGGAAAGCGGACTCCGCCCTCAGCAATTAATAAGAGAGGAAAGACGATTGTGCTCTCATCTTCCCTCTCCATATCAGTGGTGCTATCTGCCAAAAGTGACAGATGGACGTCATCGGGGATGAAAAAATGGCATCAAAAGCCAGAGATTCGATCTGCTGAAAGGAGCTCCTTCAGATGTTTGGCCATTTTGGCCAACCCAAGGATTATTGAAAACTAAAAGCAAACAAGGAAGTGAGATCAAAAATGAAGGAGAAGAAAACTTACAGGAGACGAAGGGAAAAATGAGAAACAAGGAGTTGCAGAAGCCACGAAGTGAAGGAGTTGCACTAGAAGGCGAGCCAGATATCTTTGAGTATTCAGAACATAAATTCGAAGAGACAATTTCAAATCGCATTAAATGGAGGCAGTGTACGAAGGGGCGGGAAATCGTTATAATGACTAAAAGGCATGTACGCGTTCTAACATGCATCGAGAAGAGGATTAATCGCCGAATTTTTGACTTCCCAGGCTAGAAGCCAAACACGCCGACTAACTGATGCTAGTGGGGTGTTTGGGGGGCGATTGTGGGAGCCAAATTTCCTTGGATCAATAGAGAAGAATGAACCAGTTTGGTCCATAACATAACCTCTATTTGGCATTGGTCCCAGTCAATTGAAGAGCCAAACAAAAATAGCCGGCATTCCAACCAATAGAACAAAGGCCGAGTAGAAGTACATGTAAAGGATCAGGGATGGGCCAGGCCCTAAGGCCCAAAGAGAATACTATAATACAGGATCTTCAGTCAGAGGAAGGTATGTGAGAACCATTACGCTTAACTTAAAACATAAGTAATCCTAAGTGTAGAGACTGACCTGCCCGTCGGAGTGCTAATTCCGGCACCCCCGACCGGAGTGTTTATTCCTTTTCAGGTGACTAGCAGAGGATCACGAGCGTCCCCCAGGATCAGAAGAGTATTTCCAAACCACTTCTCCACAGATGTATTGATGGATTCATGAATAGTTTGTTTTATTTTTCGGGTAGTGGTGCATGGGAACTATCTTAGTAGCATGATGATATTTTTGTCTTTGAATGGATCATCTCATATATGTTGGCCAATCGAAGGGTCTTATGCACTATTGGTGATGTGATATAAGAATTATACAGGTGACTATTGTGTACAGGTGTTATAGCGTTTAAAGTACGCCCTCTTGGCGGGGTTTGCCTTGCTGAGATTGGGTCGTGACATTTTTGGTATCAGAGCATTAGGTTATGAATCTGTAGACTAGTTACTTTAGAAGTAAAATTGATAGGATATTGTAGTTAGTAATTCGATTATTGATGTTGTTTAATAGTGATCTAGTACTCTAAGATTTAATTGTCTTGTTATATAGGCACGCATGGCAAGGCGAAAAGTTCATAAGAGTCGCCCCTTATAGAAGTACTTGAGGCTGAGTGAAAACCACATCTTAGTGCTGGAAATGAAGTTCCACCTCGGGTTCAGGAAGAAGAGATCGAACATGAATCGCATAATGAGCAAACTCAAGAGTCAAGGGCCAATCCAGAAGTGGGATATTCAGATAGAGTTGTACCACCAAGGGCTAACACAGCTCCAGTGTTTTTAGACCCTAGTGTGCAGCGTCTTTTAGAGTCAGTGGCTAGCATAGTAGAGAGGCAAACTCACATCCTTAAACAACATAATGTAGCAAGGCCAGGCCAATGGTGCAACCTACAGAAAACTATCTCACCGCAATTGAGAGCTTCAAGAAGTTAGGGGCTCCATCATTTTCTGGATCGCCAAATCCTATGGAGGTAGAGGCTTGGTTACAGAGGGTAGAGCAGATATTTTCTGTGATGGAAGTATCAGACGAGCAACGAGTTGTACTTGCTAGTTTTATGATGGTGGAGGAGGCCGAATATTGGTGGGAGGAAACATAACGCCTACTTACGGCAAGTGGCACCAGAGGATTAACCTGGAACCAATTCACTAAGGTTTTCAATGACAAATACTTTCCAGCTACCTATCGGTATGAAAAAGAGAGAGAGTTCCTTCGGCTAGAGCAAGAGGATTTGACTGTAGCCCAGTATGAAGCTAAGTTTGTTTCTTTATCTCATTTTTCCTCTTCATTTGTAGATGATGAGGAGGTCAAATGTCATCGTTTTACAGATGGATTGGATTTGGACATCAAATCTCGTATTCGAGTATTGGGAATAACTAACTATCCAACATTGGTTGATAAATCCGTAACAGCTGAGAAAGATGTCATAGAAATGAAGTTAGTAGAACAACAGAAGAAGCGCCACTTTAGTTTATCCCATCATGAGAGCACATCTAATAGACCGTCCAAGAGAGGTGGTCATGGTTATGGTTCAGTTAAGAGCTCAAGTGCATATCAAAAAAATAGAGAGCATCCCACCCCAACCCAAAGCATTTCTAATCAGCGTCATAGACAGTCTAATGGGACATCATCTCAATTTACTCGAAGTGTTTGCAGGCAATGTGGGCGAGCACATACAGGTGTATGTCATACTGGTACCAACTTGTGTTTTTGTTGTGGCCAGAAGGGTCATTTGGTGAAAGACTGTATAGTTCCTAAGATCACTAATTTGGGATATACATGAGCTTGCTTTGATTATGGGCAACCCGGACATTTGGCCAAAGATTACACTCAAACCGCTTCATCTGCTAGTACTAGAGTTGGTAGTAATAGAATTTCAGGTGGAGACCGAGGGGGAGGTCAGGTTGGGACTAGGTTTGGCAAACAAAATAAAGGAGGTGTTCAATCCGATAAACAAACCTCACAGGGGAGAGTTTTTACTTTGACTCAGCGGGATGCTTAGGCAAATCTGGAGGTGGTGGCAGGTGTTATTTATGTGTTCAGTAGGAAGGCACATGTACTTATTAATCCGGGTTCTACGCATTCTTTTGTATCTCTATCATTTTGTATGCATGCTAATAAACCTATTAAACCTCTAGGCTACTGTTTATCCATTGTTACTCCTATTGAGGATTGTGTTATAATTGAGGAGGTATATCGAGGTTGTGTATTACAGTTGGGAGATAGGGAGATGGTAGTGGATTTATTGCCTTTAGAGATGCTTGGTTTTGATTTGATTTTGGGAATGGATTGGTTGGCTTCTTACCATGCTTCGGTGGATTGTCACAGGAAAGAGGTAGTATTTTCCAATTTTGGGGAACCTAAATTTAGATTTTGTGGAGATCGATATGCATCCCCATCTTATATTATTTATGTTATTACCACTAGAAAAATGCTTAAGAAGGGGTGTCAAGGATACTTAGCCTATGTAGTTGACTCCGAATTGAGTGGTCCAAGGTTGAAGGATATACCAATTGTGTGTGACTTCATAGATGTTTTTCCCGATGAATTTCTTGGACTATCCGTAGATCAAGAAGTTGAGTTTGCTATTGACTTAATTCTTGGAACTGCCCCAATTTCTAGTGCACCTTACAGTATGGCCCTAGCGGAACTTAAGGAGCTTAAGGTGCAATTGCGAGAGTTATTAGATAAAGGCTTCATTAGGCCAAGTGTCTCACCTTGGGGATCACTTGTGTTATTTGTGAAGAAAAAAGATGGCACCATGAGATTCTGCATTAACTACCGGCAGTTGAATAAGGTCACGGTGCGTAATCAGTATCCTTTGCCTTGTATAGATGATTTTTTTGACCAACTTTAGGGAGCATGTGTGTTCTCCAAAATCGATCTGAGATTAGGGTATCACCAACTTAAGATTATGGAAGAAGACATACCGAAAACTGCTTTTCGAACTCGCTACGGGCATTATGAATTTCTTGTTATGCCTTTTGGTCTAACAAATGCCCCCGCCGCATTTATGGACCTTATGAATAGAGTGTTTCAACCATACCTTGACCAATTTGTGATTGTATTTATTGATGACATACTTGTTTATTCAAAGAGTCAAGAGAATCATCAACAACACTTGCGGGTGGTATTGCAAACTTTGCGAGAAAAGAGGTATGCGAAGTTTAGCAAATGTGAGTTTTGGTTAGACCGTGTCGTATTTTTGGGGCATGCGATTTCGGGTGAAGGCATTTTTGTCTTTTGGTCTAACTAATGCCCCCGCCGCATTTATGGACCTTATGAATAGAGTGTTTCAACCATACCTTGACCAATTTGTGATTGTATTTATTGATGACATACTTGTTTATTCAAAGAGTCAAGAGAATCATCAACAACACTTGCGGGTGGTATTACAAACTTTGCGAGAAAAGAGGTATGCGAAGTTTAGCAAATGTGAGTTTTGGTTAGACCGTGTCGTATTTTTGGGGCATGCGATTTTGGGTGAAGGCATTTTTGTGGATCCCAAAAAAATAGAGGCCGTGGTGAATTGGGATCGTCCCACTAACGTGACCGAGGTGAAGAGCTTTTTAGGGTTGGCAGGCTACTATCGTAGATTTGTAAAGGGATTTTCATTGATTGCGACACCATCAACACGTTTGACCCATAAAAATACCAAATTTAAGTGGACGGAGAATTGTGAAGAGAGTTTTCAAGAATTAAAGAAGCTATTAACTTCTGCCCCAATGCTTACTATTCCGTTGAGTGGTGAAGGATTTGTTGTTTACAGAGATGCTTTTCATCAAGGGCTCGGTCGTGTGTTGATGTAACATGGAAAGGTAGTGGCCTATGCATCTAGACAATTGAAGAATCATGAACACAATTATCCCACCCATGATTTAGAGCTCGCAGCAGTTTTTTTTTCTTTAAAGTTGTGAAGACATTATTTATATGGGGAAAATGTGAGATATTTATCGATCATAAGAGTTTGAAATATTTATTCACTGTAGCTCGACTTTTTCGCGCCCCCTTTCGGATGTTTAAAATAAGCCCTACAATATCGGACTCCCGTGGTTCTGAATCTGATTCCACAAGTGCAATGCGAAATAGATAATCACAAAAGAGTCCAAATTCGACAAATCTTTTGGAAAATCGATTTTGAATCAAAAATGCCAAAAATGGACTGCTTTGCCAGATACAGAGTCGCCACCTAAATATTTTGTTTTGGGAAAATTTAGGAAACCCATGACTCGTGCCAAAGGCCACATGCCCGTCATTACCAAGATTGTCTCATCTCGGGAACTTAGGTATGAGAGGGGAAGGTCATGAATGCATTTGAGCACCCCTGCTCACTCGATCAAAGATCGGCCTCTACTAATCATGATATGAATTTTATGTGCATTATATGCTTTTGTTCCAGTTTATTAGGCTAGCATTACTATGTGATGCGCGCACACACAAGTATAGACTAACTTGCAAGAATTGGAACATCTCGAGCCATGTTTGTTTTGAAAATCGTTTCGAAATATGTACCACTCGAAAAAATGATTGCATGTAAACATTACTCAAATCATTTCAATTCAAGCAATTAGCCTTCATCCATAGGCATTCCAACAATTTTGAATCAAAAATGCCAAAAATGGACTGCTTTGCCAGAAACAGAGTCGCCACCTAAATATTTTGTTTTGGGGAAATTTAGGAAACCCATGACTCGTGCCAAAGGCCACATGCCCGTCATTACCAAGGTTGTCTCATCTCGGGAACTTAGGTACGAGAGGGGAAGGTCATGAATGCATTTGAGCACCCCTGCTCACTCGATCAAAGATCGGCCTCTACTAATCATGATATGAATTTTATGTGCATTATATGCTTTTGTTCCAGTTTATTAGGCTAGCATTACTATGTGATGCGCGCACACACAAGTATAGACTAACTTGCAAGAATTGGAACATCTCGAGCCATGTTTGTTTTGAAAATCGTTTCGAAATATGTACCACTCGAAAAAATGATTGCATGTAAACATTACTCAAATCATTTCAATTCAAGCAATTAGCCTTCATCCATAGGCATTCCAACAGTTATAGCACTTAAGCAATTAGGCTCATGGCAAGCATGCTAAGCATGGCAACATCAACACTCATGTGATATGCTAAAACGAGTAAAGGCTCACCTAGTACTCCAAGCCAAAAATAAACATAAGTTAGAAAAATGCATGATCCTAACTATGCGATATGACTAATGCAACAAATGCGATATGCAACTAATAGGCTTGGCTACTAATATGGCATATGAATCAATGTGATAGCATGCGGTCTAAGCGCGTATTCAAAGAAGTATTGAAAATAACAATGCAGTTAGCATGATGAACCGAGCCACGGTACATGCAATACAAGTGGATGCAAACATGAAGTATGCTATACAAAACGTGATGTCCCTAAACTAACCATCATAAGCAGTTAAATAAAATGGAGAAAGACGTGGGGTTGGAAGACATACAAATTATTGCATCATTGCGCTCTCATGAAGGAGAGTCTGAATGAATAAACTAGCTAATTAACAAACTAATTAAAGCTAAGCTAATTATCACAACACAAATGAATAAATAGCTAAACTGCTTAACTAATTATTACAACAAATGAATTAACTAACTAACTAGTTAACTAACTAATTACAAAACGAAATTGAATAACTAATTAACTAACTAATTAATTACAACAATTGACAAAATTAACTAGATACAACTAATTAAGTACAACAATATGTAAGCTAAATATTTAAGCTAAACAGCCTCGATATGCAAATAATGCTCATGTTCATGCTCGGTTTCCACCCGAGAAGCCACTAGTTTTGCTTCTGAATGCCTCTGTTTACACAATTGAACACAAACACTGTTGTCCACTTCGAGAACAACTTTGCTCCACCTTACCAACACACTGCTCAATTTTGCATCAGTGGCCAGCCACCAGTGATGGCTAGCCGACCATCTACCGGCCACCTACCGGCCATGAAAAGTGGCATGCGGGCCATTGCTGCATAGGTTCATCTTGCTGCAACAGAGGACCAACAGAGCATATACAGGGTATTTCAAGGGTTTGTTGCACAACTCACCCCTCATTTTCATGAGCAAATCAAAAGAGTAGCAAGTTCGGTTCACAAACCATCAATGGATGCAATTTCATTGCATCATGGCTTGTGAAACCAAGTGTGCAAGTTCAATAAATGCAAAACAAGGCACAAACCTCCTTCCTTTCATGAATGATCAAGGGAAGTGGTGACCTTGGAACCTTGAATCATTTCATCACTAATGAGTATGAAATGGTTCAAGTTTCCATGTGTTCAATTAACGTCCAGTTCAACACAACCAAATTATTATCTTGCTCACTTTTAATTGCAAGTTTTAGTTACTCCATTTTAATTACTTTTCCATCCGTTAATCAATTGAGTCCAAAGGGTGAGTTTAAGTCCTTTAATGGAAAGAGGACTCAAACCAAAAGTTGTTGTAGGCATGAAAGAGACATCATACCGTTGATAATGAACCCCCTAAGAGATTAAATCATTAAGCATGACATCTCAATCTCATGCTTTAAACAAACAAATAGTTTGAACCACTTTCAAAGAAAAATAAAAAGCCAAGAAAGGAGAGAGGTTGCAGAGATGATTAAGTGTTGAAAATGAGTGAAAAAAACATAAATAAATGCTATTAACTCAAACAAGATGGTGTCTAAGGCCTAAAACATCAAACTCATGAGAACTATTACACTAGAAGCATGCAAAACAAAGCTTAACTGCAACTAACAGCCAAAAATAGTGCTAAAATAGGTCCTAAAACATGCTGGAATTGAGCTAACAATTGTTAGATTAACATGCTAAAACATGAAACAAGCTAGGCTAGTAAGCAAGACACAAGGAGGGGAGGCTAAGCCCTCTAATTTTTGACTTTAAAACATGATTTTGGCCACTAAAAAAGCTCTGAAAATCAGTATTTAAAAGCTCAAAAAAATATAGTAAAAGAGTGGGAAACACGAGGGAAAAAGCCTCCAAGACAAGGTATAAAGAAGGGCTATCAATCCCTCAACCTTTAATGGCCTTAAACCTAAGCTTCAACCCAAAAAACACTGAGTTTTGACAGTCCAAAACAATGGAAAAACAGTAGAGAAAGCAAGCAAATAGGTAAAACCTTACACCTCTTGAACAGAAGAAGCAATTCAAGCAACAAAACCAAGCAAATAACACCCTCAAGAGCTCAAACCGAGCTCAAGAATACCTCAGCTCAAAGATGAGAAGATTTGGTTAAAGGTGTATAGGCAAATGTTGAAGATTTGTAGGCAAAAGTGTAGAGATTTGGTAGAGAGATAGAGAATTGTAGAGAGAGAGAGAGAGAAAAAAAAAATTTATCTCAAAATTTTCTAACCTTAAAACATGAGAGGGGGGGCTCCTATATATAGAAAACACGAAATTCCCTTAAGGAGATCTAGCCCTACACGTAAGGATGAATAGTTGCATCTGAGCAAACAACTGGCACAACTGGTATAAAATATCTGCATAATACACTGGTGGCCGACCGGTCATCAGTGGCCAGCAGCCAAAAAGTGATGGCCAGCAGCCCAAAAGGGGTGGCCGGCAAGCCACTAGAGGCTGCAGGCTGGAGAAGCTAGGCTTGGTCTAAAACTGCGACAACAAAGGTACAGGGTTTGAAAGGCTCAAAGTTGTGGTATTCCGTTGAACACTTCAAGCACTCGGCGAGCAAATACGTTCATCATCGGGTGTGCATGCGAGGACGTCCAAGTCATAAGGGCCGTAAAAAATGGGGTGTCTACAGTTGCCCCTCTTTGACAGAACTCGGAGTCATGAAATGACATGAGTGAATGTTTAAGCCTAAAGACGACCCATTTTTGACAAGGCCGTAAGACTTGGACAAATAATCAAGACAGAAAGAAATGGTTACGCCCACAGGCTGCCTACGTATCCCTTTGCAAGGAATCAAACCAGCGTAGTTCTGGGAAAAAATGCAAAAGATATGCACAAAAACTTTGAAAGTTGGGCTCACATGCTTTGCTAAGCTGACTATTTTGAAAATTCATGATCATGCGAGATGATGCAATAAGCGATAACAAGATGCGATAAGCAAAATAATGAGATAACAACAACTTCAAGCTAAAATCAACACGGGTTCTACGTAAAAAGAAGATAAAACATACTCTGACCACGCCAAGACAAGAGACGAGGAGAGGAAAACACTGTTCAGGGTTGCATTTCATGCATTCTAAGAAACTAAGAACAAGAAAAAACCGCTCAGGGTCGCGTTTTACGCGTCTCAAGAAACAAGAAAAATCGCTCGAACTCGTGTTTCGCGCGTCTCGAGATGAAACCCTTCCAAGGCTGCTCATCACGCGCCTTGAGATAAGAAAAACCGCTCGGCCTCGTGCTTTGCACGTCCTGAGATGAAACCCACCCAGGGTTGCATGTCACGCGCCCTGAGATAAGAAAAACCGCTAGGGCTCGTGCTTCGCACGTTTCGAGATGAAACTCGTCCAGGGATGCAGGTCACGCACCCTAAGATAAAAGAAAACTGCTCGGGCTTGCGCTTCACACGTCCCGAGATAAAACCCGCCCAGGGCTGCGCGTCACACGCCCTGAGATAAGAAAAACCTCTCGGGCTCGTGCTTCACACGTCTCAAGATAAAACTCACCCAGGGCTACGCATCACGCGCCCTGAGATAAGAGAAAACTGCTCGGGCTCAAGCTTCGCACATCCCGAGATGAAACCCGCCCAGGACTACGCCCCACGCATTTTGCTGTAAAAAAAAACCACTCGGGCTCGTGCTTTGCACATCCTGAGATAAAACAATAGAGGAATGTGCGATAGATGCACAAAGCAAACAAGTGTGATAGACGCACAAAGTGAACAAGTGTGATAGATGCACAAAGTGAATAAGTGAGATAGATGAACAAAGTGAATGAGTGTGATAGATGCACAAAGTGAATGTGTAGTTTCCCCTACCGAGACACAAACGACCTTGCCCGGAATTCCTCCGAATAAATCGTACATACAATATCATTTTCCTGTGTTGGCAAAGGGAGAAAGGAACTTTCCTGTTTGCGAAAGCATAACTAACATGAACAATGTCCGATACAGTGACAATGCATGTTCTATGCAAGATAAACAACCAAAATATGAAGTTAAGTGAAGGCATGTTCTATGCAGGGCACTAAAGCATATTCTATGTATGATCGATAGCATGTTCTATGCATGACTAAGAGCATGTTCCATGCATGATACTAAAGCATATTCTATGCATGATATAAATGATGCGAGACACGCATGCAATATATGACATACATTCTATGCAACGGAAAAGAAAAAAATCTTAAATCGAAACAATGCTCAATGGCACCCCTGAGTTACCTCTCGAAACGATTGCAACAGGTTTAAGAAGGATACACCTCATTCATGTTGACGAGTGATGAACATTGTGCACCGAAAACACAATTTTGAGCTTCCGTAGAGACAATCTAAACCCAACAGTGAACTTACCTTGCATTTCTTGGAAAAGAAAGACACAAAATAGCATCAGGACTCAAAGGGAGGCCGTTGGCCACTTGCCAGCCACAAGAGAAGGCTGTCGGCCACCTGTCAGCCATAGAAAGGCCTTGCCGGCCACCAATGAGCGTTGCCAGCCACATGCCGGCCACCAATGGCAGTTTAAGGGCAAACTTGACTTTTGGCTCGGGTCTTTAAGTATAGACCAAGGCCCTTTATTTCCCCACTACCACACATCCGAAATTGCTCTCCCTCTCTCTCTAGACCTTTTTTCTCTCTAGATCCGAGTTTTTTACGCGTTTTCCAACGCCCCATGCAAACTTTATTCGCTAAACCCTCTTGATTCTCTTCACTTTGAACTGATTGGAATTTGATTTCGACACACTTTTCCTCTTTTTCACCCTTCTAGGCCTGTTCCCCTTGAGTTTCTTTTGGGTTTCGTGAACTTTCTCGGGCTTTGACTTTTTCTTCCATTTTTTCTCTCCGAGGGTTGACTTTTTCTAAGTTTACCCTATTTTCTTCATTTTTCTTCACTTTTCACCTACTTTGCACCCATTTCCCAAATGGTGGATGGTTCATGACACGACGGGGCCCCTCCAGAGGTTACCCCCGTATTTTCTCCTGTGGTTGAAGCAGATAAGTCGGTCGTTGCCGAGGCGGCTAGAGGTATTGAGGCTAACCTCGAGGCAGAGTTCGAGCCTGAGCTTAAGCCAGAGCCACTACCAGTGAGGGTACAGCCATTTGATCTGGAGAGTTACCATCCCCAGACACATATCTTGCCAGCCGGTGGCATTAGGCGCTTTAGCGACTTTGTTCTTGGTGTGCCGGAGGACCTCCTGCTAAGGGAGTTGGCTTCTCACCTTTCATCCACCGTCGTTGAGGTATGAGCTCTATTTTCCTGCATTCTTACCTGTCTTTACTCACATTTCTTGCACTGCATTTTCTGACTGTACTTTTATTACTGCCTTGTCTGATTATGCTTGTTCTTTGCCACAAGGCGAGTCTCGTGCCTTCAGAGGGTACGGAGCTACGACCGTACGAGATTGGTATGGTGAGCTCCCTACAGGAGTTCGTGACATTATAGACGAGACTGACTTTGGCCTAACCCGAGTCATTGCTAGCTGTCCACTTCTAGAAGCATTTGTGGGGAGGTGGTGGGACACCATCAACTTCTTCTACTTCTCTACTACTGGGGAGATGACGATGACTCCCTACGACTTCGCCACGATCACGGGCTTAGGAGTAGGAGGCGACCCGATCCCTTTTAATTCAGACATGGGGGAGTGGGAGGCGGCTTGAGTTGAGCTGGTGGGAGCGTATCCACCCTTATACTGGGTAGGCATGGTCAGATATACCTGGTTTGCTAAGCAGTTCAAAAGGGAGCGAACCCGAGACAGTAGAAGTGATAGTGCAGTACGCCAGAGGCTTTCTGATGTTCGCCTTCTGTACCACCTTGTTTTCGAACAGGTAGAACACCGTAGGCTTATATCTGTTGAGCACCCTAGTAACTCTTCCTCGAGTGTGCTTCTATGACTAAGATAGAGCTAGCCTCGCCGCCCTGTATGGCTACAAGAGCTCTACCTCCCGCCTTAGAGGAAAGTTGATCAGAGGCTACTGGCAAGCCTGGGAGGTATGTATCTCAGTTCCCTCTTTACACTTTACATTTTCTGCTTTACATTTTCTACTTTACATCTGTTCAACACCTGTGCTTTCTGCTTTGCCCATTACATATTTATTCATACATTGTGCTTTCTACGTCGCACTTCTGTATCTGCTCATACATTGTTGTCACATATCACTGCATTTTCTCCATAGCTGTGGGTCTATGCATATTTTCCATCTTTGGCCCCAGAGCCTATAGAGGAGCTCCCACTGGCAGTCTCTTACTCACGGAGGTATGATGGCCAACAATAGCGTAGGACCCGCAAGACCTTCGTATTTTTCCGTTATTACTTCGACACAGTAGTTGCCCACGAGGTTACCCAAAACACAACCAATTTTGCTTTACAACTATTCTGATTCACATTTAGCAACTGACAATAACTAATAATCTGTACAACCTCTATCTACAGATCATGTGGCAGCCATGGGCCATGATGCCGACCGGGATTCGGGACCAGTATGACGGGGCTTAGGCCACTTCTCGCTTCCGTATTCTACTTGAGAGCCTAGTTTGCCGGGCCTGGTTCCTGAGCGAGCTATTCGTGCGCCAGACTGTGGGCTTGCCTAACTCGATTGTCTTGATGGTACCACCAGAGTACATGAGATCAGTAGATAGCCTTACCGTAGATACAATCACTCAGTTTATGGTGAGCTTGGATGCTGATTACTTCAGGGCAAAGGGCGACTATGCGACCTTCATTCAGACACACCTCATGCCATCTCTGACAGGCGCTCGTGGAGGTGAGGGAGCGAGGGCTCCTGCTACAAGAGAGGCGCCTAAAGTGACCAGGGCAACCAGGGCCCGTGCTAGAGGGGCTTCCCGGATGAGACAGAGGACCGGTTGGCCAGAGCTTCCTACCACGCTTACATATTGGCGGCATATTGGGGATGCTTACCAGGTCGCGATTGAGCTTGCAGTGGCTGGGCACGAGCTTGTCGGGGTTTAAGGCCCGACTCAGGTATGGACCACTCTTTACAATTTGCACCCCACATTTCATTTCAGATATGTTTATTGCGAATACTGATCACTCAAATGCATTTGCAGGCTTCGATAGAGTACACAGGGAGCGCTCTTCAGCTGATAGCTTCCTTGATGGGCATATTACAGAGGAGGGAGACGCTACTCGGCCTGCACAGTATCCCGGTAATTTTTTCAGTTTGCACTTCAGGCATCATCTTTCCACTGATATGCTAGCATTTCAACTGTAGTCTTTCCCAACCTACACTGATACACTGTATTGGCACACTACATTCACACACTGTACTTACACACTATATCTGACTTCTGCACACACTCGTTCTGCATACCATGCTTACATACACACACTGAAACTGATATGTTGACAACTGTCTTTTCAGATCCCACCCATACCGAGTGTACCAGTGGGAACAGTAACACCGGCACCAACAGTACCTCTTCTAACAACAAAAGGGAGAGGCAGAACTAGGGGTACTCGAAGCCAAAGGAGTCCTCCAAAGCCCATCTTGAGTGACGACGATGCTGAGACTAGCGACTCTGAGGAGGAAATGAGTCAGCATTCTGGGTCATCCGAGAGTGGAGACGATGCTGGCTTTGGTTCTGAGAGTGGAGGTGATGATGCTAAGGCGGGTTCCGGGGCAGAGAGCGGAGACGATGTCAGCTCTAGTTCTGGCTCAGAGACTGCTTCAAACAGTGGCGCTGATGAAGATAGTGCCCTAGAGTCCTCTCCTTAGAGGAAAAGGACGAAGAGAACCTCTCGGACCAGAGGTTACTGGCGCTGATTTTTGTACTTTTGCTTAGTTTCTTTTTGTTAGTAGCATTAGCACTTGTATAGCCTCAGATTGGTTTTTTTGGTTTTTAAAACTTCTACTCCTCTTTGTAAAAAACCCATGATTGGAATAAAATCTCACAGTTTTTATGAAAAGTGTGTTGTCATTTTTGCATCATGAGCACCATATTGTATGAAATGGACATGGAATCGAAATGGCCAAGAGCACTTGATTGAAACAAAAATTTTAATCGAGTAATGAACTGACCAACAACCAAAATACAAAATGCAACATACAACTTGATAAACAAAATAATATCAACTCGATAAACAAAACAAAACAACTCAAATACAACTCAGCAAACTTGCTAAAACCAAAAAGACTCAAAACAAGACCTTAAAACACACAAAGAGCAGAACAAAACACATGCTTTCAGCATTGGTCAGAACAAAGGTGGATAATAGTCCTGAAAGGAAGGTTGTTAGCCAGGAAAAGAGCTTGCCAGCCATGAGCTGGCCACAAGAGATGGCCTGCCGGCCACCTGCTGGCCATCAATGTGAAGAACCTCCAGATTATTTACAGCTGGCTTCCACTCACTGCCTTACAAAAGGTAAAACTTCGTGAATTCTTCTTTAGAACTTCATTTTAGCTACAATTCCATCACAAATGGAACCATTTTTCGCCGAAAAGGTCTCGGACTGGATTGCGACTTTGGACGGCTCAAAAAAGGTTAATTTTTGGGGTTTCGGCATAAATGCACTTTTTCTATTGAGCCGAACTCAACTTTGTTTTTCGTTCCTTCATGTCGCAGCTAGATACTAAGACCCGATTACACACGTCTTTAGCTTCGTGGGACAAGAAATATGCCAGACAATTGAAGAGTTTCAAGCGTTAATGGAATCCCGGCGTGATGAGGAAATCATATTGCAACCCTGTTTTGGCTACGCCCAAGCTTTGGGACGGATGTGTGGGCTAACTTTGCATGAGGCTCAATCTCTAGACCATAATGGAGAGCTGGACATTCCCGGCTTGATTTATCGATTTTCTGATGCTGGTAACCGTGGCAACCTTTTTTGGCGGGGTTTTCGGCAACATGCCTTCTGCTTGTGTATGCTTGCTCATTTCCTTCTTGCCCTTAGTTTTAGCAGGTACATTGGCTTGGTGTTGGCCGAGACCTTGATGGGCTTAGACATCTTTCATCGACGGAAGACTACCAGATTTGCGAGGAACCAACTATTGCTTCAGGTAATGTTTCCCACCCTCTCTCATATGTGTTTCTCACATCGCTCAGCACTCATGCTCTGTTTTTCTCTCAAAACCCTTTTCTCACTTTTCTCTCAACATACATCTCTCTATTCTTTAATCTCTCTTTCCTTTCATCCCTCCCCAGGTGTGGCTTATGGATAAAATGAAGGTAGCGGACTTTTGCCCTGAATACTCAGCTCGAGGCTATTTCTTCCGCCACTGACTAGTGGATTTCCCAAATGAGGGATGGTGGTGCCACTGGATGTGCAACAGATCTGCTGTTGCCATAGCTTGGCACTGTCCCTGGCTTAATCTGACCGAGATGAGCTACAGCATGGCTCGGTAGCCCGGCATTCAGTTGATCAGTCTAATACACTATGTATTCTACTTCCACCTACCCAGAGGAGGGGTTAGAGTACCCGGTTTCATTCCCTATTCGAGGTTTACATTTGGCTAGGTACCTCACTGCTTGGAGGACGAGAGAGATTTTGGCCCCTACCCCTAGTTTTAGTTGCACCCTTTCTGGTAAGTGCTTGGCTTAGCTCGAGGATAAGGCACAAACTGGGCCCACTTTGGCATCAGAAGCTTCCACAAGCACGAGTAAGGGACACAGGAGCACCTGATTTATCTATGCCCCTAGTTTATTATTTTGACCTTTCTTTTCAAGTTTTTTTTTTCAATGTAATAAGAACAACTTTGATTTGTATTAGAGAGTTGAAGAACTTTGTATTGAAATCAATGAAATTAAAGTTGTGAGTACTGAAAGTTTTCCCTTTTGGTCCAAACAATGGTCTAAGTTGTAAAAGGTAAAATTTAAACAAAATCAACTTTTATTAAAACTTTCCAAAACCCTTTTCGAAAAGGATCACCACTTGATATGCACAGAATCAATCCACGAGATGTATAACCCTGAATCAAAAGATCACAACTGCCCCTTGATTGAACACCACTGCTCAGCATTGTAACCTGCTCTTCTCTTAGAGTAGAGATCACAACCGAACTCTTAGGTATAGAATAGACAAAGATGACCAGATCAGACACATGGACAGGACAGTTGAGTTAGAGATGCTTACGGTCGGACTTCAGGATGAAGTTACCTACGTATCCCGAAGATGGGAATCAGGCCTTACGTAGTTTGGTTCAAGTTCACTTCAGTATTAACACTCTCATTTTATGCTCTAACTTTTGCCAAGGCCGTCCTTTAGGGTTTTCAACCTTGCGAGCTCAGTTTTTTATTTTTATTTTTATTTTTATTTTTTTATGCTCTAACTTTTGCCTAGGTCACCCTTCCAGGTTTTCGGCCTAGCGAGCCTTTCAAGGATAGTATTTCTTCAACTTGACCATGTTGATTGGTTGGGAAAATTCCAGGCCATCCAGGTCCATGAAAATAACAGCTCCATCGGACCAGATAGCTTTGATGATGTAAGGACCAGTCCAATTAGGTCTGAACTTGCCCTTAGGATCATGAATGGGAGCTCGGTTGTCTTTTAGCACCAAATCCCCCTCTTTGAGATTCTGGGACTAAACTTTCTTGTTAATAGCCCTAGTAATCCAGCGTTGATAGCCCTGAGCATGATACAATACTTTCAGCCTTCTCTCATCACACAACATCAGCACTTCGAATCTACTTTGTTGCTAGTCCGCCTCTGCTATCTGACACTTAGCCATAACACGCAGCGACGGGACTTCTATTTCAATTGGCAGAACAGCTTCCATACCATAGACGGGAGAATAAGGAGTTGCCCCTGTAGACGTCCGGATTGAAGTTCTATAGCCCCAGAGTGCGAATGGAAATTTATCTGGCCAGTCTTTGTAGGCCTCAACCATCTTCTGCAAGATGTTCTTGATGTTCTTGTTGGCGTCCTTAACAGCTCCATTGGTTTGTGGCCAGTATGTAGATGTAACAACCTCGACCTCCGATTAATGCTAATCCATGATTAATTATGCCTACTTAGAAATTTAGTTGAATCTTGAATTAAAAAGCATGTGTATGTGTTGCATTGTTGTGTTTATATCTGTTAGGTGTAGAAAGATCTGTTCACAATTTAGTTTCGGTTGCGAATTGAAAGCCTTATCGGCATTCGAATCAAAAATTGACTTGATTTATGTACTAGTTAGATTTTATGTGATTTTATGGTAGGCTTAATTAAAATTTGATTTGGTTTAATTAAATTAGATTAAATAACATTAAATTACATTAGTTAAGTTTATTACCATATTGCCATTGAGTGGCCCATTACCTAAGGCAACCTTGAGATTGATTCATACATTTGTTGCATCTTTTCATCATCCATTGAGAGACCAAACCGTGGGAGAGAGTAGGAGATAGGGAAAAACTTAGTTTCAACGAGATTTTGCTTGGAAATTGGAGGACTCGTAGAAGAATTGCATAATTGAGCCTCCATACTTGGAATTAAAGACCTAAAGGTAGAGAATTCATCATTTTAATTATGAATGCAACTTGTTCTTGCTAGGTTCATGGTGAAATTGGTATTTAAAGTCAAGATTTAGCTTTATGTGTGGTTTTGAGAGTCCATCCATGCATGCATTCATAAATTTCCATGCTTTGAGTTTGAATTCTAAGATTTCTTCCATGCATGTGTTATTTTCACTCACATTATGGTCATTCATCTTGTTGTCCATCAAATTATCAAGTTTGATCATGTTTTGGAGGGTTTGGATTCAATGAGATTCTTGCATGTTGTATTAAGGGCATGTTCTTAGAGTTCATGTTGATTTTGCACAAATTGGGTTGCTCTTGGGCCATGATTTCTTGAAATGACTTTTAATACATGTTGTTTTATGAGTTATTATATGTTTCTTCAAATATTGGCCCAGAAAAATGAGTTTTGAAGGCTTAAAGGTTGAGTTTCATGCTTGGAGGTCAATCTGGATTTTCCAGAAATTTGACCCACGCTCGAGCGGGTACTTTGACGCTCGAGCGTGAATCCTGAGTACATGCACTTCCGCTCGAGCGTCTATAGTTACGCTCGAGCGTGAAATGCGTATACCCAAAAGTTTGTGTGTTTTGCAATCCGCTCAAGCGGGGGAATCCACGCTCGAGCGAGACTCAGAGTCTCACACTCGAGCGGGGGTCGAGCGCCGGTCGAGCGTGAAAATCTTGCATCCAATACTTTTATCAATTTTACAGTCCGCTCGAGCGAGGAAGTTCACGCTCGAGCGGAGATTCAATATCTGCATGTCCGCTCGAGCGTGGACCTTTTCTTCAGCAAAATTTAAGAAATGGTTTTCAAGGCATGTTTGCATCCTCATTCCATCCTAGGCATTCCGAGGCCATGCTTAAGGCCCTTTAATGAGGATTAAAGGTTAGAAACACACTAAGAGCCATCGACGTAAGTTTTGTACAATTAGAACGTGTATTTCAAGTGTATATTTGTTATGTGTTATGTAGGTCACGTGCCGCGTTCTGTCTGACTAATCTGCTCCGTCTGTTTGTCTCAAGGCCAACTGTGAGTAATAACTTAGTAAAGTTATGTTCAAACTGTATCTACTTTCTATGTAATAAAACAAGATCTGTTTTTCGAAGTGATATGTTCTGTACAATGAATGATTGTTCAATTTCTGATATGTATTCGTGACATCCTTAGCATCATGTGATATCTTTTAGCTATTACCTGGTATCGGAGGTTCCTTTGTGGAACTTATTTCTGTCTGCATTCTGTTACCCGTACCGGAGGCCCTGTCACGGGGGCTCAGCTTCTGTTCTGTTGCTCGGATCCGGAGGTTTCTTTATGGAACTGGTTATTCGTAACCTCACGTGTATACGTTCTGTTCTGTTAATGCTAATGGATGTATCACGTAAACTTAATCATGACTTATTATTTTTGTATATGATCTGGACCAATTATGGATTTGATACGAAACTGAATTATGATTTCTGAATCTGTACGGACTCATTCATTGAAACCCCTTTACTCTGTTATTATTCACTGGGCCTTCCCTCACAGTTTATATTATGTATGTAGGTGAGCCGGCATGTGACCCGGACCAGAGTTGACGGCCTTCTGTTCTGTTTTTGTCAGCCAACCGTTGTGCCTCCCGAGGAGGTTCCGATCAAAGTCTAATGCCATGGTTGTTTTTTTATTGATGCTAGTCTTTGTGTATGCTCTATAAAGTCAGGTCTTGGGAAGTACATCCTGTAAATACCTTGTAAATATTGTGTATCTGGACTGGCATGTTTATGTATATGTAAATAAGTTTTGAAATGTTCTGTCTCATGTACGTTGCCACAGCTCATTAGACCTTGTCTATTTTGTATTATTGCTTCCGCAACCCCTTATTATTTGCTAATCTGTTCAGAGGCCTTTGGTAATTCACGAATTACTGGTCGGTTACGGTGCTAAACCTATAGGGGCGGGTTTGTGTCGTGACAAAGTGGTATCAAAGCATGTGTTCTACCGCACACACAGGTCCGTATGAGCTTAGGATGTCCTAGTAAGAGTTAGGGGCATTCCATCTGCATGTGCGAGTGTGTGGTAATGCAACTGAATATGAAAACTGAATGTACATTTGAATCAAATGAATTGAAGGAAACGAATAAGATTATGCCTGTGTTTATTATCATTTGATGTCTGTATAGTAAAATGGAGAATGCAAGGGGAAGTTGTGAAAGTGAATCTTCAGAGCCTCGCACGGGCCGAATGGAACAGATGTTAGCAGCATTGACTGAAACCTTGACCCAACAACAGAGACAACAACCTTTGCCCCATCCGCCTCCATCGGCACAAGCCGAGGCAGATAATAATGACATCATCAATCTGACACAGAAATTCATGAAAATGAAACTGCCAACGTTCTATGGTGGAATTGAACCTTTGAAAACTGAGACGTGGTTGCTTGAAATGGAGAAACTGTATGAGGTGTTTCCTTGTTCTGAAACCCAGAAAGTCCTCCTAGCCACCTACACCCTGAAAGATGAAGCCTGCAGGTGGTGGTTACAGATCTGAAGTGGCAATGGAAATATGACATGGGTACAGTTTAATGCTATCTTCTACGACAAGTATTTTCCCCAATGTTTCAAGGATCGAAAAGTGTCTGAATTTCAAGAACTCAAATAGGGAAGAATGTCTGTGGCGGAATATGAAGCTAAATTCACCGAATTGGGACGGTTTGCTCCACATATGGTGGATACCTATTACAAGAAAGCACGAAAGTTTGAAGGTGGATTGGATCTAAACGTGTTTGATCGAGTAGGCGTCCTGAAATTGCCTACTTATGTGGAAGTTCTAGACAGAGCCTTAATGGCAGAGGCCACCCTAGCCACCATGAAACAAAGCAAAACCCCAGCAACTATAGCAACCGAGTGGAGAGGAAAGAGATCTGGATTTGGTTTTAAAAGAGGTCGGTCCTTTGTCAGTAAGAAACAAAGCACAGGGTCTACAAGCAGCTCGAGTCAGAGTAGTGGGTCTATTCCAGTCTGTTCTGATTGTGGTAAAAGGCACAGGGGTGTGTGCTATCGAGTGTCCAGTGCTTGTTTCCGGTGTGGCCAGCCAGGTCATGTAATGAAAGGTTGCCCGCTCAAGTTTGAGACTACTAGCCGTCCTGCGGCAAGTTCAGCTGGATCTGCCTCTGTGACCAAAAAAAATGCAACGGCCAATACTGGGAAAGAACCTCTGAGATAAGGCTGAGTGTTTGCCTTGGTGCCCGGTGACGTACCGAACACCTATATTGTGGTGTCAGGTACACTCCCTATATGTTCTCAAAATGCATGTGTACTAATAGATTCTGGCTCTACACATTCATTTGTATCGCATGCTTTTTCTCGAAAATTGACTAGACCATTAGAACTTATGACCTATGTGTTATCTGTGTCTATGCTGTCTGGGGATTCTATGATGTGTGCTCATGTTTATCCAGCATGTGATGTTATGATTGGCTATATAATATTACATGTGGACTTATTACCCTTGGACATTAATCATTTTGATTGTATTTTGGGCATGGACTAGTTGACTAAATACTGTGCTACCATTGACTGTGCAAATAAAACAGTTGTGTTTAGACCACCGGGTATGCTTGAATTTAATTTTATTAGGAATGGGGTAGTTCCTCCCCCATATTTGATTTCGGCTATGAAAGCTATAAAACTCCTTACGAAGGGATGTAGGGATTATCTGTGTTGTATACTGACTGCACCATCTAACAGTATTACTGTAGAAATAATCCATGTTGCTTGTGAATTTCCCGATGTGTTCCCGACTGACTTACCTGGGGACTTAGTTGATAGAGAAATTGAATTCACTGTTGAAGTGTTTCCGGAGACACAACCTATTTCCAAGACTCCCTATAGAATGTCTACCTCTGAATTGAAAGAATTGAAAACCCAACTTCAGGAACTGTTAAATAAGAAATTTATCTGTCCGAGCACTTCACCTTGGGGTGCTCCAGTTTTGTTTGTCAAAAAGAATGATGGATTTTTGAGATTGTGTATAGACTACCGAGAACTAAACAAAGTGGCTATCAAGAACAAATACCCTCTGCCTCGAATAGATGACTTGTTTGATCAACTTCAGGGTGCAGAAGTGTTTTCCAAAATTGACCTCAGGTCTGGGTATCATCAATTAAGGGTTAGAGCCGAGGACATAGAGAAAACTGCATTCCGAACTAGATATGAACATTATGAATTTTTAGTAATGCCGTTTAGGATGACCAATGCACCTGCAGCTTTCATGGATCTTATGAATAGGGCGTTTAAATCATATCAGGATGACATCATTGTTATATTTATTGATGACATTTTGATTTATTCTAAAGACAGAGAAGAACACGAGAACCATCTGAGAACTACCTTGCAGATTTTGAGAGAGAAGAGGTTGTATGCTAAATTGTCCAAGTGCGAATTCTGGCTTGACAGTGTGGCATTTTTAGGACATGTAATCAACAAAGATGGTGTTTCTGTTGACCCTCAGAAAATTGAAGCTGTCATGGATTGGCCTAGACCGACAAACGTGACAGAAGTCCGAAGTTTTCTGGGACTTGCAGGTTACTACAGAAGGTTTGTGAAAGACTTTTCTAAGCTTGCCATGCCATTGACTCAGTTAACTCAGAAAAATGTGCCATTTGACTGGAGTGGACAAAGAGAGGCAGCTTTCCAAGAGTTGAAAACTAGGTTAGTAACGGCACCAATTTTAACTCTGCCCAACGGTACGGATGGGTTTCAAGTGTACAGTGATGCTTCCTATAAAGGCTTGGGGTGTGTATTAATGCAAAATGGAAAGGTGATTGCCTATGTTTCTAGACAACTCCGACCTCATGAAAAGAATTACCCAACACACGATCTTGAATTAGCAGCCATGGTGTTTGCTTTGAAAATATGGCGTCACTATTTGTATGGGGTAACTTGTGAGGTATATACAGACCATAAAAGCTTGAATTATTTCTTCACCCAAAAGGAATTGAACATGAGACAGAGGCAATGGTTAGAACTAATCAAAGATTATGATTTTCAAATCTTATATCATCCAGGAAAGGCTAATACCGTAGCAGATGCCTTGAGCCAAAAATCCAGTGCAAATCTGTCATGTTTGTTGTCCAACCGAAAAGAATGGCTGATTGACCTGGAACAAGGTGGGTTGTCAACTGCTATTACCGCTCAACCTACGATACTTGACGAGATCAAACTGAAACAGTGCGAGGATGCATACTTGAAAAAGATCACGGAGGAATTTGATTCAAAGCCGAGGCCAGGATTTGTGTTTGAGAATGATGTGCTAAAATTTCAAAACCGTCTTTATGTACCCGATTGTTGTGATTTGCGAAAATGTGTTATGACCGAAGCTCACAATAGTAAGTTTGCCATGCACCCGGGGAACACGAAAATGTATCACAACTTGAAACAGATTTTTTGGTGGCCTGGAATAAAAAAGAGTATTGCCAATTTCGTGGCTAGATGTCTACATTGCCAACAGGTTAAGGCTGAATATCAACGACCCTCTGGTTTGTTACAACCACTCCCAATACCGGAATGGAAATGGCAGCACATTACCATGGACTTCATTGTGGGATTGCCTCGCTCTTCCCGTGGTATGGACTCTATTTGGGTTATAGTTGATCATTTAACTAAGTCTGCCCATTTTCTGCTTGTCAAAACTATTTATAACGCTGATAAATTGACCAATATATATATGACTGAAATTGTGAGATTGCATGGAGTGCCAGTATCTATTGTGTCTGACAGGGACTCAAAGTTTGTATCGAGATTTTGGCAGAGTTTATAACAGGCTTTGGGGACTGAACTGAGACTGAGTAGTGCCTATCACCCACAGACTGATGGACAAACTGAACGAACTAACCAAACTCTAGAAGATATGCTCAGAATGTGTGTGTTAGACTTCCAGGGGAATTGGGAGACCTACTTGTCATTAGCTGAATTTGTGTACAACAACAGTTACCATTCAAGTATTGGAACAGCTCCTTACGAAGCCTTGTACGGAAGAAGGTGTCGCTCTCTGATATGTTGGGCTGAATTAGGTGATAGACCGTTATTGGGACCGAAACTTGTGCAAGAAACAACCGAGAAAGTGAAACTGATACAGCAGCGTCTGAAAACTGCACAGAGTCGGCAGAAGAGCTATGCCGATGTTCGAAGAAGAGAGAGGGAATATGAAGTTAGGGACCACGTGTTCATAAAGGTGACCCCGATGAAAGGTCAAACTCGGTTTGGTGTTAAGGGAAAATTGGTGCCAAGATATGTTGGACCTTATGAAGTCCTCGAAAAGATCAATCCGGTATCGTATCGAGTAGCCTTATCTCCAATAATGGAACACATGCATAATGTCTTTCATGTATCGATGCTACGAGAATATTTGAGGGATCCACTCCACGTCATTGAACCGACACATGTGCTTTTGAAAGATGACTACATTTATGAGGAAAGACCTATCCAAATTGTGAATCGCAGATCAAAAAGTTGAGGAAAAAAGAAATACCGTTGGTAAAAGTTGATTGGCAAAACCACGGAGGAACCTATACAACTTGGGAAACCGAGGAAGACATGATGAAGAGATATTCGAATTTGTTCCCATTAGACCCAATGTTGTTCCCGAATGAAGGTAATTCGAGTATTGAGGACCAAACTCTTTTAAGGGGGAAGATTGTAACAACCCCGACCTCCGATTAATGCTAATGCATGATTAATTATGCCTACTTAGAAATTTAGTTGAATCTTGAATTAAAATGCTTGTGTGTGTGTTGCATTGTTGTGTTTATATCTGTTAGGCGTAGAAAGATCTGTTCACGATTTAGTTTCGGTTGCGAATTGAAAGCCTTATCGGCATTCGAATCAGAAATTGACTTGATTTATGTACTAGTTAGATTTTATGTGATTTTATGGTAGGCTTAATTAAAATTTGATTTGGTTTGATTAAATTAGATTAAATAAAATTAAATTACATTAGTTAAGTTTATTACCATATTGCCATTTAGTGGCCCATTACCTGAGTCAACCTTGAGATTGATTCATACATTTGTTGCATCTTTTCATCATCCATTGAGAGACCAAACTGTGGGAGAGAGTAGGAGATAGGGAAAAACTTAGTTTCAACAAGATTTTGCTTGGAAATTGGAGGACTCGTAGAAGAATTGCATAATTGAGCCTCCATACTTGGAATTGAAGACCTAAAGGTAGAGAATTCATCCTTTTAATTATGAATGTGACTTGTTCTTGCTAGGTTCATGGTGAAATTGGTATTTAAAGTCAAGATTTAGCTCTAAGTGTGGTTTTGAGAGTCCATCTATGCATGCATTCATAAATTTCCATGCTTTGAGTTTGAATTCTAAGATTTCTTCCATGCATGTGTTATTTTCACTCACATTATGGTCATTCATCTTGTTGTCCATCAAATTATCAAGTTTGATCATGTTTTGGAGGGTTTGGATTCAACGAGATTCTTACATGTTGTATTAAGGGCATGTTCTTAGAGTTCATGTTGATTTTGCACAAATTGGGTTGCTCTTGGGCCATGATTTCTTGAAATGACTTTTAATACATGTTGTTTTATGAGTTATTATATGTTTCTTCAAATATTGGCCCAGAAAAATGAGTTTTGAAGGCTTAAAGGTTGAGTTTCATGCTTGGAGGTCAATCTGGATTTTCCAGAAATTTGACCCACACTCGAGCGGGTACTTTGACGCTCGAGCGTAAATCCTGAGTACATGCACTTCCGCTCGAGCGTCTATAGTTACGCTCGAGCGTGAAATGCATATACCCAGAAGTTTGTGTGTTTTGCAGTCCGCTCGAGCGGGGGAATCCACGCTCGAGCGACACTCTGAGTCTCACACTCGAGCAGGGGTGGAGCGCCGGTCGAGCGTGAAAATCTTGCATCCAGTACTTTTATCAATTTTACAGTTCTCTTGAGCGAGGAAGTTCACGCTCGAGCGGAGATTCAATATCTGCATGTCCGCTCGAGCGGGGTAATCCAAGCTCGAGCGTGGACCTTATCTTCAGCAAAATTTAAGAAATGGTTTTCAAGGGATGTTTTCATCATCATTCCATCCTAGGCATTCCTAGGCCATGTTTAAGGCCCTTTAATGAGGATTAAAGGTTAGAAACACACTAAGAGCCGTCGACGTAAGTTTTGTACAATTAGAACGTGTGTTTCTAGTGTGTATTTGTTATGTGTTATGTAGGTCACGTGTCGCGTTCTGTCTGACTAATCTGCTCCGTCTGTTTGTCTCAAGGCCAACTGTGAGTAATAACTTCGTAAAGTTATGTTCAAACTGTATCTACTTTCTGTGTGATAAAACAATATCTATTTTCCGAAGTGATATGTTCTGTACAATGAATAATTGTTCAATTTCTGATATGTATTCGTGACATCCTTAGCATCATGTGATATCTGTTAGCTGTTACCCGGTACCGGAGGTTCCTTTATGGAACTTATTTCTGTCTGCACTCTGTTACCCATACCGGAGGCCCTGTCACGGGGGCTCAGCTTCTGTTCTGTTGCCCGGATCCGGAGGTTCCTTTATGGAACTGGTTATTCGTAATCTCACGTGTATACATTCTGTTCTGTTATGTTCTGTTAATGCTAATGGATGTATCACGTAAACTTAATCATGACTTATTATTTTTGTATATGATCTGGACCAATTATGGATTTGATATGAAACTGAATTATGATTTTTGAATCTGTACGGACTCATTCATTGAAACCCCTTTACTCTGTTATTATTCACTGGGCTTTCGCTCACGGTTTATATTATGTATGTAGGTGAGCCGGCGTGTGACCAGGGCCAGAGTTGACGGCCTTCTGTTCTGTTTTTGTCAGCCAACCGTTGTGCCTCCCAAGGAGGTTCCGATCAAAGTCTAATGCCATGGCTGTTTTTGTATTCATGCTAGTCTTTGTGTATGCTCTGTAGAGTCAGGTCTTGGGAAGTACATCCTGTAAATACCTTGTAAATATTGTGTATCTGGACTGGCATGTTTATGTATATATAAATAAGTTTTGAAATATTCTGTCTCATGTACGTTACCACAGCTCATTAGACCTTGTCTATTTTGTATTATTGCTTCTGCAACCCCTTATTATTTGCTAATCTGTTCAGATGCCTTTGGTAATCCACGGATTATTGGCCGGTTACGGTGCTAAACCTACAGGGGCGGGTTTGGGTCGTGACAGAGTGGTATCAGAGCACGTGTTCTATCGCACACACAGGTCCGTATGAGCTTAGGATGTCCTAGTAAGAGTTAGGGACATTCCATCTGCATGTGTGAGTGTGTGGTAATGCAACTGAATATGAAAACTAAATGTACATTTGAATCAAATGAATTAAAGGAAACGAATAAGATTATGCCTGTGTTTATTATCATTTGATGTCTGTATAGTAAGATGGAGAATGCAAGGGGAACTGGTGAAAGTGAATCTTCAGAGGATCGCATGGGTCGAATGGAACAGATGTTAGTAGCATTGACTGAAACCTTGACCCAACAACAGTGACAACAACCTTTTGCCCCCTCCGCCTCCACCGGCACAAGCCGAGGCAGATAATAATGACATCATCAATCTGACACAGAAATTCATGAAAATGAAACCGCCAACGCTCTATGGTGGAATTGAACCTTTGAAAGCTGAGACGTGGTTGCTTGAAATGGAGAAACTGTATGAGGTGTTTCCTTGTTCTGAAACCCAGAAAGTCCTCCTAGCCACCTACACTCTAAAAGATGAAGCCCGCAGGTGGTGGTTACTGATCCGAAGTGGCAATGGAAATATGACATGGGTACAGTTTAATGCTATCTTCTACGACAAGTATTTTCCCCAATGTTTCAGGGATCGAAAAGTGTCTGAATTTCAGGAACTCAAACAGGGAAGAATGTCTGTGGCGGAATATGAAGCTAAATTCCCCGAATTGGCACAGTTTGCTCCACATATGGTGGATACCTATTACAAGAAAGCACGAAAGTTTGAAGGTGGATTGGATCTAGACGTGTTTGATCGAGTAGGCGTCCTGAAATTGCCTCCTTATATGGAAGTTCTAGACAGAGCCTTAATGGCAGAGGCCACCCTAGCCTCCATGAAACAAAGCAAAGCCCCAGCAACCGAGTGGAGAGGAAAGAGATCCGGGTTTGGTTTTAAAAGAGGCCGGTCCTTTGTCAGTAAGAAACAAAACACAGGGTCTACAAGCAGCTCGAGTCGGAGTAGTGGGTCTATTCCGGTCTGTTCTGATTGTGGTAAAAGGCACAGAGGTGTGTGTTATCGAGTGTTTGGTGCTTGTTTCCGGTGTGGCCAGCCAGGTCATATAGTGAAAGATTGCCCGCTCAGGTCTAAGACTACTAGCCGTCCTGCGGCAAGTTCAACTTGATCTGCCTCTGTAACTAAAACAAATACAACAGCCAATACTGGGAAAGAACCTCTGAGACAAGGCCGAGTGTTTGCCTTGGTGCCCGGTGGCGTACCGAACACCTATACTGTGGTGTCAGGTACACTCCCTATATGTTCTCAAAATGCATGTGTACTGATAGATTCTGGTTCTACACATTTATTTGTATCGCATGCTTTTTCTCAAAAATTGACTAGACCATTAGAACTTATGACCTATGTGTTATCTGTGTCTACACCGTCTGGGGATTCTATGATGTGTGCTCATGTTTATCCAGCATGTGATGTTATGATTGGCGATATGATATTATATGTGGACTTATTATCCTTGGACATAAATCATTTTGATTGTATTTTGGGGATGGACTAGTTGACTAAATATTGTGCTACCATTGACTGTACAAATAAAACAGTTGTGTTTAGACCACCAGGTATGCTTGAATTTAATTTTATTGGGAATGGGGTAGTTCCTACCCCATATTTGATTTCGGCTATGAAAGCTGCAAAACTCCTTAGGAAGGGATGTAGGGGTTATCTGTCTTGTATACTGACTGCACCATCTGACAGTATTACTGTAGAAATAATCCATGTTGCTTGTGAATTTCCCGATGTGTTCCCGACTGACTTACCTGGGGACTTAGTTGATAGAGAAATTGAATTCACTGTTGAAGTGTTTCCAGGGACACAACCCATTTCCAAGATTCCCTATAGAATGTCTACCTCTGAATTGAAAGAATTGAAAACCCAACTTCAGGAACTGTTAAATAAGAAATTTATCCGTCCGAGCACTTCACCTTGGGGTGCTCCAGTTTTGTTTGTCAAAAAGAATGATGGATCTTTGAGATTGTGTATAGACTACCGAGAACTAAACAAAGTGGCTATCAAGAACAAATACCCTCTACCTCGAATAGATGACTTGTTTGATCAACTTCAGGGTGCCCAAGTGTTTTCCAAAATTGACCTCAGGTCTGGGTATCATCAATTAAGGGTTAGAGCCGAGGACATCGAGAAAACTACATTCCGAACTAGATATGGACATTATGAATTTTTAGTAATGCTGTTTGGGATGACTAATGCACCTGCAGCTTTCATGGATCTTATGAATAGGGCATTTAAATCATATCTGGATGACATCATTGTTGTATTTATTGATGACATTTTGATTTATTCTAAATACAGAGAAGAACACAAGAACCATCTGAGAACTACCTTGCAGATTTTGAGAGAGAAGAGGTTGTATGCTAAATTGTCCAAGTGTGAATTCTGGCTTGACAGTGTGGCATTTTTAGGACATGTAATCAACAATGTTTCTGTTGACCCTCAGAAAATAGAAGCTGTCGTGGATTGGCCTAGACCGACAAATGTGACAGAAGTCCGAAGTTTTCTGGGACATGCAAGTTACTACAGAAGGTTTGTGAAAGACTTTTCTAAGCTTGCCATGCCATTGACTCAGTTAACTCAAAAAAATGTGCCATTTGACTGGAGTGAACAAAGAGAGGCAGCTTTCCAAGAGTTGAAAACTAGGTTAGTAACGGCACCAATTTTAACTCTGCCCAACGGTACGGATGGGTTTCAAGTGTACAGTGATGCTTCCTATAAAGGCTTGGGGTGTGTATTAATGCAAAATGGAAAGGTGATTGCCTATGTTTCTAGACAACTCCGACCTCATGAAAAGAATTACCCAACACACGATCTTGAATTAGCAGCCGTGGTGTTTGCTTTGAAAATATGGCGTCACTATTTGTATGGGGTAACTTGTGAGGTATATACAAACCATAAAAGCTTGAAATATTTCTTCACCCAAAAGGAATTGAACATGAGACAGAGGCAATGGTTAGAACTAATCAAAGATTATGATTTTCAAATCTTATATCATCCAGGAAAGGCTAATACCGTAGCAGATGCCTTGAGCCGAAAATCCAGTGCAAATTTGCCATGTTTGCTGTCCAACCGAAAAGAATGGCTGATTGACCTGGAACAAGGTGGGTTGTCAACTGCTATTACCGCTCAACCTACGATACCTGACGAGATCAAACTGAAACAGTGCGAGGATGAATACTTGAAAAAGATCACGGAGGAATTTGATTCGAAGACGAGGCCAGGATTTGTGTTTGAGAATGATGTGCTGAAATTTCAAAACCGTCTTTATGTACCCGATTATTGTGATTTGCGAAAACGTGTTATGACCGAAGCTGACAACAGTAAGTTTGCCATGCACCCGAGGAACACGAAAATGCATCACAACTTGAAACAGAATTTTTGGTGGCCTGGAATGAAAAAGAGTATTGCCGATTTCGTGGCTAGATGTCTACATTGCCAACAGGTTAAGGCTGAACATCAACGACTCGCTGGTTTGTTACAACCACTCCCAATACCGGAATGGACATGGGAGCACATTACCATGGACTTCATTGTGGGATTGCCTCGCTCTTCCCGAGGTATGGACTCTATTTGGGTTATAGTTGATCGTTTAACTAAGTCTGCCCATTTTCTGCCTGTCAAAACTATTTATAACGCTCATAAATTGGCCAATATCTATATGACTAAAATTATAAGATTGCATGGAGTGCCAGTATCTATTGTGTCTGACAGAGACTCAAAGTTTGTATTGAGATTTTGGCAGAGTTTATAACAGGCTTTGGGGGCTGAAGTGAGACTGAGTAGTGCTTATCAACCACAGACTGATGGACAAACTGAACGGACTTACCAAACTCTAGAAGATATGCTCAGAATGTGTGTGTTAGACTTCCAGGGGAATTGGGAGACCTACTTGTCATTAGCTAAATTTGTGTACAACAACAGTTACCATTCGAGTATTGGAATGGCTCCTTACGAAGCCTTGGACGGAAGAAGATGTCGCTCTCCGATATGTTGGGCTGAAGTATGTGACAGACCTTTATTGGGACCGGAACTTGTGCAAGAAACAACCGAGAAAATGAAACTGATACAGCAGCGTCTGAAAACTGCACAGAGTCAGCAGAAGAGCTATGCCGATGTTCGAAGAAGAGAGAGGGAATATGAAGTTGGGGACCACGTGTTCATAAAGGTGACCCCGATGAAGGGTCAAACTCGGTTTGGTGTTAAGGAAAAATTGGCGGCAAGATATGTTAGACCTTATGAAGTCCTCGAAATGATCAATCTGGTATCGTATCGGGTAGCCTTACCTCCAGTAATGGAACACATGCATAACGTCTTTCATGTATCGATGCTACAAAAATATTTGAGGGATCCACTCCACGTCATTGAACCGACACATGTGCTTTTGAAAGATGACTACACTTATGAGGAAAGACCTATCCGAATTGTGAATCGCCAGATCAAAAAGTTGAGGAATAAAGAAATACCATTGGTAAAAGTTGATTGGCAAAACCACGGAGGAACCTATGCAACTTGGGAAACCGAGGAAGACATGATGAAGAGATATCCGAATTTGTTCCCATTAGACCCAATGTTGTTTCCGAATGAAGGTAATTCGAGTTTGGAGGACCAAACTCTTTTAAGGGGGACAATTGTAACAACCTCGACCTCCGATTAATGCTAATCCATGATTAATTATGCCTAGTTAGAAATTTAGTTGAATCTTGAATTAAAATGCTTGTGTGTGTGTTGCATTGTTGTGTTTATATCTGTTAGGTGTAGAAAGATTTGTTCACGATTTAGTTTCGATTGTGAATTGAAAGCCTTATCGGCATTCGAATCAGAAATTGACTTGATTTATGTACTAGTTAGATTTTATGTGATTTTATGGTAGGCTTAATTAAAATTTGATTTGGTTTGATTAAATTAGATTAAATAACATTAAATTACATTAGTTAAGTTTATTACCAAATTGCCATTGAGTGGCCCATTACCTAAGGCAACCTTGAGATTGATTCATACATTTGTTGCATCTTTTCATCATCCATTGAGAGACCAAACCGTGGGAGAGAGTAGGTGATAGGGAAAAACTTAGTTTCAACAAGATTTTGCTTAAAAATTGGAGGACTCGTAGAAGAATTGCATAATTGAGCCTCCATACTTGGAATTGAAGACCTAATGGCAGAGAATTCATCCTTTTAATTATGAATGTGACTATTCTTGCTAGGTTCATGGTGAAATTGGTATTTAAAGTCAAGATTTAGCTCTAAGTGTGGTTTTGAGAGTCCATCCATGCATGCATGCATAAATTTCCATGCTTTGAGTTTGAATTCTAAGATTTCTTCCATGCATGTGTTATTTTCACTCACATTATGGTCATTCATCTTGTTGTCCATCAAATTATCAAGTTTGATCATGTTTTGGAGGGTTTGGATTCAATGAGATTCTTGCATGCTGTATTAAGGGCATGTTCTTAGAGTTCATGTTGATTTTGCACAAATTGGGTTGCTCTTGGGCCATGATTTCTTGAAATGACTTTTAATACATGTTGTTTTATGAGTTATTATATGTTTCTTCAAATATTGGCCCAGAAAAATGAGTTTTGAAGGCTTAAAGGTTGAGTTTCATGCTTGGAGGTCAATCTGGATTTTCCAGAAATTTGACCCACGCTCGAGCGGGTACTTTCACGCTCGAGCGTGAATCCTGAGTACATGCACTTCTGCTCGAGCGTCTATAGTTACGCTCGAGCGTGAAATGCATATACCCAGAAGTTTGTGTTTTTTGCAGTCCGCTCGAGCGGGGGAATCCACGCTCGAGCGAGACTCTGAGTCTCACGCTCGAGCGGGGGTCGAGTGCCGGTCGAGCGTGAAAATCTTGCATCCAGTACTTTTATCGATTTTACATTCCGCTCGAGCGAGGAGGTTCATACTCGAGCGGAGATTCAATATCTGCATGTCCGCTCGAGTGGGGTAATCCACATTCGAGCGTAGACCTTATCTTCAGCAAAATTTAAGAAATGGTTTTCAAGGCATGTTTGCATCCTCATTCCATCCTTGGCATTCCTAGGCCATGTTTAAGGCCCTTTAATGAGGATTAAAGGTTAGAAACACACTAAGAGCCATCGACGTAAGTTTTGTACAATTAGAACGTGTGTTTCAAGTGTGTATTTGTTATGTGTTATGTAGGTCACGTGCCGCGTTCTATCTGACTAATCTGCTCCGTCTGTTTGTCTCAAGGCCAACTGTGAGTAATAACTTAGTAAAGTTATGTTCAAACTGTATCTACTTTCTGTGTGATAAAACAAGATCTGTTTTTCGAAGTGATATGTTCTGCACGATGAATGATTGTTCAATTTTTGATATGTATTCGTGACATCCTTAGCATCATGTGATATCTGTTAGCTGTTACCTGGTATCGGAGGTTCCTTTATGGAACTTATTTCTGTCTGCACTCTGTTACCCGTATCGGAGGCCCTGTCACGGGGGCTCAGCTTCTGTTCTGTTGCCCGAATCCGGAGGTTTCCTTATGGGACTAGTTATTCGTAACCTCACGTGTATACGTTCTGTTCTGTTCTGTTCTGTTAATGCTAATTGATGTATCACGTAAACTTAATCATGACTTATTATTTTTGTATATGATCTGGACCAATTATGGATTTGATACGAAACTGAATTATGATTTTTGAATCTGTACGGACTCATTCATTGAAACCCCTTTACTCTGTTATTATTCACTGGGCTTTCGCTCACGGTTTATATTATGTATGTAGGTGAGCCGGCGTGTGACCAGGGCCAGAGTTGACGGCCTTCTGTTCTGTTTTTGTCAGCTAACCGTTGTGCCTCCCGAGGAGGTTTCGATCAAAGTCTAATGCCATGGCTGTTTTTGTATTTATGCTAGTCTTTGTGTATGCTCTGTAAAGTCAGGTCTTGGGAAGTACCTCCTGTAAATACCTTGTAAATATTGTGTATCTGGACTGGCATGTTTATGTATATATAAATAAGTTTTGAAATGTTCTGTCTCATGTACGTTACCACAGCTCATTGGACCCTGTCTATTTTATATTATTGCTTCCGCAGCTCCTTATTATTTGCAAATCTGTTCAGAGGCCTTTAGTAATCCACGGATTACTGGCCGGTTACGGTGCTAAACCTACAGGGGCGAGTTTGGGTAGTGACAGTAGATGACTTGTGAAAAGCCGCATTGTATTTCTCCAACAAGTCTATCATCTCTTTCTTGAAGTGGGAGCCATTATCTGAAATGATCTCGTTTGGGACTCCATACCAGTAAATGATATTGTTTCTAATGAACTTGGCCACATGCGATGCTTTCAACACTTCATAGGACTGAGCTTCCACCCACTTTGTGAAGCAAGCAATTGCCACTAGAATGTATTCATGCATATTCTACCCTTTTGGTGTGACTGCGCCAATGACGTCGATTCCCTAGACTAAGAAAGGCCATGGCGAAGTCATGTTGTATAGTTTTGATAGCTGGATGTTCATGCGATTAGCATGAATTTGGCATTTGTGGCATCGTCGAACAAAACCAATACAATTCTCTTCCGTGGTGGACCAGTAGTAACCTTGCCTAAGAATCTTCCGAGCTAACATTACTCCGTTCATGTGCGCTCCACACTCCCCTCCATGGATGGCCTCCATCAGGCACTTTGATTCCTCTTCTTCAATACACAACTTGTGCATTCTTAGTTGACCTCTTTTGTACAGTTTACCTCCACAAATGATAAATTGGACGACTATTCTCTGTATTCCCCTTTTGTCCTTGGCATTTGCCCCTAGTGGATAAATCTCCTTTTCCAAGAAGTTCCAGATATAGTAACCAAGGGTTTCTGTCTTGCGCTTCATCTATTGCGGCAATGGTCTTATAGGCCGGCATATACTTTTGTTCAATGATAATCGGACATATCTGGACTCTAAGCGGGATGTCTATCATGGAAGATAAAGTTGATAAGGCGTCAGCGAACCTGTTGCTCTCTCTTAGTAGATGTATGAAAGTCAGTTTTTCAAACCTAGGAATCAAAACATCCAAGGTCTGGTGGTAAATCTTCATCTCTTTTTCTTTAGCTTTCTAATCTCCATTTGCTTTAGAAACAACTAAGTTCGAGTCCCCAATGACGTCCAACCTTTTTGCCCCTAATTCTAGGGCAGCTTCTAAACCAGTGATACACGCTTCATACTCTGCTATGTTATTGGACACCTTGAACTGGAGTTTGAAGGCTAAAGGTATATGGGAGTCGTTGGGTGCTATCAGCAACACACCTATCCCATAACCGTATTGATTAGACGCTTCGTCAAAGTACATCGTCCAAGTCTCCTCCTCAACTTGCAGAATGGCTTCATTTGGGAACAAGTATTCCACCGCTTCATCCCTTTCTACTGGGTGATTTGCTAGGAATTCCGCTACAGCTCTCCCCTTGACCGACTCTCGGGTGACATAGTTAAGATTGAATCCGAAGAGAAGAAGCAACCAACGAGCTAGCCTACCTGTAAGCGCTGGTTTCTCAAAGAGATATTTGATGGGATCTAATCTTGAAACCAGAATTACGGAGTGAGCTAACAAGTAGTGCCTTAACTTCCTGGTGGCCCATACCAAGGCTAGGCAAGCTTTCTCTAGCGGAGTGTAGCGGGTCTCATAATCCAGCGTTTTCTTGCTCAAATAGTAGATGGATTTTTTCACCATATCCTCAGATTCCTAAGCAAGCATGCATCCTATTGTTGTGTCTGTTACTGACAGATACAAAATCAAAGGCTTTCCCGGCTTTGGCGGCGACAACACAGGCTAATTCTAAAAATACTGCCTAATCTACTCAAAAGCGAATTGACATTGATCATCCCATCAGAATTTCTTTCCTTTCTTCAAGAGATCAAAAAGTGGTTCACAAGTCAAGGTTAATTTCGAAATAAACCATCTTATGAATTGCACTTTACCCAAAAAGCCTCGCACCTCCTTTTCAGTCCTTGGTGGTGGCATTTCTAGGATGGCCTTGATTTTGGGAGGATCTGCTTCGATGCCCCTCTATGTGATCAACAAGCGCAGCATTTTCCCTGCTGTTACACCGAAAGTACACATCTGCGGGATTAACCTTAGTTTATATCCTCTGACCCATTGAAAGAATTACTCCAAGGCAGTGTAGTGGCCCTCTCTTTCTTTGGACTTGACAATCCATTGATCATCCCATCAGAATTTCTTTCCTTTCTTCAAGAGATCAAAAAGTGGTTCACAAGTCAAGGTTAATTTCGAAATAAACCATCTTATGAATTGCACTTTACCCAAAAAGCCTCGCACCTCCTTTTCAGTCCTTGGTGGTGGCATTTCTAGGATGGCCTTGATTTTGGAAGGATCTGCTTCGATGCCCCTCTGTGTGATCAACAAGCCCAGCATTTTCCCTGCTGTTACACCGAAAGTACACATCTGCGGGATTAACCTTAGTGTATATCCTCTGACCCATTGAAAGAATTACTCCAAGGCGGTGTAGTGGCCCTCTCTTTCTTTGGACTTGACAATCATGTCATCCACGTACAGCTCGATCTCTTTGTGGATCATGTCATGCAGAATAGTGGTCGCAGCCCTTTGATACGTAACCCCGGCATTCTTCAGCCCAAACGGCATAACCCGATAATAGTAGGTTCCCTACAGCATAGTAAATGCAGTTTTCTCTCTGTCCTCGAGTGCCATCAGAATCTAGTTATACACGAAAAACCATACATGAATGAGAGCAATGCATGTCCTGCAGTGAAGTCCACCAACTCATCAATATGTGGTAAGGGAAAGTTGTCCTTCGGACTAGCCTTATTCAGATCCCTGAAGTCCACACAGACTCTGATTCTCCCGTCCTTTTTCGGCACTAGGACGATGTTGGCTAACCAAGTTAGATATTCAGATACTAACAAGAAACCTGCTTTAATCTGCTTGGTGACCTCTTCTTTGATCTTCAACGCCCAATCCGGTCGGATTCTTCGCAATTTCTCCTTGACGGGTTAGGCCTCGGGGTCGAGAGGGATCCGATGCTGTACAACCTTAGGATCGTTTCCAGGCATGTCTTCTTAAGACCACATGAAAACATCTTTGAAATCGTTTAATAAAGCGACTAAGCGCTTGCACTCCTCCGAAGACCATGTGGACCCGATCTGGACTAGACGCGGATCCTTCTCAATACCCATGTTAATAGCAATGATTTCATCAGCAAGAGGTTTTGCAAACCTCTCACCCTCTCAATTAATTAAGTTTTTCAAAACCAAAGGAATTCCTTCCTCTTTGTTTCATTAAAATTCTGAAAATCTTGGTAAATGCAATAAACAAGCGGCACAGAAAAATACTTAGAATCAGCAACGTTCTCATTCATAAAGTCCAGCTCATTCAGCTCTTCAATTACAACTGACTCAAAAGCAAAAGAAAAAGAGGACCTAGACGAAACTTTGGCATCCGGGTTATCACCCTTAGGAATACCAAACTCAGACTCAGAAGAACCAAAATCTGATTCCGACTCCACAGACTCTGTGGAATCAGATTCTAGCTCATTGCCCGACTCAGAACTAGGCAGGTAGCCCTCCTCTAGCTGCCAGACAAGAGATGGTGCTTCAGATGCATCCAAAATGCTGCTGGATGGGTTCACACCCGGTTCCTCCCTCGAACATGAAGATGGTAAGGTTATCCCCCAAGCTCTCTGAGTCAACCGGAGTATTTGTAAGGAGACATGCTAGTGCTGCTCCTACTCCAAGCTCGCTATTGTCTAAGTCACTTTCCATGCTCTTTTCAGCTTCAGCACTTGGTTCAGCCCTTTCCTCAACATCACTATCTTGCAACTGTAAGTCGAAGAAGATTTTGAAGCCAGGAACACGCTGCTTCACAGAATTCATCCAGGGCTCGGGAAAGCCGTAAAAGGGGAAGTCTTCACCCTCCCGAACAAAGTGGCCATTCAGTATTTTGTGGATCGGCCTGTGAACAAGCTCATAGTGTTTCCCGGCCTGCTTGGCTCTAGCTCTGCCTATCATCTTTTCTTTTTTCCTATCTAAGTCCTCTTCGGTGGGTACATATCCCAGACCAAAGGCATGTGGATTATGTGGCACATCGGCCAATGTTGTGACACCTTTCCGGTCACTTCTTCTAAGCCCCATTCCTGGCACATGTTGCAGCTTATTCGTGAAATAGACAGACTGGGCACTAACATACATGCCTCATCAGCTGCCAAGATATTTTGCACCACTCGGGCCTCGGCAGAGTAAACCCTGAAAGGAATACATCATTTTCAAAATGAACGATCTCTAACACTGGTGTAGTTACCTCTGGCGGAGGATGTATGGACGAATTCCTGAACACAATTGCCACTCACTTCCCGCGAGGGTACTTCAGCATTTGGTGGAGTATAAGAGACTGCTTTCACCAAGTGCAGCAGGGCCTCCTTAGCAGTAAGTTAAAAGTGGCTGGCACATCCAGGACATGGAACTCAACATCCTGTTAAGCTAGGCCAACCTGAACTCAGATTTGTACTGTGTCCATCACCTCCCTGCTGGTATTATCATATGCCTGAATCACTTGGGCTATGGGCATGAAGTCTGCTGGTTTCAGGCCTATGGCATAAGCTATACGAAAAGGACATACATTGATAGCTGACTCAGTGTCAACCAACACCACTGGCACCCATTTTTCTCTACACTCAACTAATATGTATATGGGTTTGTTGTGAGCTGAGCCTTCCGACGGGAGATCCTTCTTGGAAAAGGTTAAGGTTGGGTTGGCACCACTTGGGAAAACTAATCCTGCAAGCTGTTCAGGGGTAGTGTCAATGGACAACTTAGCTTTGTCCGTTGCTAATAGTACAGCCTGTCAATGCACCCGAGAGGCCATGAGCAAACCCCAAATTGAGATGTCGGCTTGGATCTTTTTCAGTTGCTTCAACACTACCTCTTCTTCTAGCTACGTCTCTTTCTGTTTCTCAACCTCTCTATCTTTCCTAGAGGTCTCAACTTGGTCTAAGTGCGGTGGCTTGAAATACTGCCCACTCTTCATCATGTGATCTATCTCTTCTGTGTACCACATATTGTCTGGGAAGGACTCATCCCAGTCCTCATCGGTGTGAACTAAAAGTAGATCGTCATCCTCCCACCATACACCTCCGATAACCAAGAAACAATTGTTCAGCTTCGTTCTGATCATTCTCACATCATGAGTATCCCCCGCAGGGTGTTGGGCCATTCCAGCTTTTTGGTTGTCTTCTATCCTCTCTTGTTCAAACTGCTTCAACTTAGCTTCCTGTTCTGTGTCCACAGTACTCACAGTGCCCAATTCCTAAGCTGAATCATTCACGCCAATGTTCTCCGACAGTTTTCCCTTTTCATCAGCCATTTCGGCCACTGTAACAATTCTTGCTTCCTTTCCCTCTGGTTTTGTTTCAGTTCCTTCCTCCCTGTCGGGTTCATCACTCAACCACCCAGAGTTGTCCGTCGACCCATTCAAATCGAACCAGTGCAAAATCAAACCAGTCAATCTGTACATCCCTTGATCTTGTTCATCGAAGAACTACAGGTTGTCTAAGTCCTCCTCAAGCTCTGCCAGATCATCCAAACCTTGGCTCGGGCCATCCTCCCTAACCATATTAACCTCCGCTATAGTTGGTAATACCACTTCTGGCTTGTCTTGATTAATTGTCACAATGTATCAGCACGGATCATACTCCTCCTCAAACAAGTCCTCAGAGCACTCAGGCAATGAACTCGTACTCTCCTTTAAGGTTGGCCTCTCTTTTACTACAACTGTCACCACCACAAGTTTAGGTTAAAGTACAGACGTATCCATCATGCACAAGTCTGTGCTTTCAGGGATGAACACCGTCGGTCTGGGTAGGTGGAAAGGGGTAATTTTTATGCTGGGGTTGTAGGAGATGGCAAGTGTATGGATTAGGTTTAAATGCTGAGGTAGGGGAACTTGGTTGTAGGCCGAGAGAGTGTTTGTGGTTACATTTGCTTTTTGGGGTGGTACAATCACCTTATTGTCAATGAGATCTTGAATCTCATGACGCAGCCTGAAGCATTGGTCGGTGTCGTGACCTTCCTGCTGGTGAAATGCATAGTACTTTGATGGGTTGTGTTTCGGTGGAAGAGGTTCAGGTAGTGGGCGTGGCTCTAATGGTTTGAGGTGCCCCTTTTGATCAACACGTTCATGGTTTGAGATAAGGGCATATATAGTTGGGTAAAGGTCCTCTGGCATCAGGCAAGGTCGGCTGAAGTTTGTGGAGCTATGTTGGCAAAGGGATTGGCGGTCTTGGTTGTGGTGGTGACAACACTCACATCTGACAGTCGTGCAGCTATGCTACCACTAGTGGTTGCATTGGAACTACGCACAAAAGGCCTTTTGGCCTGCTCTTTCTCATCAATGATCAACCCTTGCTTCATGGCGTCTTCAATCTGAACCCCCATCTCACAGAGCTTGGTGAATGTGAACAAAGGTAGGACAATCATTTTCTGCAATAATTTTCCGTTTAAAATTGCGGACTACCATCCTTATCTGATCTTTCTCTAAAGGTCATGTTGTCATCACTGAAGCCTTAGCCCTCTACCTCATCACAAATTCTGAGAAGCCCTCATTCGGCTCTTGGCACGTTGCCTCGAGATCACGAGTCGTGACCTCGATTTGTGTGTTGTATGAGCACTGAGCAACAAAGGCCTCAGTCATTTCCTCTCAACTCTGCTTTACAGAATCCTCCAACTTCGCATATTATATAGCTAATATTCCCGACATGGTCTGGCCAAATAGAGAAAGCTTCTATAATCTGGTCAGGCCTATCGGCCGCAGGATGTCTAAAAACAGCCGAAGATGGACCATGGGGTCTCTAGAGCCATCGAACCGATCGATGTATAGCATTTTGAACCAGTTTGGAAATGTCACCACAGAGTCAGTATACCCATCTTCTATTTCGGGAATAGAGTTCACACCCTGCGCTCTCTTGAAGAGCTTCTCCAACTTGTTGACCTTAAGCATAGTCGGGTCAACCTCAAACTCAAATGGAACTTTGGTTTGATACACAGGCGCTTTGGAGGCTTATGGTGGGATCGGCTCTACTGGGTTACCCTGATTCTCAGCCTAGGCATTAGCAGTATGGACTGTGGCTTCGAGTGCTGGGATACCCGTAGGAGGTGCATGAGATGCAAAAGCCGTTGTTGGCTATGTTTGTTGTTGTTGCAGCATGTTTATGACCTTAGCCTGATGTGTTGTGGCCTCGGCTTGACGAGTAGTGTCTTGCTGCATGGTTTCAACTGTTTGCTGAAGGTGGTGGATCAGGTCCTCCATGCTGACTGGGGGATATTGTGCCATTGGAATGGGCAAATGACCTTGTACTGGGCTGGATGTAGAAAATTGAGCCTGACTAAATACAAGTGATTGTTGGACTGGTGAATTGTGCCTAACTCTTCTCCGTCTAGTAACTGGTGGGAGCGAAGCAAACACAGGCTATCCCTAACAAGATCTCTAGATCTGTAAAGCCTCCTGACATGAGTCCAGAGCGCTTGGGGGATATCCGAACTGTCCGAAGCTATGATGTTATACTACCTAACGAAAAGAAATAAAGCAAAAAGAAAGCAGTAATCAGAAACCGCACAGCACCGCAGCTCAGATGTTAACAACACACAGATGTAATCAAAGCTGTAGGACGGCACTTAACACTGAATTCTGCCTCCAAAATTGATACCCAACTTGCAACTGATATGCACATTCCTGTACAGTTTCACTGTAAAGCACATACTAGTTAAGTGAGATCCAAAACACCCCTATGAGGGGGTAGGGTTACCCTGTCCTAGTTTCATTAAGAACTATGGTTCACTATTCAAACAAAGCGGTTTCACACAATCCTATACTCGGGTGATCATCCTGTCCTAGTTTGGACTAGTCTCTATGGCTTTCGATATGCAACTAGGCCAAATGGTCAAAAGGGTACCTCGACAAGACTACCTAATATACCTCTCCACCTAACACTGAGAAGTGAAAGGAGGATCAAACGGTACAGCGATAGTCCAGATCCAAGGGTTGTGTTCCCATTATGGCAGAGCCCGTGACCGGTCAGCCTTTTGGCAAGTTTTTAGGCAAGCCTCCGGTAAACCGCCTAGGAATAGTAAATGGCAAACACAGTGACTTAAATGCACCAATGAAAATGCAATGCAAAGAAACATATAAGTGTGGATAAAATTTCATATCATGAGTTCGAGTCAAATTCTCTAAACCCCTAGCAGAGTCGCCAAAAACTATAGCCCGACTTTTTTGCGCCCCCTTTCAGAAGTTTGAAATAAGCCCTACAGTATCGGACTCCTGCGGTTCTAAATTTGATTCCATAAGTGGAATGCGAAATAGATAATCACCAAAGAGTCCAAACCAACAAATCTTTTGGAAAATCAATTTTGAATCAAAAATGCCAAAAATGGACTGGTTTGCCAAATACAGAGTCGCCACCTAAATATTTTGTTTTGGAGAAATTCAGGAAACCCATGACTCGTGCCAAAGGCCACGTGTCTGTCATCACCAAGATTGTCTCAGCTCGGGAACTTAGGTACGAGAAGGGACGGTCATGAATGCATTTGAGCACCTCTGCTCACCCGATCAAAGATCGGCCTCTACTAATCATGATATGAATTTTATGTACATTATATGCTCTTGCTCCAGTTTATTAGGCTAGCATTACTATGTGATGCACACACACACACAAGTATAAACTAACCTGCAAGAATTGGAACATCTCGAGCCATGTTTGTTTTTAAAATCGTTTCAAAATATGTACCACTCAAAAAAGTGCGTGCATGTAAACATTACTCAAATCATTCCAATTCAAGCAATTAGCCTTCATCCACAGGCATTCAAGCAGTTATAGCAATTAAACAATTAGCCTCATGGCAAGCATGCTAAGCATGGCAACATCAACACTCATGTGATATGCTAAAACGAGTAAAGGCTCACCTAGTACTCCAAGCCAAAAATAAACGTAAGTTAGAAAAATGCATGATCTTAACTATGCGATATGACTAATGCAACAAATGCGATATGCAACTAATAGGCTCGGCTACTAATATGGCATATGAATCAATGTGATAGCATGCGGTCTAAGCGCGCATTCAAAGAAATATTGAAACTAACAATGCAGTTAGCATGATGAAACGAGCCACGGTACATGCAATACAAGTGGATGCAAACATGAAGTATGCTACACAAAACGTGATGTCCCTAAACTAACCATCATAAGCAGTTAAATAAAAGGGAGAAAGGCGTGGGGTTAGAAGACATACAAATTATTGCATCATTGCGCTCTCACGAAGGAGAGTCTGAATGAATAAACTAGCTAATTAACAAACTAATTAAAGCTAAGCTAATTATCACAACACAAATGAATAAATAGCTAAACTGCTTAACTAATTATTACAACAAATGAATTAACTAACTAACTAGTTAACTAACTAATTACAAAACGAAATTGAATAACTAGTTAACTAACTAATTAACTACAACAATTGACAAAATTAACTAACTACAACTAATTAAGTACAACAATATCTAAGCTAAATATTTAAGCTAAACAGCCTCAATATGCAAATAATGCTCATGCTCATTCTCATGCTCAATTTCCACTTGAAAAGCCACTGTTTTGTTTCTGAATGCCTCTGTTTGCACAGTTGAACACCAATACTATTGCCCACTTCTAGAATAACTATGCTCCACCACACCAACACACTACCCAATTTTGCATCAGTGGCCGGCCGGCCACTGATGAAGGTTACCAGCCACCAGTGATGGTCAGTCGGCCATCTGCCGACCAACTGCCGACCACTGCTACACAGGTTCATCTTGTTGCAATCGAGAACAAACAAAGCATATACAGGGTATTTCAAAGGTTTGTTTGCACAACTCACCCCTCATTTTCCTCTACAAATCAAAGAAGTAGCAAGTTCGATTCACAAACCATCAATGGATGCAATTTCATTGCATGATGGCTGGTGAAACAAAGTGTGCAAGTTCAATAAATGCAAAACAAGTCACAAATCTCCTTCATTTCATGAATGATCAAGGGAAGTGGTGACCTTGGAACCTTGAATCATTTCATCACTAATGAGTATGGAATGGTTCAAGTTTCCATGTGTTCAATTAACATCCGATTGAACACAACCAAATTATTATCTTGCTCACTTTTAATTCCAAGTTTTAGTTACTCCATTTTAATTACATTTTCATCCGTCAATCAATTGAGTCTAAAGGGTGAGTTTAAGTCCTCTAATAGAAAGATGACTCAAACCAAAAGTTGTTGTAGGCATGAAAGAGACATCATACCGTTGGTAATGAACCCCCTAAGGGATTAAACCATTAAGCATGACATCTTAATCTCATGCTTTAAACAAACAAATAGTTTGAACCACTTTCAAAGAAAAATAAAAAGCCAAGAAAGGAGAGAGGTTGCAGAGATGATTAAGTGTTGAAAATGAGTGAGTAAAGCATAAATAAATGCTATCAACTCAAACAGGATGGTGTCTAAGGTCTAGAATACCAAACTCATGAAGACTATTACACTATAAGCATACAAAACAAAGCTCAAATGTAATTAACAGTCAAAAATAGTACTAAAATAGTCTAAAATAAGTCCTAAAACATGTTGGAATTGAGCTAACAATTGCTAGATTAACATGCTAAAACATGGCACAAACTAGGCTAGTAAGCAAGATACAAAGAGGGGAGGCTAACCTCTCCAATTTTGGACTTCAAAACATGATTTTGGCCATTGAAAAAGCTCTGAAAATCAGTGTTTAAAATCTTAAAAAATATAGTAAAAGGGTGGGAAACACAAGAGCAAAGGCCTCCAAGACAAGGTATAAAGAAGGGCTATCAACCCCTCAACCTTTAATGGCCTTAAACCCAATCTTCTGCCCAAAAAACAAAGAGTTTTGACAGCCCAAAACAATGGAAAAATAATAGGGAAAATAGTAGAGAAACCAAGCAAATAGGTAAAACTTTATACTTCTTGAAGAGAAGAAACAATTCAAGCAACAAAACCAAGCAAATAACACCCTCAAGAGCTCAAACCAAGCTCAAGAATACCTCAGCTCAAAGATGAGAAGATTTGGTTAAGGGGTATAGGCAAAGGTTGAAGATTTGTAGGCAAAAGTGTAGAGATTTGTTAGAGAGAGAGAATTATAGAGAGAGAGAGAGAGAGAGAAATTTTTTATCTCAAAATTTTCTAACCTTAAAACATGAGAGAGGGGGCTCCTATATATAGAAAACATGAAATTCTCTCAAGGAGATCTAGCCCTACACGTGGGGATAGATGGGGGTGCATCTGTGCAAACAGCTGGCATAGTTGGCATAAAATATTTGCAAAATATACTGGTGGTCGACCGGCCATCACTGGTGGCCGGCAAGCCACATCAGTGGCTGGCAACTAAAAAGTAATGGCCGACAGCCCAAAAGGGGTGGCCGGCAGGCCACTAGAGGTTGCAGACTGGAAAAGCTAGGCTTGGTCCAAAACTGGGACAACAAAGGTACAGGGTTTGAAAGGCTCAAAGTTGTGGCATTCTACTGAGAACTTCGAGCACTTGGCGAGCAAATACATTCATCATCGGGTGTGCATGCGAAGATGTCCAAGTCGTAAGGACCGTAAAAAATGGGGTGATTACATTCACCCAAAGGGATTTAAATTTGAGGCAAATGAGATGGATTGAACTGATTAAGGATTATGACTACACCATTAATTATCATCCAAGAAAAGCTAATTTGGTGGCTGATGCTCTTAGTTGGAAATCTACAGGGAGATTAACTCACATTCAAGGCATTCAATTTGGTCTCTTACATGAAATAAAATCTATTGGAGTTGATCTAGCAGTTGGGAAGTCAGGATCCTTGTTAGCTACAATTAAAGTGAGACCTTTGTTGGTGGACCACATTCGAGAAGCCCAAGGGAAAGACTTAGTTTTGGAGAAGACCTAAGCTCGAGTGAAAGATGGTACTTTGTCAAACTTTATTATTAAAGAAGATAGTGTGTTGATGTTTAAAAATCGGTTATGTGTTCCAAATGAACCTGATACAAAAAGGGAGATATTAGATGAGGCCCATAATTCACCTTATGTAATGCATCCAGGGAGTACAGAGATGTATCAAAATTTAAGAGAAAGTTATTGGTGGTCAAATATGAAGAGAGAGATAGCAGAATTTGTGTCAATGTGTTTGGTATGTTAGCAGATTAAAACAAATTATCAACGCCCAACCGGTTTACTTCAACCTCTTCCTATACTCAAATGGAAATGAGAGCATATCACCATGGATTTTGTTTCGGGCACAAAAGGGGCATGACTCTATTTGGGTTGTTATAAATAGGTTGACCAAATCTGCACATTTTTTGGCTACTAAGAAAAACTTTTCACTAGATCGATTAGCAAAAATTTATGTGGATAAAATTGTGAGATTGCATGGTATGCCGGTAACTATTGTTTCAGACAGAGACTCACGCTTCACATCCCACTTTTGGCCTAGTCTTCAAAATGCCTTAGGTACTAAATTGAGATTCAGTATAGCTTTTCAACCCCAAACCGACGGGCAATCCAAGAGGACAATTCAAACTTTAAAAGACATGTTGAGAGCTTGTGTCCCAAATTTTCGAGGTGGTTGGGATGAACACTTGACCTTAATAGAATTTGCATATAATAATAGTTATCAATCAAGTATTGGAATGGTTCCCTATGAAGCTTTGTATGGGCAAAGATATGGAACTCCAATGTGTTAGGATGAGATTGGAGAGAGAAAATTGTTAAGGCCAGAGATTGTTCAAATTACTACCGATAAAGAGCATATCATTTGAGAAAGGTTGAAGGCGGCTCAAAGTAGACAAAAGAGCTATGCAGATAATCGGAGGAGGGATTTGGAATTTCAAGTTGGAGATCATGTATTTTTACGAATCTCGCCATGGAAGGGAGTGATGCGATTTGGTAAGAAAGGCAAACTAAGTCCAAGGTATATTGGGCCATTTGAGATATTAGAGCGCATTGGCCCAATGTGTTAGGAAGAGATTGGAGAGAGAAAATTGTTAGGGCCAGAGATTGTTCAAATTACTACCGATAAAGAGCATATCATTTGAGAAAGGTTGAAGGCGGCTCAAAGTAGACAAAAGAGCTATGCATATAATCGGAGGAGGGATTTGGAATTTCAAGTTGGAGATCATGTATTTTTACGAATCTCGCCATGGAAGGGAGTGATGCGATTTGGTAAGAAAGGCAAACTAAGTCCAAGGTATATTGGGCCATTTGAGATACTAGAGCGCATTGGCAAGACTGCTTATCGTTTGGCCTTACCACCTGGTCTATCTCGCATTCACAATGTGTTTCATGTATCCACGCTGAAGAAGTACATGCCTGACCCATTACATGTGCTAGATTTCCAACCAATCCAACTCAAGGATAATTTGTCTTATGAAGAGGAAGCCATAGAGATTGTGGACAGGAAGGATCAAGTTCTAAGACTATACCGCTAGTAAAGGTATTGTGGAAAAATCATGCTTTGAAGGAAGCTACTTGGGAGCGGGAGGATGATATGAAAATTCAATATGAACTAGGCTAAATGAATAAATAAATTTCATGGACGAAATTTCCTTTAGGGGGTAGAATTATAATATTCCTAACATTCATCTAGAGCCAAACACACTCCTAAGTTAAACTCCATTTAGGATATCAAAACCCAACTCCAAACTTGATAGTAGGTGTGACCAAACACCCCATTTCAACTATAAAAAAAAAAATGCAGATTTTTTTTTACTTCATTGCTTTCATTCTTCTCTCTCTAACTTCTCTCTACATTTTCTCTCATTTTCTTTTACTTTCTTGGTGGCCAAACACCCTACCTTTGCTCCACCCTTACACCACCACCTTAACCCACCATCTCCACCACTGTCGGCCATCTTATCTTGCCGAAAAAAGGGTCCGGTCGGCCACTCCATCACTCTATCCGAAAATAGCACAATAGAAGTACCAACTCTAGTTTTTTCTTAATCTTTTGAAGAATCAAAGCTTGAGGTTTATTTTCTTGATGGATTGGAGGCTTTTAATTGGTAAGAATCTTTCCCTAAAAAGTTTAGTTTAAGGTTTTATATATTTTGAGTTAGAGATGATGAATTTTTTTTCTATTTTAGATCTATTATGATTTGGGGTTTGATTGTTGAGTTTTATACTCTCAATTAGTGTCTATGAATGTTTTACATGTAGAAAAATGATCAATTTGGTGGTTGTTTTGGAGATTGAGATTTGGGTTAATCTAGGTTTGAATGTGATGTAAAAATTGGAGATTTTGGTGTTAGGAAATTTATATATTGAAATTGATTTGATAAATGGTAGACTGGGTATCTCTATGTTCTATAAACGATTTTGGAGGAATTTTATTAATGATTGAAGTGGTTTTACCTAAGTTGTTGAGTTTATGAAAATGTTGATTTTTTACTTTTGTGGTTTAATTGATGGTGGTGTTGTGCATATAAATTGGTTGGATATTTTAAAAAGCTAATAGCTCAAAAATGTACAAAGTTTGGGTGCTGTATAAGTTGTTTGTTAGGATGATTTGAAATTGGAGGAGTTCTTTAACTTGGTTTTAACTCTCATTCCATAGCATGTTTTATTTAGGATCAATTTTAAAGATATTGTAATTTTCATTGGAAGTTTTCCCCTAATTTTAGATCTTATTTACTAATTGTTAGGATTGGAAGAAGGCGTCTCTACACCTATTGGGAATTAACTCGTAGGGTTTCAAATCTACACTATTGCTATTTTGGAAGTGAGTATATTTACCATGAAAATTTACCTTATCTTTATCTTTAATACAAAGTTTGAAATATTTTTGAATTAAAGGAAGTAACACATTTCATCATGATATATGTATGAAAAGAAAATCTATAAATTTATTGAGGTCAAAGGTTAAGTTTTAAATAAATATATGATTTCATTTCTATAATGAAGCATTAATTTTTATGAGAACTTATTTAAGTTGAGTCCTTCAAATTTTATGATGATGATGATTAAATGACAATGAAACGCTATGCGAGACTATTTATTTTATTAATCATATAACCGAATATAGCCTTTGGGGCCACAAGGGCCAAAATGCTTTGGGGTCCTGGAGATCGAAATGTTTTAAGAACCATAAGGGTCATTGTACATAAGAGGTCTTGGGGACCGAAGCATTGAAATGAGAATTGAAGTGCTATGATGACATGAGTTATGTTCTTATGGTTATGTTTTGGATAACGGTACTGTCACCACCTAAGTCGCAAGATAACGCGACCCTACGGCTATGTAGTGGTTCGTATGATGGACATGAAATCTTAATGTATTGAAAAGTCATATTTTTGTTTACTTTCCTTATTCAAATGTATTTTCCTACATTATGAGATTCTTTGGAAAAATCTTGATAACGGTTTATGCAAAAAAAAATTCAATTTGTATAAATTTCAGTTCAATTAAGCTCTTGTATTTATTATCTTTATTTTGAACCCCATTGGAAGGAGCAAGATTTATAACTCCATGGGATTGGTATACTCATTGAGCTCTACCTCATTCTTTTTTAATTAATTTTTTTTTTCCAGATTCCAAGACTTTTGTGGGGCTCGCCTCAACTTGAAAGATTAGAGTTTCTGGAGGATCAAATGTGAGCATCAGGTAGTTCAGGTTTTTCTTAGGGTCACTCTAGGATGTAGTTTTATCCTTTGTTTTATGAAGGAGGTTGATTGTAAATATTTGCTTTGTGAAATTGTATGTATTGATGGATTCATGAATATTATGTTTTATTTTTGGGGTAGTGGTGCATGGGAACTATCTTACTAGCATGATGATATTTTTGTCTTTGAATGGATCATCTCATATATGTTAGCCAATCGAAGGGTCTTATGCACTATTGGTGATGTGATATAAGAATTATACAGGTGATTATTGTATACAGATGTTATAGCGTTTGAAGTGGGGGTTTGTCTTGCCGAGATTGGGTCGTGACATCACTGTTAACAGCCCCTTTTGTAGATTTTTCTATTGCCTTTTTAGCTTCCCTTACAAGCTTTTTATATGAAATTATATCAACACAAGTACCAATAAAACATCTGGACAAATTTCCTCCACATACATTAACTCTAATTAACAAAACACAACGCAAAACATAACTAGAATTAAATAAGCATAAGTAATTGTTTAGATACAAAATTAAACAAGCACAGTACATCAACTATATAGCCAAATTAATGGAGACTAATATGCGCAATTTTTATATGCTCCGTCATTCAAAAAACATAAAATACGGAAGTCTCCACCCCACAAAAAAAAGAAGAGAAGAACAAACAACAAAGAAATTAAATATTATTGAAGGTCATGAGATATGTTGAAATGTCATATATTTTATTGTAGTGGCTCTGATTAAGGTGATGAATTTTCTGTTGAAATGCAGTAGAAATTTTCAGCCTGCAATTCAAACGAAAGATGATCACCAAACAAGACCTAAATAGCTTGATGAAATAGGAACTTAACTCACGGAAAAAATGATTTTTTTTTTCCCCCCTTTGGTTCTATGTCCCTTCCATCAATATTTCTCATTCAATCTCTAGCTCTTCCCTCACAGGCCAACCACAAGATTGTAAAAAAAAAGAAAGAAAAACAACAGAATGGCAATTTGTTTCACCCACTATTCTTTCCTTCTGCCATCTATTCACAGCTGTGATGACATTGTTTGGCTTTCATGACTATAAGACAAAGGAAAAGAAAATGAAACAAAGTAAAGATGGGAAAATTCATTAACATGGTTTGTTTGGCTTGCAGCCAAGTGGACCAGCGAATCGGGTGAGTCTAGTCACATAACTCCCTGGCTTTGCTTTGATCATTTGTTGCCTTGTGAATGGCTTTTCATCCAATGGTTTCCCTGATTCAAGAAAGAACGCTCCGTTCATCATCAGATCTCCCTCGGACCTCCATTGCCATTTACTCCACACATCTTGAGTCGTTTCCCTCTTCGTCACCTACACCAACAACAATGATGACCAGTTTGTAATTATTAAAAAAAATAATAATAAATTTGACAGAAAATCCAACACGCAGAAATTGTTCACATAAAATGTCACAAAAGTGGATAGGGCGGCAACTAGCACTGCATTCTGTGACATATTCTAAAAAATCTTTATGTATTCGTATACTTACTACCAGTGCACGTAATTGGCGTGTATGTCTATGTGCTTAATTACCTGCTTGGCATTTGGGTTAGGAGGAGCGATGAATCGGTTACCCTGACTGATGATAGTGGGATGACTGCTGCCACCAATGGCATACATAAGCCAATGAGTGTAGTCATTATTAATGACATGGATGAAGCCATATCGGGCCCTTGGCATCCTCTGGACCAACCCTTGCCCAAAGTGGTTAAATGCAACAGTAACTTGCATTATCTCATCAATAGTGTGGGCATCATTTGCGCCAAACAACATCACCTGCATCATTAATTCCAAAATATTATCTCAACTTATATATGAAAACACCCACTATTTTTTAAATAAAATCGGTCTTCAAAATGAAATATTGTACTAATAATTGCGTGCATTTTATATTTAGTTTTGATATTTCTTTTTCTTCATACATTTAATTTCTAAACCCAAGTTGTCCTTCCAAGTAACTAAATGAACTTACTAATACAAACTTAAATCTTATCACCTAGCTACCTTGTTAGTCCAGCCTAATTCAAATCCAAATCCAAATTTCAATTTTATTTTAGTGTCACCTTTCTTTAGCTATAAGTTTTGATTTACATGTCGGGTTATGCTACCTCATTATGGTTAGTGAAATGGCCGTTGGAGATAGTGATGCCAGTTGATCCCATGATAATATCAATGATCCCATCTGTGCATTTGGACATTGAAACATGGTCGATCCAAATGTTAGATGATCCAAATATGGAAATCCCATCTCCATCACTTCTTGTTCTAAAACCATAGTGATTGACCGAATCTCTAATCATGCCACCATTGCCTGAAACAATGTCATGAATGTGGAGGCCATGGATGATGATATTCTTGACGAATTGCATAGTTATGCCAGCACCATAGGCAATATGGACATTAGCTCCTCTACAATCAATGGTCTTGTGACTACTCATCATGAGCTCCTGACTGAGCCTAATTATCATAGGTCGTGCAAAGATGATCCACAATGGCTCCTCTTGGATCACGGCATGGCGAAGAGTTCCGGGCTTGGGATTCACCAAATCACTGTCTGAAGGATCAGTTACAACATAGATTTTCCCCTTCTTACCACCGCTGGTCTTATGGCCAAAGCCAAGAACACAGTCTGCTAGTTTCTTTCTGTTTTGCTCCCAATCAGGACGACACCTCCAACATCGGTCTATGGGGTTTGTTGCCAAACATGGGCCTTTATATTTTCGCAAGTTCCTCCTTGTGCCATTGGTACCCGTCAGAATCCTATATGAAAGAAAACAATCCGTATAAGGAAGAAGAAGAAGAAGAAGAAGAAGAAAAAGACGAAGGAGATAGAGAAATTAAAGGGAGACCCAGTTCACAAAGCTCTCGTTAAAGCAGCATCTAAAACAACAAGACATATGCGGCATACAATATTGCAACCTTACTCCCATTTTAAAAAAAAAAAAAATTATTTCTATTATTCGAATTTGCTTCACCAGAGTCCTAATAGCAAGCCTTTACCGATGGGGCAGGCAAACCACCCTTTATGCAAAAAGAAAGAGAGGCAAATTACAGTCTTATACTTTGATCATTATGTTATTTTAGTTCATGGAATTTCATTTGGCTTGATTTTGACCATAAATTTATTATTTTATCTCAATTTGTTCTCATTGATTATAATTCTTAATATTTCTTTATGGAAAATACGCACCGTGTATCATGTTTTAAAAGTAAAATTATAAACTTATTGATATTAGTGGATTAATCTTAACTAATTTAGTGATAATTTTCTTTAAAAAATACTAAAGATATTATCAATTGCACTAAATTGATACAAAATCTAAAATTAAGGATCAAATTTGAGCTAATTGAAACTGTAGAGGCTAAGATAACACAAGAACTAAAATATAAGAACCACCGATATAATTTGCCCAAGAAAGAAAGAAGAAGAAAAACAAAGATTTGACGTGGAAATCAATATTATCACTCACTCGCCGACTTCCTCGTTGATAGTCTCAGTGACTTTCTCGGGGTGAGGATCAAATGAGTCGAAGGCAACTTTTCTTGCTTCTGTTTCCTTCTCCTTCCAATATTCATCGAATTCTCCAATGTTGGCATGCAAAGCCGGGATCATTGCAGCGAAGGATAAGAAGAAAAAAAGACCTAAATTACCATTCATTATTGCCATTTCTCTGTTTTTCTTTCTTTCTTTCTTTTTTCTCTTTTTCTTTTTTTTTTAATCTCTCTTCCGTGATATTACAAGCGAATCACTGGAGAACAGTGATTCGCTTGGCTTACTGGGGAAGACAAAAAGAGAGGATTGGTTTGTATATATATACAAGAGCCGAGTAGGAGGCTCAAAGCACACCAACACAAGAAAAAAAAATGGATCAAAGACTTATATACCGTAGGTGAGGAGGGCACCTGAAGAAACAGGAGGCGGGAAGAATGGAACACCACTTGTATGGTTTGTGTTTTTGAGGTCAATAAGTATAACAACCTTTGGAATTTTATCTATTTTGGGAAAGTCTTATATACATGCGAGGACTGTAATTAATTTTGTTAAAGATCCAAATGTTGGAAGACAAAGAACCCAATATAATAGTAGTCATGGATAATGGTAGTTTTGTTTGGTCCATTTCACTTACCATGTTGAAATACTTGGCTCCAATTATATTCTTTTAAACATTGGCATATGGCAATGGAAAAGCTTAATATTATGAGCAATGCTAAAATAATGATGACATTTATAAATATATATACTTATTTTGCTATCTCATATATCATATTTGCATTCTTTGAATGGATCTCACCACTCATATATATCTATACTATTATTAAAAGCCAACAGGAATTTTGGTGTCCTGAAGCCTGGCTTAGAATTTTTTTTCTATTTATCCTAAAATGACCATAACTTCTTAAATAATTATATTATTTTTACACTAATATTAGTTTGTAGTTAAGGGTAACATGATAAATTCAAACCAATCAATTCCACTACCCCACGTTTCCGAATTGCATAACAGTTCTAAATTAGTTTTAACATCTTCGAATTTTGTTTTGAATGATTAAAACCATAGGGGGACAAAAGCATTATTAGAAATAACTTTTTCTCGATCTCTTCTTCTAGCCAGCTAGAGCACAACAACGAGACTCCTCTGAGGGGACGACGACACACAGAGAAGTGAGAATCTAGAGAGAGAAAATACTTACATACGATATGCATATATATATATATATATATTTGTATTTATGTATATGTAGAGAGAGAGAGAGAGAGAGAGAGAGAGAGAGAGAGATCATTGGTTTATTGAGTGCTTCCGGATAGGTATCGTTGTCTTCACTTCTACAAAAACCCACCATCATCGACAAGTCTCTTAGAACTTTGTCAGGTAATGATATTGGGAAAGCTTATTGAAAATGCTAACACTTGCAGACCAAGAGTAGGACCCAAGAGTAGGTCATGGCATTGGTGATATTGACTTCTCGAGGGTTGTTTGATTGGGTTTTGTATAAATTAATTCTTTAATAGTTTTTATTTCTTTATTACGTTCATTGCAAAAATAAAATAAAAAAATAAAAAGAATTGTATAGATTTTTTATATATATTATCTTGGTGAGTATATTTTTATTTTATTTGAGATAATGCAGAAATATATGAGAATGTATATATATATCATATCAAATTCAAAAAAAAAAAAATTATGCAATTGAATATATAAATTAAAACAAAAACAAATTGAATGAGGATGTATTAAAATTTTTATCAATTGAAAATGTTGGAAGACAAAGAACCCAATATAATAGTAGTCATGGATAATGGTAGTTTTGTTTGGTCCATTTCACTTACCATGTTGAAATACTTGGCTCCAATTATATTCTTTTAAACATTGGCATATGGCAATGGAAAAGCTTAATATTATGAGCAATGCTAAAATAATGATGACATTTATAAATATATATACTTATTTTGCTATCTCATATATTATATTTGTATTCTTTTAATCAACTCATATATATATATATATATATATATTATTCAAAGGCCAAATTACACTAACAGTCCCTATAGTTTGGGACTCGTGTCACTTTAGTTCTTGATTTTTTAGTTGGAACACATTTGACCCTGAATTTTTAATCTTGTTCCAAATAAGGATAATTGAAGATACCATTACTCAATTTCAAGGACAAAGTCGTCACACTACAACAAAAACATATTTTAGTGACACCATACTAGTGGCATGTTCTTAAAAAATGTCACAAAAAGAATATTTGGTGGCATTTTTTAAAAAAATGTCATAGAGCCACAAACATACAACGCTCTAGTGGCATTTCAATTAAAAAAAAGTGTCACTTCACTACAACAAAAATGTCACTACAACAAATTTACACTTTAGTGACACTACACTAGTAGCATGTTTTTAGAAAATGACACAAAAATAAAAATTGGCATTAAATGTTTTAGAAAAATGCCACAGAACCACAAAACATATAAGGCTCTAGTGGCATTTCAATAAAGAAATGTCACATCAATTTTATGACATTTTATAAAATAATGACACAAAAAATTATATTTGTGACATTTACCAACAGATGCCACTAAACTTTAGTTGCAATGGCATTTTTTAAAAAATGTCGGGACACTAAGTAGGTGCAAATTGTTTTTTATGGCACTTAGGTGAAAAGTGTCATAAACAAATATTTTATAGCATTTTGAGAAATGCCACTAAGCCAAAAACTTTCCAAGCTTATAATGACATTTTTGAAAAAACAAAAAATGCCAATATATTTTCTAAATTTTTAAAATACAGTAAATGATTAAAAATAAATGAATTAAACTCAATATACAGTACAGGAAAAAGCATATTCGGTGACTAAATTTCCTGACCAAAAAAATTTGGTCTCTGAAAGTATAGCTTCAGCGACCAAAACAGCATTAGTTGCCAAAAGTAAAGCTTTTTGGCAACTAAACAATTTTAGTAGCCAAAAGTCTACAATTGGCGTCTAAAACTAAGTTTGGTCGCTGATTATATAGGTTTTAGTGACTAAAAAATTTTTAGTAGCCCAAAGTAAAGCTTTTTGGCGACTAAAAAAATTTAGTAGCCAAAAGTCTACAATTGGCGACTAAAAATAAGTTTGGTCGCTGATTATATGCGTTTTACCGACTAAAAAAATTTTAGTATCCAAAAGTCTACAATTGGCGACTAAAAAATAAGTTTAGTCGCTAAAAGTGGTCATTTTTAGCGCGGGAGAACTAAAATCCTAAGGCGGGAATAAAATTTTTTGGTGACCAAAATTTTGGTAGCTGAAAGTGCATCTTCGGCGACCAAATCCGATTTTGGTCGACAAAAGTTAAGTTTTTTAGCAACTAAAAAATAATTAGTAGCCAAAAGGATAGAATTGGCGACTAAAAAATATTTTTTGTCGCCAACAGTGGTCTTTTTTTATTTTGGTAGTAAATAGTTTATTTTACATAAATTATGTTCAATAAAATAATTATATTTATACATATACTTTTATATTAATATGGATGTATGTACTATATAAATAATATATGTTGCATATATAATCATGTGGTGCTATAGAGGTGTAGTGGGAAGAGTGTGGTGTATAAGGTTTATGGTGCGGAAGGTTAGCGGTTCGAGTCTCCGCAAGAGCGAATCAAATTGTTCTACATTGAATTATCGTCATGAATGGCACTTGATAGCGTCACGAATAGTGCCTACCATGACATTAAAGTGTCACTGAAAGGTTTTAGTCTTGATGGTGTAATGACACTTACAAGTGTCGCTAACTCTTTTTTTAATGGCGCTTGATAGTGCCACAAATAATATCTACCATGACATTAAAATGTCATTGAAAGTTTTCAGCCATGATGGTGTAATGGCACTTGCAAGTATCTACCGTGGCACCGATAGAAGTGGCACTTATTCAAAATGCCACAAGACCAAAAAATGTCATTAGAAGAATAGTTTTGTGGCACTTTAAAATGTCACTAAACTAAGAAAATGTTGTAGTGTCAATTTGATAAATATAAATTAATTTGACAAAAATAAATGTCAAAAAATTATTTTTAAATTTTTCAAAATTATTTCTACCAATCAAAGATAAAATTATATAAAATTGATAAATATTTTATATATTTATTTATTTACTTTACCAAATTAATTTTTATTATGTTTTTGGATAATAATCATGTAATGGGTGATTGTTGGGTTTTTAATGTATTATCGATATATTTAATATATTGAATGTTTTTAGTTTTGAATTTTTTAATTTAATGGATTGGTTTAATAATGATATCAAAATTGCCGCCATATTTGACTTTTGAAAAAATAGACTAATTTAATGAAAATAAAAACAACCACCCATTATATAATCATTATCCAAACATATAATAAAAATTAATTTGGTAAATAAATAAATAAATAAATGTGCAAAAGATTTATCGATTTTACATAATTTTATCTTTGGTGGGTAGAAATAATTTTTGAAAATTTAAAAATATTTTTTTGACATCTATTTTTGTCAAATTAGTTTATATTTTATCAAATTAACGATTTTGCTCTTGAAATTGAGAAATGATATTTTCAATTGTCCATATTTAGAACAAGATTCAAAATTCAAGATCAAATATATTACAATTGAAAAGTCATAAACCAAAATAGCACAAATCCCAAATTATAAAGACGGTTAATGTAATTCACCCTTATTCAAAAGTCAGTACAATGTTGATACTGTACATGGTAACTCAAATGTGATGTATTAATGTAGCTATGATTATTGTTTATACAACATGCACAATAAAAAAAATCACTTCATTAAAGAGTTCATGGGATATGTATGCTTAATACCCTTCCACCTCCTCTTACAACTTTTCGGGAGTGTTTGGTTTATTTGAGCGATTCTACACATTTACCACTTTTAGATAGTATTTGATTCATTTGAATGATTTTGAAAATGAATGACCACTCTCCTAAATTGATGAATGCTAATTTCATTTGGAATGTAAATTCCTTTATTTTTTATCGAAGCAAATATATGAATGCATATTTTGACAAAATGACTAATTTATTCCAACTTTCATTATAATAAACCAAACAATGAGATTGATGAACCGTAAATATGAACAACTAGCTTATTTGGGAAAGATTGCACTCTCCCCTCCTGTTGTGTACCATATACATCTACGCATCTAAACTTCTAATGGTTAGAATCTAAAAAACTAATTTGAACACACTATAACATTTTCTTAGTTTAGTGACATTTGAAACTGTCACAAAACTATTTTTTTTAATAACATTTTTCGGTCTTGTGGCATTTTGAACAAGTGCCACTTCTATCGGTGCCACGGTAGATACGAGTGCCACGGTAGATACTTGCAAGTGCCACTGCACCATCATAGCTGAAAACTTTCAATGGCATTTTAATGTCATGATAGATATTATTTGTGGCACTATCAAGCGCCATTAAAAAAAGAGTTAGTGACATTTGTAAGTGTCATTACACCATCAAGACTAAAACCTTTCAGTGACACTTTAATGTCATGGTAGGCACTATTCGTGACGATAATTCGTTGTAGAACAATTTGATCTGCTCTTGCGGAGACTCGAACCGCCAACCTTCCGCACCATAAACCTTATACATCACACTCTTCCCACTACACCTCTATAGCACCACATGATTATATATGCAACATATATTATTTATATATTACATACATCCACATTAATATAAAAGTATATGTATAAACATAATTATTTTATTGAACATAATTTATGTAAAATAAACTATTTACTACCAAAATAAAAAATAAAAAAAGACCACTTTTGGCGACTAAAAATATTTTTTAGTCGCCAATTCTATACTTTTGGCTACTAATTATTTTTTAGTTGCTAAAAAACTTAACTTTTGTCGACCAAAATCGGATTTGGTCGCCGAAGATGCACTTTCAGTTACCAAAATTTTGGTCACCAAAAAATTTTATTCCCGCCTTAGAATTTTAGTTCTCCCGTGCTAAAAATGACCACTTTTGGCGACTAAACTTATTTTTTAGTCGCCAATTGTAGACTTTTGGCTACTAAAATTTTTTTTGGCACCAAAAAGCTTTACTTTTGGCTTCTAAAATTTTCTTAATCGGTAAAACCCATATAATCAGCGACCAAAATTATTTTTGGTCGCCAATTGTAGGCTTTTGGCTACTAAATTTTTTTAGTCGCCAAAAAGCTTTACTTTAGGCTACTAAAAAATTTTTAGTCACTAAAACCCATATAATCAGCGACCAAACTTAGTTTTAGTCGCTAATAAACCGGAATAAGAACTCGCAATGTTTTCAAAAATTGATATCATGGTTAGTAGAGGCCGGTCTATGACCGGGCGAGCGGGGGTGCTTACGAAGTGACCTTCCCCAATCGTACCCAAGTTCCCGAGCCGAGGCAACTTTGGTGATGACGGACACGTGGCCTTTTGTCACCGAGTCAGGGTTTCCTAAATTTCCCAAAATAAAATATTTAGGTGGCGACTCTGTATCTGGCAAAGCAGTCCATGTTTGGCACTTCTTTCAAAAATCAGTTTTCCTAAAACGATTTGCCGGATTTGGACTCTTTGGTTCAGATTTAGAACCGTGACTACGAAAAGTCGAGTCCGAGCTGTAGCGAGGTCCCCCGCGGGCTTGTTACAGACATTTTTCATCTAAGTGCCATAAAAAGTAATTTGCACCTACCTAGTGTCCTGACATTTTTTAAAAAATGCCATTGCAACTAAAGTTTAGTGGCATCTGTTGGTAAATGTCACGAACATAATTTTTTGTGTCATTATTTTATAAAATGTCATAAAATTGATGTGACATTTCTTTATTGAAATGCCACTAGAGCCTTATATGTTTTGTGGTTCTGTGGCATTTTTCTAAAATATTTAATGCCAATTTTTATTTTTGTGGCATTTTCTAAAAACATGCTACTAGTGTAGTGTCACTAAAGTGTAAATTTATTGTAATGACATTTTTGTTGTAGTGAGGTGACACTTTTTTTAATTGAAATGCCACTAGAGCCTTGTATGTTTGTGGCTATATGACATTTTTCTAAAAAATGCCACCAAATATTCTTTTTGTGACATTTTTTAAGAACATGCCACTAGTATGGTGTCACTAAAATATATTTTTGTTGTAGTGTTGTGACACTTGTTCATTGAAATGTCACTAGAGCCTTTTACGTTTTTCGTTTTGTGGCATTTTTCAAAAACGTGCCACTAAATATCATTTTTGTGGCATTTTCTAAAAATATGCCACTAGTGTAGTGCCACTAAAGTATGTTTTTGTTGTAGTTTTGTGACACTTGTTCATTGAAATATCACTAGAGCCTTTTATGTTTGTCGTTTTGTGGCATTTTTCAAAAACGTGCCACTAAATATCATTTTTTGTGACATTTTCTAAAAATATGCCACTAGTGTAGTGCCACTAAAGTATGTTTTTGTTGTAGTGACAGTTGGTCGTAGCCATTTTTGGTTTATAACCAACACCATTTTAAATCTTAACCAAGATTGTAACTTTTCTTATAATCAATACAACTTTGCCTCGTAATTCAAAACCACCTAGCCTCATAATGTCTAGGGATAGTCTATCCTAAAAGAAAAATGCCTTGGATTCCCAGTGGAGGTGACCTCCACCACCCCCACTGTTTTTTGATTGGTTCAAAAAAAAAATTTCTTTTTTTTTAAAGTCTTGTTGTGACAGCCCCCACGTGGAGGTGGGGGTGCTGGGGGTCACCCCCACTAAGGGTTCCCAGCACTGCTGATCCTAAAAACCTTGTCCTTATCTTAATTCATTCACAATCGATAAATTATGTGAGAATTTCAATATACAAAAATCTTAAAATATGATCAAAATGATGAAATGGATTGAGATAAGAGAGTTTTTGAGACAAAGTAACCCCTCATAATTCAGGATGACTACGATTTGATTTGACCATAAGTTGACCCTAGCATTATTTCAAATCATAACCAATACTATTTTAATTTATAATTAAGATCACTTTAAATTATAATCATGTATATGATAGATATCATAATTGGTAAAAGTCACTTTATTTTTTTATTTTCTGCGTCCTAAAATATTAGTTCCTTATTTCATTTTCATTGTTCTAAAATATTAGTCATTTTTCAAAAATTAATGATTAAAATAATATGAATTTTCTATTTTATCCTTCTTTTAAATCTATTAACAATATAAAAAGTACAATTATGAGAATTGATATTCCCAAATAATGTATTATCAAAGGGTAATTTTGGAAAATTAAAATTTTTAAAGTGTAATAATTGTACTACTAAAAAAAATTAAACTTCTCGAAAAAAGACTTATTTTGAGGTAAATGGAGTATTATTTAAAGTTAGAGCACTTTACCTTTTGTGGTTCAAATATAGGCAAATGAATTGATTTGCAACTGTCAACTTTCTATATAAATAGATGAAAAGTGTATTACATGTGGTAATTGCACAGCTGTTCCATTTTCTCATTTCAATCTAAAAATGATTTGACAAAAAGACATTAGTGACCCCATTAGCCATACTAGCTTCATTTTCCACCTCAAAACCTTAGAAATCCTAACCCTAATCGGCTAAATTCCCTCATTTCTACAACCGCCATCCTCATTCATCTCCCCTCTCTAACTATTGCTGCTACACCGTTTTCCTTTCTGCAACCTCCATCTACTCCATCTCCTTCCTCAATTACTGTCTGAAAAACTTAAGTGATTCGTGATTCAACTCAAGATTAATTGTACCAGTTCCCAAACAATTAAAACTAACAATCTAACTCATCAAGTACGTAAAAAAGTGATTTAGATTATTGTTTCAAAAACAATAAATCGACACAAATAATTTTTACATGGAAAAATCACAATTTGAGCACTTCTAATTGTGATTAAAAAACCACAGGTGAAATGGCACAAATTAATCCACTATGAAGGAAAGAAAGAATACAAAACAACTAAACAAATTACCCAAATTCTGTCAATTTGTCTTCAACGATTTGTATTTCTTCCACCACAACCTTCGTCTCAGAATTTATTAGATTGATGTTGATTCCACAACATCCATGCCGACTCAACGACTACACACAGGTTCAAACACCTTTGAACACTCCACGCTTGAATCTTTGGATTCCACCGAAGAAGAACACCCTTGAAGATGATCACTCAAACAACCCTTTGATGTGAATTGTCAAACCATGTGAGTTCAATACTCAAGCAAACATCAAAGCAAAACTAGTAAAGTTACCCTAGAAGAAAATCTTAGAGCCCTCAAAATAGATCTGGAAGCCTTAACCCTAAAACGGGCTGAAACAAATATTTATAAAAAACAGGGGCCGCGAAGGTCGCTTGAGCGAAGACTCTCTCGCTCGAGCAATGAACCAATTACGCGTGTATTCCTTAAGTGGCGTCGCTCGAGCCAAGCTTCCTTCGCTCGAGAGCACAATCTTCATTCCCAGTATATTTGTAGACAAAGAAAACTTCTAGGAGCACAACATCTTCGCTTGAGCTAGGACTGCTTCACTCGAGCGAACAAGGCAAAACAACCAGGAAACTTACAACTCAATAAACAATGTTTGTTCGTAGGATTGACAAAATTAAGGGACCTAACCATCTCCCCCTTTATCAATTCCCGGACAAAACATTCTAACACAGTTTCCTAGCAAACACACGCACTAACTAAACAATCAACCAAAAAATAACTCATCTAAAACAATAGCCTTGACGAAATATCGTGCAAAAATATATAAACAAAACCATGGGAATAGATAAAGTAATTAATCAAAATCAAAAACAAATTATATCAAGACATAATGAATCCAAACTAAATCAAAATCCCAAAAATTGATTAGTCCATTATCAAAATCCAATATCCCAATATCAAAACGATATCCCCCAAAGCTATATATCCCAACCAACTCGATAAATGATGTACCCCAACCATCATGCAAACAGATATGCTCCCATTTTTTGTCCAAGAGAAACAAAAGAAAAAGAACATACAGCCCAAACACAATAAAAATTGTCCAAAAAACACAAGAAAAAAAAATCACTACGAGTCTGGTGGAGGCTGCGGCTGCATTTATAACAGAGAACGGATCTGAGCAAGCATCGCGGCCTGCTAATCGAGGCGGCCATCAAGTGTATCGAGCCGGGCATCCAGCTGATCAAGGTGATGTATGATGGACTGCTCAAACTACTACAACTAACCATGAAAGGAGCGAGGACGTATCTCGGGTGCACCGGCAGCAGCTACATCAAACTTGACCTCCTCAGCAAGTGGATCATCACCTACATCAGACACCCCGACTCCCGACGAACCCCCCTTGACATGGGCTTGACTATGTGAGATGGTTAGTTTGGTGACAGGTCTAATGGGAGAGGCAAACTTGTCATCATCAAAGGTAGGGACACCAAGGGATGTAAGAAACCGATTGAGGAAATACCCATAAGGGAGACCCAAAGACTTGTGACCCTCAAACACACTAATCATTTTGGATACGATCATTTTAGATAGGTGGATGGAAAGGCGGTGCTCAATGCAATACAACACATAACCCTGATCTTAGGTAATATGAGAAGAATGAGAAGTAACATGGATGTTGGCACAAACTATGATATTTAGGAGACGGAAATGGGGAAGAAGCTCATTTTGCTGAATGAGAGCCCCGACGACCCAAGTCCGGAGAGTGCCACAAAGTTCAGTGGTGACTATATCAAAATCAGCAAAGCTATGGGTAAGAAACGGATATTGACTGTAGACACCCCATTTTTGACCGACCTTAAGACTCAGACGTCACCAACTGAGCGCTCAGTGATGTTGCATATTGTGCTCGTTCTGAGGTTACAAAGTCTCGGCTGAGAGCCTTGCCTCCGGGCTTCGGAACCTTTTCGTGCCTTGCCTCGATTTGCGAACCAGGTCTTGTTTTCTCTGTTTTCTTTTCCTGAAGGGAGGGAGAGGTCTCGTGGACCACCTCTCAGTGGCCGTAGGCTACGTTTCATGGTCGTAGGCCATTTTTCCCGTTTGGAGACCAATTTTCGGTTTTCGGAGCCATCGGTCGTGTGCCTCGGTTCAGGACCGCTTAACTACCTCCGTTTGCTCCGATTTTTGGCACACACCTTGTTTCCTCTGTCTAGAGGGACACTATGGCCCAGGAGACCACCTTTGTGGTCACACACCACCTTTGATGCTTAAATAGTCAATTTTCGGGGCCCCCGGCTGCGCGTTTTGGCCGCCGAACCTTCGTTTCGCATCGATGTGGGTTCATTTTTGGCATAGACCCTAGTTTCATTGTTAGGAAGGTGGTAGTAGGGTGGAAGACCACCTTTTCTTCTTGGAGACCACCTTTCCCGGTTGGCCGATTTTTCCTGACAGGTAGGTGGTCTCCCTCACTTTTGAGCCACATTTTCTGGTCTTCCATACCACTACTGAGTTGCATTCACCTGGGAGACCACCAATATCGGTTGGCCGACCACCTTTTGAGCTTGAACCTTTTGACCCCTGGTCGGCCAACTTTCTGCTTTTTTGTCTCATTGAGTTGAAGCCAACTGTGCCAGCTGGAAGCCTCAGAATGCATCCTCCATACACGTGTATGGAGAATGTTTAAACTTGGTTTTAAACTTCTTGGAGAAGCTTTAGACCTTCTCCTCTATAAAGGGAAGGGCCCTCTTCCATTGCTAGGGTTCAGAATCTTGTTTAAGGCACATGCATATACATCTCTTTGTATCTCTCTCATTTAGCTTCAAAGGTTGAAGTTCTTGGCCCCATTGCCCTACACCTCCAAGAACAACACCTCCACTATCACTATAAGCACCTTGGAGCTATTTTTTAGAGGTTGAAAGCTTGCTACATTGGTCCAGAAGCTGCTGGTTCTCTTCTCTACAAGGGTAAGTCTCTATTTCCCTCTTTGTAGCCTTATTTTGCTTCATAGTTTAGCTCTATTTGCAAGCATATTTAGGATTTGTCATAAAGTGAAAAAAGTCTTTTTTTGAGCTTCTAAACATGTTTGTTTGAGACCATTTTTCTGTTGGGGGTCATCTACCCCCTTGCATGCTTCATTTCCTCTTGTTTTGAGCTATGCATTAGAGGATTTGTGTTGGCCTTGGTTTGGCCTTTTAGCCACTGAAATCCAAAGGATTTTCAATGGCGAACATGTTTTTTTGAGCCTCAAAATTAGAGAGGGGTGACCTCTCACCCATTGTTTTGTTTACTAGCTTTGTTGGCCTTACAAAGGAGCCCCTATTTGCATGTTTCAAAGCCATGATCCAGACCATTTTTGATGAGTTTTGTGACCTGCATGACCTCTTTCCAAAGGTGGTTTTTCCATGTTGAATGTCTATTATGCATGTGTAGAGTAATCCTCTTCAAGGCCTTTCAAAGGGGCCTTTATTTGCATGCTTCCTAGACTCATTTCAGGCCCATTTCAGTGAGTTTTAGTGCCATCATAACCTCTTTCTAGAGGTGGTTTTGCCATGTTGAATGTCTATTATGCATGTGTAGAATAACCCCCTCATTGGCCTTTCAAAGGGACACATCATTCTTGCATGCATTGGCTGACTTTTAGTGGGTTTTTGGGCTTATTTGGCATGGCATACTTTTGTTTTTGTCTGGTTTGGTGACCTCTCTCATGTGCTTCATATAGTTGTAGTGCAAATCATGGTTCACTGGCTTGTTTGGCATGGTGTTTTGGCCATCTTTCTTAGCAATTTTTGGCCATGCCTTAAACTAATTTTGTGCATATTTTGGACTGCCTTAGCTTTGTTTTTGGGTCTCATGGTCGAATGATGCTTGTTTTGCATACTTGTAGTTCAATATCCATGCTTAACTTTGAGTTTCGAGGTCCATCGCATGCATATACTGAGATGTTTTCATGTTTTGGGGCCATTTCACATCATATTTCAGAGCTTATATGCATGTCATATTCCCATGATTTCCACTCTTTAAGTGCATTAGAGAGTCGGGCTTGTATGCCTCATTTACCGACCATTGCATGGGCTTCATTCGAATGCATTCCAAGCCATCATTTTAAACCAATTTCCCACTGTATTGGACCTGCCTACGGTCTGTTTGGGGCTGGTTTTACCATTTGTGCATTGCTTTGTGTACCTCTAGTGTAACGCACTTCTCTAGTTTCGGTATTCGGGCCATCTAGCATGCATTGTGTGAAGTGTTTGCATGATTTGGGACCATTGTACATCATGTTTCAGAGCTGGAAAATGTGTGTTTCTATGCCATATTTCATCCTTTTCCATGCTTAGTTAGAATTGCATGTTGTGCCTTAGGATCAGTCCTTTGCATTCGTGCATGTTTGCATGTATTTCGATTGTCTCATTTCCATCATATGGCCACTGATGTGAGTGTGGCTGAGGTCCATTCATATTGGTGTAAGTCCATCTTGCATTTGTATATGCCATTTAGTTCATGTGCGCATGATAGTCTTCATAAGTGCATTGTGTATGCCATGTTATGTCACGTGCATTGCGTATGCCATTTTAGCCCATAGCATTGCGTATGTTAGGTTGCATGTTAGTCGCATTGTGTATGCCATCTCATTGCTTTGTGCTTGGAGTAGGGTTTAGTCTGAACAAGGAAAACAAGGGACGTTTCGTACTCCAAGTGACGAAACATGCCTCGATTCTCGGTCGCCGACACTCTTGACTGTCCATGATAGAGTTGTTGGCTTTATTTGCTTATATGTGCATTCATTTCACATCGAGTCATGCAATTCGACTTCTCGGCCATCATGCATCGAGATGCATGATTGGTGGCACAAGGATCGAGGACTACACTCCCTACATTGCCTTTTCTCTCTCTTGCCTTTGTTGCAGAAAAAACCAGAAACCAGAGGTGGAAACTGGTCGGCCGACCAGATTTTCTGGCAGGCCGACCACCCTCTTTGGTCTCCACCACAAAGGGTGGTCGGCAGGTGGTCTCCCATGCTAATAACTGGTCGGTGGCCTTCCCAAGGTGGAGTTTCAGCCTTCTGGAGCTTTGTGCAAGTTTCTGAGATCAATTGCAAACAAGGGTGAGGCGAGGCATCGCGATGGAATTTACCGACAAGGTGACTCGAGCATGCATGCATCTTTCATCAGTCAGAACAAAGCTAAGGCAGTCCATTACTTATAGTATTGCATGCTAGTTTATTCGCTTTCCTAGTTAATTTGTTAATTAATTAGGGTTTTTGTAATATTTAATTAGCTAGAGTAGTTAATTATTCATTCGGACTGTATTATTTATTCGGACCCTCCGAGCGAGAGCACAATTGTAATAAGTGTGCGTGTGTGTGATGTATGTCTTCCAACCCCACGTCTTTCTCCCTTTTATTTACCAGCTTATGATGGTTAGATTAGGGCATGTTTCAATTAGCATACTTATGCTTGCATGTTTGCATGATTCATCTGTATTGCATGCACCGGGCTTGGCGCATCATACTAACTGCATTGTATTTCAATTACGAGTTGAATACTTGTTAGTTATAGCATTTCACATGCCATCTTTAGAATAGCCGAGCCTATTGTAGTTGCATTCCTGCATGTGTTGCATTAGGCATTTCAACATAGTTAGGATCATGCATGGATTTCTAACATAGCTTCTGTTTTGACTTGGAGTACTCGGTAAGTGTTTATGCTTTAGCATCCTTGCATGCGTGTGAGTGACTGCCATGATAGCATGTTTACCATGAGGCTAACTGCTTATGTGATATAACTGCCTGAATGCCTGTGGGTGAAGGTTGGATTATCTGAATTGGAATAATGCATTGACTGTGAGTTTTAAGCCCACTTGAGAGTGGCAAATCATCTTGTTTTCTAAGCCCACCTGAGGGTGGCAAATTCGCATTTTAGCCCACTTGCGAGTAGCACCTTCAAACAGTTTTTCAAAATGAACATGAGATGTTTTGTTTCAATTCAGGCGATCCAATCTATACTTGTATGCTGTGTGCATCACGTAGTAAATCTAGGCTAAATAACCGGAATAACACATAATGTTTTCAAAACTCGATATCATGGTTAGTAGACGCCGATCTTTGATTGGGCGAGCGGGGGTGCTCACGAAGTGACCTTCCCCAGTCGTACCCAAGTTCCCGAGCCAAGGCAACTTTGGTGATGACGGACACGTGGCCTTAGGCAAACGAGTCAGGGTTTTCTAAATTCCCCAAAATAAAATATTTAGGTGGCAACTCTGTATCTAGCAAAGCAGTCCATGTTTGGCACTTCTTTCAAAAAAAATCTGTTTTCAAAAACGATTTGCCGGATTTGGACTCTTTGATGATTCATCGGTCTTGCATTGCACTCTGCGAGATTAGATACAGGACCGTGACATTTGAGTCCTGAACTGTAGTGAGCCCATATGAACAAAACGGGATTTTCCTCCCGGGACGTTCGGGGACGTCTACAGTTTCTAGCGACTCTGCTGGGGAATTAGAGAACTTGACTCAAACTCGTGATATTTGGTTTTGACTACACTTGTGTGTTTCTTTGCATTGCATTTGCATTGGTTCGCCTAGGACACCGTGTTTGCCGTATGCTATTCCTGAACGATTTTTCGGAGGCTCGCTTCGAGAAGCGTGCCATAAGGCTGACCGATTGCGGGCTTTGCCACAACAGGAACACAAATCCCGGTTTTACCGGGGCACCCTCTTTGACCATTCGACCTAGTGTATATCGGAATCCATAGTGACCATTCCAAACTAAGACAGGTTGCTCACCCGATCATAGGTTGTTTGAAACCGCTGCGTGCGTAGTGAAACCCTAGCTCCTGATAAAATAGGACAGGGAAACCCTACCCCAACATAGGGATGTTTTGGCTCTCATTTGCCTGCTATGTGCTGTCAGAGTGTGTCTTTGCAGGTCTGTGTATATCAGTTTGCAAGTCTGGGCATCAGGCCTGAGGGCATCAGTATGTGGGGAATCAGTTTGACCTGAGGGTATCAGTTTACAGGCAAAATCTTGCACAGAATTCAGTAGAGAGCACAGTTATTCGGCTGCTCATATCTGTTTTGGTGAAATTAGGCTGAGATACTGCATGTTTTCTCTTTTGCTAGGTAGTCTTGGAACCGTAGCTGCAGAAGGCTCCAATATCCCCCAAGGTTCATCGGACTTGTGCTAATAGACTTTGTCAGGTCAGACATTCAGTTCAAGGGAAATCAGTGTTCCTTTGCCGGAGGCAGGGTAAAAGGGCCAATCAGGCACAGATCACCAGTTCAACAGTCCTCAAATCAGCGGTCATTATCCATCTCACCTATGGTTGAGATATCTGTTTTTACAGAGACAAATATACTGATAGATCAGTTAGATCAGGGCAGTATGGCAGGAATGGAGGAGATGATGCGTCAACTCCAAGAAAGTATGAAAATCATGCAGCAGGACGCTGTTCGTCAAGCCGAATTTGCCAAACAACAGGCCGAGGTCATGGCTCAACAAGCAGAGTTAATTGCCAGGTTACAGCAGCAAACCGGAGCATCTACTTCGCACCAAGCCCCTCCCCTACCAGGAGTTCCAGCACCCGAGGAGGCACCAAATGTCCAGAGAGATACGGACATTCCGACAGGACCGGCTACGCCCCCAATCCTACCCCAATTATCCAAAACACCCACCAACCTGCTGGATTCTCCCTTTGAGTCCGAGGTGGACCCCACAGCATTGAAGGTGAGCAAGCTTGAAAAGCTGTTCAAGAAATCTCAGGGCGTCAAGTCCATCTTGGACATTAAGGATGGGTATACCGATGCGGTCGTGACGTTGCCAGACCGCTTTAAAATGCCACATATTGACCGCTTTGACGGGTCCGAGGATCCCATGGTGCACTTACGACTGTTTTCAAACATATTAAGGCCGATGGACCTCACCAGACTACAGAAGCTTTCTTTATTCGGCCGGACCCTGTCGGGTGTAGCGGCCATCTGGTACGCAAAACTGGAAGACGATGTTATGAAGAATTGGGATGAGATGGCCGAGGCTTTTGTCGCTCAATACTCCTATAATACACAGATCGAGGTCACAACCCGTGATCTCGAGACAACTAGGCAGGAGCCTAAGGAGAGTTTTTCTGACTTCATAACCCGGTGAACGGCAAAGGCCTCAATTATGACCACTAGGCCCACTGACAAAGATCAGATTCGAATGATTGTGCGCAATCTCCTGCCCAAGCTTATGCAGAAAATGATTGTTCTCTCATTCCCCACCTTTTCAGATTTACATGAGATGGGGGTACAAATTGAGGATGCTATGAAGTAGGGCCTCATTGACCAGGAGAAGGAGCAGCCCAGGAGGGCGTTTTCCCGCAGTTCGAATGCGACCACCAGTGGTGATGCAGCTGCAAGATCTTCTGAAGTGGGCATGGTTACCACCACCGCATCAAAAATAGCTACCCCATTCACTGGTGCGTCCGGAAGTAGCTCACAAAAAACTAAATATCCACCTTGAGTCAAAAGGGTTTTTACCCCACTTTATATGCCTTTGTCAAAGGCTCTAGAGGCCTTACTCTGAAAGGGATATCTGAAACAATTAGAACAACGGCGTCTGCCCGATCTTATCCCTCCAAAGCATGACCACACTAAATATTGTGCCTACCATCAACAAACCGGTCATGACACTGACAGTTGCTTTCGTCTTCACCATGATGTACAAGATCTGTTTGACAACAAGGTCATCGCCGCACCAGCACGGCCCTGTCTATCGGCACTTGATCAGTGAACTTGTGGGGGATAATGTGATGTGATCAGGGGATGAACCACCTGCGGGCGGCACTCAGTTTACTCCAGATGTGGCGTATGGCACGCACCGTTTTGAGCATTTGTGAATGCTTGGTTTTATACTTTCTGACTTGGATATTGGGTTAGTTTTGTTGTTTTGTACATAGTTAGTCTTTTAATACTGAGTTAGTTGGGTCTGTCTTGTTGTATCGAGCCAGTCTTGTTTTGTTAGAGCCGGGTTATTTCGAAGGTGTTACCTCGGACATTACTTGCTTGTTTTGTGTTTGTCTTTTCATTTTCCTTTGAGTTTGTTTCTGCCATGGAGCCAGTAATGCCAATAGATTTGAATGAACAGCAGTGATTTTCACACTCTTGTGTTTGCTTCTGCCTTGTGCTAGTTGTGCCAGAAGTTCTGAATGAGATGGCAGTATTTGACTAAAAACTGTGTCTTTTCTATGCTTTGAAATCATTACATTGACCTGCGCTTTTCAAAACTTTTTGAACATTGTGATGAAAACAAAGAGGAAGGAATTCCTCGGGATTTGCAAAAAATTTGATCAGTTGAGAGAAAGAGAGGCAGTCTAAGCCCTTAATGAATGAGATCATGCTTGTTACTATGAGTACTGGGAAGGATCCTGGCTTGATCCAGATTGGTTCTACACTGTCTTCAATGCGACAATTTGTCGCTTTCTTAAAAGATTTCAAAAAATGTTTTGCGCGGTCCTGCGAAGACCTGTGTGGAATCGCTCTTAAGATTGTGCAGCCTAGGATCGCTCTCAGCCTCGAGACTCAACCCTTCACTTTCAAACCTTGAACTTGGATTCAGAATGTTCAACGGTCAACCACAATGTGAAGCCTGTGTGGCCAGATTCGAAGCAGCCCTCGAACTAGAGGCAGGGAAGTCAGATCAAGAAGATCAAATGTCATCAACAGAAGCTTGCGAAGCTAGATTAGAAGCACCCCTCAAACTAGGGGAAAAAATGTCAGATGTGCTCGAAGAGTCAAAAATTGGGATGTTTCTCAAGTTAACAAAGATCGGCAAGAATGCCAAATCCCAGAAGGAAGGAAAGAAGAAAATATTGCTGAAGGTCAATTGAGTTCCTATCCACAACACTAGGGGCAAATTCAGCCCCCCTATTGGATGGACTCCTGCATCGTCAGTGAATAGCAGCCGTTCACCTGGATTCAGATGACTTCAGGATCTCAAAACCATTTAACATGGGCAAAGCTACACTTTTACCCTTGAGAGGCTCGCTGGGCCGAAAACCCGGAAGGGCGACCCAAGCAAAAGTTAGAGCAAGAAAAAAAGAAAAGAGAAAAAAAAAAGAAGAGAAGAAAAGAATTGAAAAGAAAAGAAGAACAAAGCTCGCAAGGTTGAAAACCCAGAAGGGCGGCCTTGGCAAAAGTTAGAGCGCAAAATGAGAGGTTAATACCCGAGTGTACCTTAACCCCGAACTACGCAAGACTTGATTCCCATGTTCGGGATACGTAGGCAACTTCATTCTGAAGTCCAGCCATAAAACACTTCAAATTCGACTGTGTCCATGTAACGGTTCTGGTCTTTGTCTTCTCTGTATCCAAGAATTTGGTTGTAATTGTCACTGTGAGGACTGGTTGCCATGTGCTACGGCGCTATTCAGACTAGTTGCAACTTTCCGTTTCCGTGCAGTGTTGCAGTGCTATTCAGACTAGGGGCAACTTTCAGTTGCCATGCAGTGCCGTTCAGACAAGGGGTAATTTTTCATTATTTTGGATCTGAGGTTGTGAATTTTAAGAGTAAATTATGCGCTCGTTGAGCAGTGGCCATTTGTAAAAACAGTTTTGAGAATTTTTAATGAAGTTGACTAATTTTCTCAAAAATTGCTTCATTTTTCCAAAACTGGACCATTTCTTGGACCCAAAAAAGGAAATTTTTTCAGTGCTCATAACCTAACTTGCATGATTTTAAATCAGAAAATCGAACAAGCATGTTAATCTAACTCTCATGTTGGTCAAAATTGTTTTAGCAGAACATCAAAAACAAAAAATGGTCAAAATAAGGACCTGGGCTTTGTTACGAACCCAAGTGTGAAAAGAAGGGGCTATCTCCTTGAGAATGGCGTGTATATTGCAATAGAATTCCCGAACCTAGCTAAGATTTTGTGGACCGGAGAAAAAAAAGGACCTGGTTACCCCCTAAAGAATCAAACAGAGACCGGATCGGAATAGACTCAAAGGCACTAGGATGGACATTACGTTTTAAGCGAACTTTCCGAGAAACGTAAAAATCCCGATAAAGGTTGGATTTTTCCTTGGATTGAAATTTTTTGGTATTAAAAGTGATGTGAGACACAGTAGTTTTACGACGTTTAAAGGACTCAGCCATGACTGACCGAGAACAAGGAAAGACCACCACAACACCCCTACCCACCAAGACAGAACCAAGGAACACCCAATGCCCAATAGCAACCCTAGAAGTAAATATAAGAGCAAAGCATAAACCATTAGTGCAATAGGGTTAGAAAAACCAAAATTCACAAAACCAAAGCATTGTATCAAATACTATAAGATGAGGGAAAACATAGATATAGTTCTAGGTCAAGTCCCAAAACCAAATAAACGCAATAGTAGAAAATAAGTGTTGCGGCAAGATGAGAGATATAAAGACATTAGAATAAGGAAACCAAAACAACACAATGCACTGAAAAAATCATAAAGCAGCTATTGAAAATCATGGAAAAACAAGGGTAAGTCAAAAATTAAAGCCCTAAAAACAAACCCCTAACATTACGCATGAACCCTGGCAATAATGAATCAAACTTCTAAACAAATTAAATAGAGAGATATAGCAAAACTATAAGGTCATAAACGAACCCAAGCAAACATACAGAACAATATTATAAGACCCTAGAAACATGAGGATGCAAACGAAAAAAAAGAAAAAAAAGAAAAAGAAAACAGACAAGGACAGACAGACGCAAAATAATAAAGACAAAATAAAACAAACAAAACTCTAATGTTGGAGTGAAGAACCCAAAAAATAGCATTCAAGGAAGAGAGAGAGAACAGGGGAAACCACACCAAAACAAAACAAAACAAAACAAAACAAAACAAAAATAGAAAAGAATCTCACTAGAAAATGGAGAATGAGAAGCTTGATGGAGGAAAAGAACCTTCAAATCCAAGGATCACCGAGGGATGAGTAGCAATGGGGAAGAAAATGCCCTAGGAGAGAGAAATTAAATGAGCAAAATGGGGATAAATGGATTGAAGGGACGAAGTGGGAGTATTTAAACCACAACAGGTCGCTCGAGCGAAAAGTGAGTCGTTCGAGCGAGAAGTGATTCGCTCGAGCTAAGACACTTATGCACATGAACACGCTTGAGCCAGAACATTGTCGCTCGAGCCAGAAAAGCAAACTCTCAGAATCTGTGAAACTTGCAAAAGTACTGGATTGAAGAATTTGTCACTCGAGCGAAAACTCCCTCGCTCGAGCAAATAAGAAAAAATAAGGCTCTCAAAAAAAAACACCCTTCTGTGTAGAATAAAGACACTCACACTGTCAAGTGGAACCTGGAACAAAAGGAGGTTAGCAAAATAGCAAGAATGTGATACTAAGATGAGATAATCCACAAACCATGAAGCCCACAAACTCGTAATTTTGACAATATGAAGCACAATATTCATGAGCAAATCAGGTAAACATCAATCAATGAGCATAAGCGAAATGAGAACACACAACTCAAAGACAACAATGAGAGCTCACATAATGAATATGTGTGTGTGCAATCCTTGAGAGGCCACAGAGTTAGGGTTAATCCTCGTAGTGATCAAATGGCTGGACCTCCGGCAAGAGTTACTGAACATCACTGAGAAAAGTCAAACCACTAGAAATCAATGGGTATTTGTTGAGTAAAAGCAGAAGCTTCCCCTCAATTAATAAGTCCTTTTTTTATTTAATTTTTGACTATTCTTGCTTGTGGGCACTCACTGGTGGCATGCATGCTCAAGAGTATGGAGACCAAACCAAATAAGCATGAAATCAACAAGGATGGCCTGGTTAGTGCCTCTGAGGTAGCCTTTTCCTAATGCCCCGACTTCAATGAACTGGGGGAGGAACCGTGGAAGTAAAAAAAAGATGGTAGATGGTTAAAAGACTCAACATCACCCATGATATGCCAGTATAGGTCAATTCCTCTAAAAATGTAAAAGAAACACTATTAGTGGTCCATAGAGAACTTTGATCACTTGTACGGAAACCCCTGCAACAGTTTATCTCAAGGATGTGTATAGAATAAGATAATGAAGTCAATGAGCATGAGCATTCAGAATGAGCTATGAACAAAGAAGAATGAAATCTTGCAAGCAGCATGAGAGGTGTTCATATGAGTCTAAATGCAAAGATGACAGGAATCAATGACAATGAGATTATAGCATCCAAGTACACATAAAGCCAATCACTCTTACCCATTCAAGTAACAAGCCGCACCCTAGTGACTTAGCACAACACCCAAGGTCTTTCTAAGAAACTCAAACCTAAGAAGATCAAAGGGTTTTGTAAAAATATCTGACTCTAGATGCTCAGTGGGTACATGTTCAAGAACAACAAGGCCCTCTTCCACTAACTCCCGAATGAAATGATACCTAATGTCAATGTGTTTGGTGCGAGAGTGTTGGACAAGATTTTTAGGAATGTTAATGGCACTTGTGTTATCACAAAAAAGGGTGAGAGTGTCCTGGTCTATACCATAATCACGAAGCATTTGCTTCATTCACAACATTTGTGCACAACAACTCTTTGCAACAATGTACTCGGCTTCAGCGGTCGAGAGAGAAATAGCATTTTTCTTTTTGCTATGCCATGCAACCAGATTATTCCTAAGGTAAAAACACCCCCTGGATGTACTCTTCCTATCATTAGCACACCCTGTCTAGTCGGCATCAAAAAAACCAGTTATTTCGGTTGTAGTGTCAGTAGAAAACCAAACCCCATAACCCAATGTCCCATTAACATACTTAATGATGCGTTTGACCGCAAGAAGATGAGACTCTTTAGGACTGGCTTGGTAATGGGCATAGACACCTACACAAAATGCAATACCAGGTCACCTGGCTGTGAAGTAAAGAAGACTCCCTATCATACTCCTATAAAGGGTAAGATCAACATCAGTACCCGATGAATCTTTGGAAAGGTGAAGACTGGTGCTCATGGGAGTACGAGCATGTATGGAAGACTCTAGATCGAACTTTGACGCAAGGTTTTTGGTATACTTAGTCTGAGAAACAAACATACTGGAAGGAGACTGTTTAATTTGAAGACCCAACAAGTAAGACAACTCCCCCATCATGCTCATTTCAAACTCATGTGTCATGCAATCCAAGAAATATTTCACAAGAAAATCAGCAGTGGACCCAAAGACAATATCATCAACATAAATCTGAGCAACAAGTATATGAGACTTAGTATGTTTCATAAATAAGGTCTTGTCCACACTACCCTTTTGAAAATCATTATCAAGCAGAAAGGTAGTAAGTCTATCATATCAAGCTCAAGGGGCTTGTTTCAACCCATATAATGACTTGTCTAACTTGTAGACATGCTGTGGACATTTTGGGTCCTCAAACCCTTTTGGTTGCTCAACATACGCCTCTTCTTTCAAGTACCCATTCAAAAAGGTACTTTTCGCATCCAATGTCTATAAAAAGATCAGTAAAAATTAGGGAATACCCTGTGGTAGGTGAAACTTAGAAAAAGTAAAGAACATTTTGTGTTCCTAAAAAACCACATGACGAGAAATATGAAGACGCTTGGAGACTAGATCCCAACAACGATACCTTTTATGTTCTATACCATACCCTAGAAAACAGCAAAGACGAGAAAGAGGCTCTAGTTTAGTGTGTTGATGAGGTGGAAAGAGAACAAAACAAGCAGAACCAAAAACTTTAGGAGTGGTATATGTAGGAGGAGAACCATACAAATGCTCATAAGGAGAGAGATTGGTTATGAGATAAGTAGGCACATGATTTATGGTGTAGACAGTAATGAGAGCAGCTTCCCCCCAAAACTTTTCAGGACAGAAAGAGGAGATAAGAAGGGCCCGAATAGTGTCTAAAATATAATGATACTTTCTTTCGACACAACCATTTTGTTAGGACGTGCCTGCACAAGAACGATGAGATTGGGCACCATGTGTGCGAAGAAAGGAAAGAAAATCAGAATCCAAGTAGTCCATAACATTATCAGAATGAAAGAGTTTATTTAATAGTATGAGAAAACTGAGTGTGGACCATGGCAGAGAAATCATAATAAATCTATTTAAGTTCAGACTGATTTTTGAGAAGAAATATCCAAGTATAACCAGAAAAATTATCAACAAAAATCACAAAATATCTAGACTCCCCTTTCCCTAATGGTCAGTGTGGGTAAGGGTCCCCAAATATCTGAATGCACAAGATCAAAAGGGGCAATAGAAATAGAATTACTTTTATTAAAAGGTAATGCAAGCTGTTTAGTAATTTGATAATGTAAACAATCAATATCTTCAAGACTAACGCAACCTAACCTACCACTAGAAAACCAAAGTTTTTAAACTTCTAAAAGAGACATGGCCTAAGAGACAATGCCAAAGGTGAAAAGAATACATGACAGAAGTAAAGGTAGCGAAAGAAACAACAGAAGCGGCAGTAAATGATGTGGGTGGAATGCGAAGATGAAGAAGCTCGAACAGACGTCCATGCCTACGGCCTATTCCATGGATTTGTTTCTTCTTAGGATCCTGCACCAAACAACCATTAGTAGAAAAGGTAACGGTGAGACCAAGTTCACACAATTGACCAATAGAGATAAAGTTTAATTTAAGAGCAGGAATAAATGTGATAAACATTAGAAAGAGACACAGTGGAAGTAGAAATTTGACCAGTGTGACTAATAGACATATGAGAACCATTAGCAGTATGTATAGTGGGAACAGAAAAGGATGATGATATAGAAGAAAATATAGTAGAATCAGAGATCATATGATTACAGCAGGCACAATCAAAATACCACGAAGAATTACTTGAGGTTACTGAAAGAGCAGGAGAATGAAGAGTATCGAATTTGGCAAGCATCTGCTAGATACATCATCCATAAAAAATGATGGAGTAGTAGAATCAGTAGGGTGGTGAGTAGAGGAACCCTCAGATGCAACAGCAACAAAACGAGAACCATGGGCAAATTTGGAATAATACCCAGACGTGAAGACCCTTTCCTGGATGAAAGACCAAGGGTAGCTCGAGGACAATTGCTTTGAAGATAACCTGTCAAGCATTCACAAACCTAACACTGAACCAAAGAATGATTGGCAGATAGGCCACAATTGCGACAGTAAATGCATAAGTGTAACACCCCGTATTTTGAGGTATTAATATTTAGTGAGTGGTATTGGTGGTTTATTATTTTAATTTAGTGGTGAGATTTTTAGATAAGAATCTAATTTTAAATTATTTATTTGCGTTTATCTTATCTCTTTTATATCAATCACATTCTTATTTATTCTCATTTAATAATAAATCATTTTCTTACCATTTCCCACCCCATCGTGTGGATGATGAAAAAAAAAAAACAATAACAACAAAACTGTGGGCAACAACCCACAGGTTTCTTTACCTACCAAACCCATCATTTCATCCTTTCATTTATTTTTTAATTTTTTAGTCTTCTTTCTCTTGTTCATTTCCTGTATAAACGAGTAGAGTGAGGGAGCTCCTCACATTCCTTTCTTCTTCATTCATTCTCTACATCTGCTCTCTCCTCTCATAAATTGTGTAGGGTAGAAATATTAAGTTTAGATATGGAAGTGTTTAGAGTGAAAATGAGTATTTTATAAAATAAATAAATAAATTGAGAGTTGTAGATTTTATTAAATTATACGTACTTTATGTTTTAGAATTTTGATCAAAGCTATTTTTGGAGATCCATTGAGCAATTTCAGATTTATGGTGATGGAATTAATTATTTTGAGGTAAATTCGGGTGGTATACAATATGCTCTATTTAAATCTCTTTGCAAAAAGTTCTCTATTTTTAATTATCCTCAATTTGTAATCCATTTGATTATTGTGGTTATTAATTGATTTTGTAAAATCATTTGTTGTCGAATCTTTGATATTCTGATCATTTGGTAAAATTCTCTACAAATATTTATGTGTTAAAATGGTAATTTGTCTGACTGAATGACATGGAAATACTCTGTACGGCGCAATCCCTGTTCCGTAATATGTTAATTGGTTCTTAACATGAATGTGATTATGTGTTTAATGTGATTTTGTGTGCCATTATGTGAAAATATGTGATTTTGAATTTCTACCTGTCCACCGTAGGAATATCTATTTGATTATCTGCTTTGAAAATTAATTTGAAGGCCTTATCGACCACGAAACCCGAAATCGATTGCGCCATTGTGATTAGCGTAATTTTTAGAGCCAACGGTGAAATTTAATTGAAAATTGATTCGGATCAAATTAATCAGATTGAATTTAATGAATTAGTGTTCAATTATTTTATATTAAAATAATGTGACCAAGGGGAGCTCTTATTAAGGCCATTACACTCTCATTTTTGTTCATTTTGAGTTCAACTTCTAAAATTATGCTCTAGAGAGAGAGAGGGGCCGGATTTAGTGAGAGAAGAGGCTCAAAGTAGAGATTTGCTAAGGAACTTGGTAATCTTGAAGCTACACTCAAGAATTAAGCACAAGTTTAAAAGATTAAAGCTCCTAGGTAAGTAATCAACCCTTAATTCATAAGTTTGAATTGTGAGTTTGTGAATTGAAGATTAAATGGTGGGTTAGATCATGAATTGAGTTGATCATGTTGAATTGAAGGTTAATGTATGCTTACATGTATGTAATTGTTTGGGATTTGCATGTTTGAGTTTGAAATACATGATCCATGTAAGTTCTAGTTGAAGCTCATGTTTACAATCACCATTTGCACCATGTGAGTTAAAATGAGGGTAATATATCACATGCATGTACAATTTATAAGAGTAGGAGCTTTGAATGCATGAATTTGATGAGTTGGTAATGAGTTTGGGTCAATTTGGGACATGCAAGTGTTTGATTCATGAAATTGAGCTTCATAATGATATAATTTGGTGTTTGTATCATGTTACCACAAGTATATTTGAAGTTTGAGCTATTACATGCTTGAAATGCTGATTGGAAGGTCGAATTAAGCTCAAAGAACAATTCTGGATTTTCCCGAATTTTGATGTCTGCTCAAGCGGGGAAACTTCCGCTCGAGCGTGAAATTCGTGCTCCCAGTATTTTTGCAAACTTGGATGTCCACTCGAACGGGAAAGTTCACGCTCGAATGGGGAACTATTTAGACAGACCTTCAGCTCGAGCGCCAGACTTCACGCTCGAGCGTAATTTTGATGCATCCAGTACTTTTGCAGGCCTCGAGGGTCCGCTCGAGCGAGGACCCTGTTTTCTGAAATTTTGTAAAGACATTCTGTGTTTCATTTTATGTTCTTTTTCACTTCCAAGTACTCTTAGGCATGCATTGAGCATTGTAATTGAGTTAAAGATATAAGAATGAAGCCTAAAGAGGAAAATGTGAATTTAGAACGGATTGAATTGTTTGTGACCCTTTTGTGTTCATGGAATGTGTAGGGTCGAGCTCCAGGGCAAACCAACCAACCGATCACTGTGAGTAATATCTTAACAGAGATATTGAAATATGTTACTGTCCAATTGTTTACTTCTATGTAAGTTTTATAAGTTCATTGGTTCGATTGGTGGACAATGGTTGTTATACCCAATGTATGGGCCGAAGGCCGTTTTGACATGAATGAATGGGCCGAAGGCCGTTTTGACAGGAATGAGTGGGCCGGAGGCCGTTTTGACACGAATGAATGGGCCGGAGGCCGTTTTGACACGAATGAATGGGCCGGAGGCCGTTTTGACACGAATGAATGGGCCGGAGGCCGTTTTGACATGAATGAGTGGGTCGGAGGCCGTTTTAACACGAATGAATGGGCCAGAGGCCGTTTTGACACGAATGAATGGGCCAGAGGCCGTTTTGACACGAATGAATGGGCTGGAGGCCATTTCGACATGAATGAATGGGTCAGAGGCCATTTCGACATGAAAGTTTGAATGGGCCAAAGGCCAGTTTGTTGGAACCGCAGTCACTTGACCTAAATTGTGCATATATGTTAAATAGAAATATGAATTGGGCCTAAGGCCGTTTGAAGTATGTTATTCTACATATCGTTTGTATAACTTCTGCATTTGATATTATTCACTGGGCTATCGCTCACGCTCATTCATGTGTTTGTAGGTGAGCCAAGAGAAGTCCAAACCCAGCCACAGTGAAGTATGTGTGGAACAACAAAGGTTTTTGGAGAGTCAGCCCTTGTGTCTCACGCACAAGACCCGTCTTCGCCCTTTTGTTATGTATGTATATTCCGTCATGTTGGCGAAGACTTTGCATCTGTTGTATATAGTTTTGATGGGTTGACTTAGACTATTATTATCCTGTATGTACAGAACCTGGTATGGTACATATTTTGTTGTGAGTTATTAATATGCATATGTATGGTTTGTTATGATGTGCCATGTAAGCATAGCTCTATGGACAAGGTTTTAAATTGCTTCCGTTTGGCCCTCTTTAACTCTGTTAAAATACGTTTGGTTCGGTTTGAGGCCGTAGGTAATCTCATGATTACTAGCCGATTATGTCCTTAACCCGCGGGGACAGGTTCGGGTCATGACAGAGTGGTATCAAAGCACGAGTTAATAACTCACACACTTGTCCGAAAGTGCAATAAGCGTCTAGAGAAGATCTAGGATGCATTCATATGTTAAGTATGAAATTGAAAGCATCAAGTATATGCTTAAGTGCTTTGATTTGAACAATTATGTGTTATAAGTTGTGATTTGCTTGCATTGCAAATTATCTGAATATGTATGCTCTTTAGTATATGCATACTTGTGAATCTTTTGTGTGAAATATAATGCAAGTTTAATCAGATGGTGAGAATAAGAGGTGATGAGATAGAGGAATCATCTACTGCCAGAATAGACAGAATAGAAAGACTGATACAAGAAATGGCAGAAACTTTGAGACAGCAATAGGAGTGGCAACAACAGTGGCAGCAACCACATCCGCCACCCCCACCTCCGGCACCACCCATGCCAGATAATCAGAATGATGATTGGATAATAGCTCTCACCAAAAAATTCAAGAAAATAAAACCACCACAGTTCCATGGTGGATTAGATCCGTTGAAAGCCGAAGCATGGGTCCTCGGCATTGAGAAACTGTTTGAAGTGTTCTCGTGTTCAGAGACACAGAAAGTGCTTCTAGCCACTTTTATGCTAGAAGACAAGGCAAGAAGATGGTAGATGTTAATGCGAGAAAATCACAAGGATGTTGATTGGGTGAAATTTTTGGAAATTTTCTATGACAAGTACTTCCCACAGTGTGTTCGGGACAGGAAAGTGGCAGAGTTCATGGAACTAAGGCAAGACAGTATGACTGTAGCTGAGTATGAGGCCAAATTCACCGAATTGGCCAGGTTTGCACCACACGTGATTGACACTGACTATAAGAAGGCGAGACATTTTGAAGGTGGGCTTCGAAGTGACATTTTAGAAAGAGTGAATGTCATGAAGCTGGAGACCTACATTAGGGTGCTAGACAGAGCCATCATATCAGAGGCTAACATAGCTAGACAGACTAAGTCAACACCTGACTGGAAAAGTAACAAAAGGCAAGGCTTCTTCTCAAAGAAGAAATTTTTGAAAAAGCAAAATACGGGCTCCTCAAATACTTCAAATTCTTCCCGAGACACAGCTCCCATGTGCAATATTTGTAGCAGAAAGCATCGTGGAGTTTGTTACCGTGTGTCAAGAGCCTGTTTCAAATGTGGGAAACAAGGGCATATGGCCCGAGATTGTAATCAGAACAGTGGGAAACTAGCTGTTAGCTCAACTACATCAATCCCAAAGCCGGGAAATACTATGAGACTTGCCATCACTGGGGATACCGTGAGACAAGGGAGAGTTTTTGCGCTTGTTCCGGGCGATACACGGAATGCCAACGCAATTGTCTCAGGTACTATTTCTATATGTAATCAGGATGCTTTTGTGTTAATTGACTCCTGATCCACACACTCTTTTGTGACATATGCATTTGCATCTAGGCTGAATAGACCCTTAGAATTACTGCCATATCTGCTTTGTGTGTCTGCTCCATCTGGGGAATCTATATTGTGTGAATCTATATACCGGTTTTGTGATATGCGTGTTGAGGATGCTATCCTATACGTGGATTTGTTGCCCTTGAATTTTAGACATTTTGATGTAATTTTGGACATGGATTGGTTGACCAAATATTGTGCCACCATTGATTGTGTAACAAAACGGGTTGTGTTTAAACCACCAGAACAGAGAGAGATTGTGTTTGTGGGTAATGAGGTAGTGCCTCCACCTTATTTGATATCTGCAATGAAAGTATGTAAACTGATCAGGAAAGGGTGCCAAGGTTATTTGTGCTATGTGTTGTCTGAACAATCTGTGAATGTTGAATTGAATGATATCCCTATTGTTAGAGAATTTCCAGATGTGTTTCCAAATGAATTACCAAGGGAATTGGTAGATAGGGAGATAAAGTTTATCATTGAAACTGTGCCAGGCACCTAGCCCATTTCTAAAACTCCTTACAGAATGGCTACTGCCGAAATGAAAGAATTGAAAGAACAGTTGCAAGACCTGCTTGACAAGGGGTTTATTCGACCTAGCACTTCGCCTTGGGGCGCACCAGTATTGTTTGTGAAAAAGAAGGATGGAACTTTGCGTTTGTGCATCGATTATCGGGAATTGAACAAGGTAACAATAAAGAACAAATATCCCCTACCCCGTATTGATGACTTATTTGACTAGTTGCAGAGATCATAGGTATTTTCTAAGATTGATTTGAGGTCCGGGTATCATCAGCTGAAAGTTAAGGCAGAGGATGTTGAGAAAACCGCGTTCAGGACGAGGTATGGACATTTTGAGTTTCTTGTTATGCCATTTGGAGTGACTAATGCTCCGGCAGCATTTATGGACTTAATGAACCGAATTTTTAAAACCTACCTTGACGAATTCGTTGTGGTTTTTATTGATGATATTTTGATATATTCTAAAGATAGACTTGAACATGAACATCATTTGAGAACTGTCCTACAAATACTTTGGGAAAGGAAATTATTTGCTAAACTAAAGAAATGTGAGTTTTGGTTGGATGAAGTTGTTTTCTTAGGGCACGTGATCAACAAGGAAGGAATTTCAGTGGACCCACAGAAAATAGAGGCAATTGTGATTTGGCCTACACCGACAAATGTGACAGAAGTTCACAGTTTCATGGGCTTAGCTGGTTATTACAGAAGGTTTGTGAAAGACTTTTCAAAATTAGCTGTGCCTCTTACCCAATTGACACGAAAAGGGCAACCGTTTGAATGGAACAACGAAAGAGAAGCTGCCTTTCATGAACTGAAAACAAGGTTGACCACTACACCAATTTTGACACTACCTTCAGGTACGAAGAATTTTGTAATTTTCAGTGATGCGTCTTATAAAGGTTTGGGTTGTGTGTTAATGCAGAACGGAAAGGTTATTGCTTACGCCTCCCGACAGTTGAGGCCACACGAGAAGAATTATCCAACACATGACCTAGAATTGGCCGCAGTTGTTTTTGCTTTGAAAATCTAGCGGCATTATCTGTATGGGGCAAAGTGTGAAGTCTACACGGATCACAAAAGTTTGAAATACTTTTTCACATAGAAAGAGTTGAATATGCGGCAGAGGAGATGGCTGGAATTGATAAAGGATTATGATTTAGAGATTCAGTATCACCCCGGGAAAGCTAACACAGTTGCTGATGCCTTGAGCAAAAAATCGACGGGGAATATGGCTTGCTTTCTTACTGAACAGAAAGAGATCTTGCAAGATTTTGAGAAGTCTGAAATTGAAGTGGTAGTGTGTGAACAGGGCGGATTGATAGTCGCTATTACAGCCGAGCCGGCAATCATTGAAGAAATCAAGCAGAAACAGAAAGAGGATGAATTCCTCAAGAAAGTGATTGATGAATTTGAGACAAGTCCGAAAGCAGAGTTCAGTATTGAAAACGAAGTGTTGAAATTCTGAAACCGAATGTGTGTCCCAGATATCCCGGAACTAAAGAAGAGGGTTTTAGATGAAGCCCACAGATCCGGGTTTGCTATGCATCTGGGTAACAATAAAATGTATCGGGATTTGAAACAAACCTATTGGTGGCCTAAGATGAAGAAGAGATTGCAGAATATGTGTCCAAATGTCTCCAGTGTCAGCAAGTTAAAGCTAAACATCAAAAACCAGGCGGTCTACTTCAACCTCTCCCTATTCCTGAATGGAAGTGGGAGCATGTGACTATGGATTTTGTTGCTGGCCTACCTCGGACTTCTCGAGGTATGGATTCTATTTGGGTTGTAGTTGATAGACTGACTAAATCTGCACATTTTCTACCAGTTAGAACTACGTTTAATGCTTATAGATTGGCTACTATTTATGTTGATGAGATTGTCCGTTTACATGGAGTTCCGGTATCCATTGTGTCGGATAGAGATCCGAAATTTGTATCTAGATTGTGGAAGAGTTTACAGGAAGCTATGGGGACAGAACTAAGATTCAGTACTGCATTCCAACCACAGGCCGATGGGCAATCAGAACGAACAATACAGACTTTGAAAGATATGCTTCGGATGTGTGCTTTGGACTTTCAGGGGAGTTGGGAAGATTATTTGCCACTTACAGAGTTTGCATACAAATAACAGCTTCCACTCCAGCATCGGTATGGCACCATATGAGGCTTTGTATGGTAGAAGGTGTAGATCACCTATTTGTTGGACAGAAGTCAGGAATAGAGCTTTACTTGGGCCTGAAATTGTGCAAGACACTTCTGAGAAAATCAAGATTATTCGGCAAAGGCTCAAAACAGCTCAGGACCGACAAAAGAATTATGCTAATGTTCGGAGAAGACCTCTTGAGTATAAGGTTGGTGACCATGTGTTTATTCGTGTGTCCCCAATGAAAGGCCAAGTCAGGTTTGGAAAGAAGGGCAAGTTGTCACCCCGTTACATTGGGCCATTTCAGATTCTGGAAAGGCTTGGCCCAGCGGCCTATAGAGTTGCTTTACCACCGGGATTCGAACAAATCCATAATGTGTTTCATGTGTCGATGTTGAGGGGTTATCTCTGAGACCCGTTCCATGTGATTGATTATCACCGAGTAGCTTTGGACGAAAATATAGAGTACGCTGAATGGCCGGAACGAATTGTTGACAGGCAAGTAAAGTAACTAAGAAACAAGTCCATCCCAATGGTGAAAGTTGAATGGAAAGAACACTATGGTACGGATGCCACGTGGGAAAAAGAGGAGGAAATGCGACTACTCTATCTACATTTGTTTCCCAACGAAGATAAAATAAGTTTGGAGGACCAAACTTCCTAAAGGTGGGAAGACTGTGATATCCCTGTTCCGTAATATGTTAATTGGTCCTTAACATGAATGTGATTATGTGTTTAATGTGATTTTGTGTGCCATTATGTGAAAATATGTGGTTTTGAATTTCTATCTATCCACCGTAGGAATATCTATTTGATTATCTGCTTTGGAAATTAATTTGAAGGCCTTATTGACCACGAAACCCGAAATCGATTCCGCTATTGTGATTAGTGTAATTTTTAGACCCTACGGTGAAATTTAATTGAAAATTGATTCGGATCAAATTAATCAGATTGAATTTGATGAATTAGTACTCAATTATTTTATATGAAAATAATGTGACCAAGGGAGCTCTTATTAAGGCCATTACACTCTCATTTTTGTTCCTTTTGAGTTCAACTTCTGAAATTATGCTCTAGAGAGAGAGGGGCCGGATTTAGTGAGAGAAGAGACTCAAAGTAGAGATTTGCTAAGGAACTTGGTAATCTTGAAGCTACACTCAAGAATTAAGCACAAGTTTGAAAGATTAAAGCTCCTAGGTGAGTAATCAACCATTAATTCATAAGTTTGAATTGTGAGTTTGTGAATTGAAGATTAAATGGTGGGTTAGATCATGAATTGAGTTGATCATGTTGAATTAAAGGTTAATATAGGCTTGCATGTATGTAATTGTTTGGGATTTGCATGTTTGAGTTTGAAATACATGATCCATGTAAGTTTCCAGTTGAAGCTCATGTTTACAATCACCATTTGCACCATGTGAGTTAAAATGAGGGTAATATGTCACATGCATGTACAATTTATAAGAGTAGGAGCTTTGAATGCATGAATTTGATGAGTTGGTGATGAGTTTGGGTTAATTTGGGACATGCAAGTGTTTGATTCATGAAATTGAGCTTCATAATGATATAATTTGGTGTTTGTATCATGTTAACACAAGTATATTTGAAGTTTGAGCTATTACATGCTTGAAATGCTGATTGGAAGGTCGAATTGAGCTCAAAGAACAACTCTGGGTTTTCCAGAATTTTGATGTCCGCTTGAGCGGGGAAACTTCAGCTCGAGCGTGAAATTCGTGCTCCTAGTATTTTTGCAGACTTGGATGTCCGCTCGAGCGGGAAATTTCACGCTTGAGCGGGGAACTATTTAGACAGACCTTCAGCTCGAGCGCCAGACTTCACGCTCGAGCGTAATTTTGATGCATCCAGTACTTTTGTAGGCCTCGAGGGTCCGCTCGAGTGGGGAAGTCCACGCTCGAGTGGGGACCCTGTTTTCTGAAATTTTGTAAAGACATTCTGTGTTTCATTTTATGTTCTCTTTCACTTCCAAGTACTCTTAGGCATGCATTGAGCATTGTAATTGAGTTAAAGAGATAAGAATGAAGCCTAAAGAGGAAAATGTGAATTTAGAACGGATTGAATTGTTTGTGACCCATTTGTATTCATGGAATGTGTAGGGTCGAGCTCCAGGGCAAACCAACCAACCGATCACTGTGAGTAATATCTTAACAGAGATATCTGAAATATGTTACTGTCCAATTGCTTACTTCTATGTAAGTTTTATAAGTTCATTGGTTCGATTGGTGGACAATGGTTGCTATACCCAATGGATGGGCCAAAGGCCGTTTTGACATGAATGAATGGGCCGAAGGCCGTTTTGACATGAATGAGTGAGCCGGAGGCCGTTTTGACACGAATGAGTGGGCCGGAGGCCGTTTTGACACGAATGAATGGGCCGGAGGCCGTTTTGACACGAATAAATAGGCTAGAGGCCGTTTCGACATGAAAGTTTGAATGGGCCAAAGGCCAGTTTGTTTGGAACCGCAGTCACTTGACCTAAATTGTACATATATGTTAAATAGAAATATGAATTGGGCCTAAGGCCGTTTGAAGCATGTTATTCTACATATCGTTTGTATAACTTCTGTATTTGATATTATTCACTGGGCTATCGCTCATGCTCATTCATGTGTTTGTAGGTGAGCCAAGAGAAGTCCAAACCCAGCCCCAGTGAAGTATGTGTGGAATAACAAAGGTTTTTGGAGAGTCAGCCCTTGTGTCTCACGCACGAGACCCGTCTTCGCCCTTTTGTTATGTATTTATATTCCGTCATATTGGCGAAGACTTTGCATCTGTTGTATATAGTTTTGATGGGTTGACTTAGACTATTATGATCCTGTATGTACAAAACCTGGTGTGGTACATATTTTGTTATGAGTTATTAATATGCATATGTATGGTTTGTTATGATGTGCCATGTAAGCACAGCTCTATGGACAAGGTTTTAAATTGCTTCCGTTTGGCCCCCTTTAACTCTGTTAAAATACGTTTGGTTTGGTTTGGTTTGAGGTAGTAGGTAATCTCATGATTACTGGCCGGTTATGTCCTTAACCCACGGGGGCGGGTTCGGGTCTTAATAGAACATACTAGCAAATTCAGGAGACCGAAAAACAATTAGGAATTGTTCTAAACTAGGCAAAAATTAACCGAAAAAGTAGTGAATCAGCTGGTTAAAGTTGTTGGACTAAACTAGTCAACTAGGGACTAGGGCTAACGTCACAGGAACAAGAGATGACGTCAGAAAACGTACAGTGCACGTTAGCAGAGGAGCATGTGGTGCAAGATAGTAGGCAAAAGGTGCGGCACACTAGAGACCAAGGCTGACGTCAATGATAACGTTAGAAACACGTGGCTCATCATAGCAAAGGAGGACGCGACGCAAGATAACATGAGGCGACTGAGGGCTTGTATCAACTGCTGACGCAAACGGGAGTAATAGGCATGTAGGGCGCGTTCGGTAGCAGCACAACGTGTGGCTAAACTTTGGGTGGCGTGTGAAGGCACGTGTGACCTCCAATGAAGATGATTCTAGTGGAGTTGGATTCGTCTTGAAAAGATGAAGAGTCTGGTATAGTCCAATCATTAAAACATAGAAGGACTAGATACACAGAAACTAACATAAGAATGAATCAGTCTGTTAGAGATACAAAAACAATGTTGAAAAATCTAGAAATTCCCTAGATATTGATTTGTGATTATGAATCAATTTTAAGTAGTAAATAACAATCACAATCAAACAATCAAGACAAATCGACATAACGATTTTAACGTGGAAAAATCACAATTGGAGTGCCTCCAATTGTGATAAAAAAAAAACAACGGTCAGAAGCCACAAAACAATCCACTAAGAAGACATAAAGGAATTACACAAGTGTACTCTCAATTACCTAGCAAATCCACACCCGAATCGAACCGACCCCTATATGCCTCTTCCAACATCGTCTTCACCTCAGAATTGTCTTGTACAACATTGAATCCACAACGCCAATGTCGAATCCATGACGATGAGCCACTCCAGAATCCACCAAAGCTTTAGCCCCAAATTCCCCGAAACTCACTGAAGAATAACTCTCTCTTTTGTATTGAATGAAACAAACAATCCTTTGATGTATACTTCACAAACCATGAGTTAAACTCAAACAAACATCAAAGAAAACTAGCAAAGAAGCTCCAGATATAAACCCTAATATCTAAGAAGAAGATCTGGAAGTCATCCCCTAAAATCTGACTAAACTGCACCTTTTATAGCAAATAGATCCGTGATCTCCGCATAAGCGCAAGAATGGCCACTCGAGCGGACTGATGCTCGAGCGCAGGAATGGTCGTTCGAGTGGGTAAAAACAACTCCTAGTACTTTTGCAGGCGAATGAAACTTTTGAACGGTCGCGATCTCCGCTTGAGAGTAGGAATGGCCGCTTGAGCGGACAAATAACTTCGACTGCAATTTTGCCTTTAAGGGCGCTGCCCCGGACCCACCAAGGGGTGTTGCCTCGTGGACCCCCACGAGCTGACCAAGTAGCTCGATCCCCGACCTAGTCAGCGAAGTGGCAATCATGAAAGAATTAAGATCACAAACTCCTCTACATAAGCACAATTTGGGTTAGATTCCCATCTAAACTCATAGCCTCACTGAAATAAAAGATTGAATACAATTATAACTGAAAGGAGTTTTCTCAAATGGGATTGCCAAGAATAAAAACCTAACAATCTCCCCCTTTGGCAATGTCGTGACAAAACACACCCAACAAATAAAATCCTAATCACCCCAGCCCATTACAACCAACAAAAGAAAACTTCTTTCTTAAGGTCATGATCTATAAAACAGCTATTAGTGCCACAATCTCCAAAACAACTATTAGTGCCACAAGAGTATATGAAAAAGCAATAGACATATGACAAAATTATCTTGAAGCATGAGATGGAAATATGAATAGATATAAATTGGAGATTTTAAGAACATGTAGCACGAATAGATAAAAATCCTAGGACTTTAAGAACATGTAGCATGAATTGATGAAAATCCTAAGACACATGCACCCTCAAACTTTCTCCCCCTTTTTGTCATGAATTGTCAAAGAAAGTTCAATCAACTATAGTAAAAGCATAAATCACACAAGTAAGGATATGATGATGTAATTTGCAGTAGCATGCAAGAAGGAAATCATAAAGAAGCAGTGCATAGCAACATGCAAAACAACTAAAGCCAATCTCTCTTACCAAACAAATCAAAGTGTTCATGTTAACAAACACTTGGAATGATAAACCAAACTCTCCCACACTAAAAGCAACCACAAACACTATACTGAAAACAATGAACAAGAAGAAAAAGACAAAAACAAAATATGGTGAAGCAAGTAAGGAATTTCTGATTTGTACCTTAAAATACACAAGATTATCCAAGAAACACAATTACATGAAAACACAATGTGCACAGCCTCTAGAAGATTCCTCATAAAAGAAAGTGATGCATTATGTGAAAAGCATTGATCCCATGATAAAAGTGTGTGTGTGATTCTTGGAGTTCGACAAACACGAGATTCAAATCCTAGTAGTGATCTGATAGCAGGACCTTCGGCAAAAGAATCTAAGCACAACAAAAGAAAGTCAAACCATTAGGAATCAAGGGGTATTTGGTGAGTAAAAGTGGAGACTCTCCCTCAATCAATGAATCTTTTTCCTTTTTTTTTTCCTTTCTTTTGCACATTTTTTTTTTCTTTTCTTTTGCACATTTTTTTTTCTTTTCTTTCTTTTGCACATTTTTTTCTTTTCTTTCTTTTGTACATTTTTTTCTTTCTTTTGCACACTCATTGGCGGCTAACACGCTCAAGCGTACGGAAATCGAACCCGAGTTGCATGGATATAATAAGGATAGCCTCGTTAGTGACTCTGAGGTAACCTTTTCCTCATGGCTGAACTACAAAGAACTGTGAGGAAAGCAGTGGAGATGCAAAAAGATGGAAGGTGGTTAAGAGACTCAACATCACCCATGATATGCTAATATAGGTCAATTTCTCTAGAAAAGCAAAATATACAATGCCAGAAGTCCATAGAGAAAAATGATCACTAAGGCGGAAGACTCCGATATTTGCTAATCCAAGAGTGTCTGCAGAATGAGACATACTAATCAAATAATACACACTCCAAAATGAGTAATGACTAGAGAAAGCACACACATATTAACATGCAATGGATATTCTCATCAATTCCAATATGCAACAAGAACTTCTCAAAAATTTTAAGCTTGCAAAACCATACTAAGAAAATCTTTTTTTTTTCTTTCTAAAATAAAGCAAGAAAAAAAATAAACAAGCACACACTAAATGATGCCACACATTAAATGACCCAAAAAGAAAAAACACACAGAAACCCAAAAACAAAAAAAAAACAAAAAATGAATAAACACCTTAACATAAGTCAAGTTTTCTCACCCAAACCGCTTTAGTATAAACAAAGTTGTGAGAATTGCGGTTCTTGAGTGGTGTCTTGACATTATGGTTCCCTTCCCTTTCAATGGGAACCTGTTTCGATGTAGTTTTCAACTTCTTATTTCTAAGTCTAGGCAAATGCAAACTCACTCCATGTTTGGTCTCAAGAACATCCAAATAACAAGGTCTATGATGACCCTTAACCTCATTACGATCAATGAAGTGTCTCCTATCCCACGAGATGTTGGAATTTCTTCCATCTCTATGAGACACTCTCTCTTGGATAGATCTGTTGTAGCTCATTCTTCTCTGTCTCACAAGTCAAGAGTTCTGAACAAAAAACTTGTCGATCACTAGAAATCTTAATGGCATCATTTCTAGCCTCAGAAATCACCTTCTTTAATTTGACATTCTCACTTTCATAGGCTTTGAGTTTGATAGTGAGCTTGTCATTCAATTTAGATAAGTTAAGAGATTCCTTGTACAACTTTACATAAGTTTGCTAAAGTTCTTCATCATCACTCCCTGAGGATTCATCATATGTGGCACTCTCAACAAACTTCTTCGGATGCTCTATTTGTCTTTCAGTTTCGGAAGCCGCTATGAAAGCAAGGAATTGTTTATGCCCCTTTTCACCTTGTGCTTCGTTGTCACTTTCATCTTTATCAGACTCGAATTTATCATCCCAAGTGATAGTGAAGGCTTTCTTCTTCCTCAATTGATTAGGGCATTCTGAAGCAAAGTGACCAAATCCTTGGCATTTATAGCATTGGACTCTTTCATAGTTCCCTTGTATCTTTCCTTTCTCCTTCTTGGTTATAAAATTAATTTTGAGTTTATCTTTGCCTTTGGATTTATGAGTTGATTCCGAAAGATTATGATTCTTTTTCAAAAAAGACTTTTTAAATTATTGTACAAAAGCCTCTGTGATCTTGGAATCAATCTCACAATCCTCATTAGAATCTTTTCCAACTCTATGAGCACTACTCAAAGCAATATCATCTTTTTGTTTCTTTTTGAAATTCCTATGTGCCTCATATGTTTGGAGATTTCCAACCAAATGATCCAGCTTTAGGTTGTCAATATCTTGAGCCTCCTCAATAGTCATAACTTTTGGTTGGAAGTGATAGGGCAAGGACCTCAAAACTTTTCCCACAATCTTGGATTCCGGTATTTTTTCACCTAAATTGAAGCTGGAATTTACAATGTCACTCAACTTCGCATAAAATTCATCAAAGGTATCACTATTTTTCATTGAAAGGTTTTTGAAACTAGATTTAAGCCTTTGAAGTTTTGAGCATTTAACCGAAGGAGTGCCCTCATGAATAGTTTGTAAGATATCCCAAGCCTCTTTTACGACTTCACAATTGCAAATACAACTAAACTCTTCAGGTGTGACGGTGCAAAAGAGTGAATTGATAGCTTTACTATTCCAGCCACTATTTTGGTAATCGATTGTGTCCCACTTATCAATTTGTTTGGGAAAGGTTACTCCATCAACGGTAATCGTCGGTTCGGTCCACCCATACATGACAGATTGCCAAACTTTTTCATCAATAGATTTTAAAAATGATTTCAATCGAGCTTTCCAAAAAGAATAATTGGATCCGTCAAGTAGGGGTGGTCGAACCATTGAATTTCCCTCACAAATTGAATCCATTATCACAAATCAAACAAGATCTCGCTCTAAAAGAATTTTTTTTTTTTTTAAATAGAGCAACCTGCTCTGATACCAATTGAAAATTTAAAAATCCCCTAGATATTGATTTGTGATTATGTATCAATTTTAAGCAGTAAATAACAATCCCAATCAAACAATCAAGATAAATCAACACAACAATTTTAATATGGAAACATCACAATTGGAGCGCCTTCAATTGTGATAAAAAACCACAGGCAAAAGCCACAAAATAATCAACTAAGAAGACATACAGGAATTACACTAGTGTACTCTCAATTACCTAGCGAATCTACGCCCAAATCGAACCGACCCCTATGTGCCTCTTCCAACCCCGTCTTCACCTCGGAATTGTCTTGTACAACGTTGAATACACAACGCCAATATCGAATCCACGATGATGAGCCACTCCAGAATCCACCAAAGCTTCAAGCCCAAATTCCCTAGAACTCACCGAAGAACAACTCTCTCTTTTGTATTGAATGAAACAATCCTTTGATGTATACTTCTCAAACCATGAGTTAAACTCAAACAAACAATAAAGAAACTAGCAAAGAAGCTCCAGATATAAACCCTAATATCCAAGAAGAAGATCTGGAAACCGTAACCCTAAAAATGGACTGAAACACATATTTATAGAAAATAGGGCCGTGATGCTAGCTCGAGCGAAGGATCTCTCGCTCGTGTAAGGAGACTAAAACGCTTGTTTTTCCAAGTGTCTTCGCTCGAGCCACCAAAGTGTCGCTCGAGCGATAAATGCAATTTCTCAGTATTTTTACAGTCAGAGAAAACTTCTGGGACCAAGGATTCTTCGCTCGAGAGCACACTCTT